>BKCH01000012.1:3002500-3417500 GCA_008635985.1 Ficus erecta | reverse complement strand
CTAGGTGATTTGGATCTTTTGATGCTCTTCGCTGTCGTAATACCCGTTATGTTGGCATATGACTGTTTATGTTTAGAACCCTTTTACCTAGCTGAAAACTGTGCAATTGATATGCTAATAAAGTCAAATAAGGCATAAGAGACGTTATGGGATGGTTACAAGAGTTGCTCAGATCACTTTGAATTGCAAACTTTTAAGCTTCAAAGGAACGCAAATCAATTCAACCCATAATCCAAATTAGAAATTCGAGTCCGCTATATTGGTTCATTTTGCAAACGACACACCTGCATACTTTGTGTGAAACTTCTAAAATCAAGCTTATCTAACTGATTTATCACTGACTCACATGCTAACGAATTCCTAGAATTAGCAAGCACAAGCATCTGTTGTATTCTTTTGGGATTGATGGTTGTTTTTCAGTTTATTAAATAATTACGAGTTTGTAACACCATAGTTTCTTCATGGATTTAGAAATGCCTACAATATGGTGCTTCACAAATTCGGTGATAAGCTGTACTCGGGTCTGGTTGCCACCATGACTTCGCATCTAAGAGAAATATCAAAATCCATTGAAGATGCTCAGGGAGGTTTGTTTCTTGAAGAACTGAACAGGAAATGGAACGACCACAATAAGGCTTTGCAAATGATCCGAGACATACTGATGTACATGGATAGGACATATATTCCCAGCACTCAAAAAACGCCTGTTCACGAACTTGGGCTGAATCTATGGAGTGATAATATTGTACACTCTTCTAAGATTCAGACCAGACTTCTTACAACACTTCTTGATCTAATACAGACGGAGCGAAATGGTGAAGTTATTAACAGGGGGTTGATGAGGAACATTATTAAGATGCTGATGGATTTGGGTTCTTCTGTTTACCAAGAAGACTTTGAGAAGCCATTTCTTGAGGTTTCAGCTGAGTTCTACAGGGGTGAATCACAAAAGTTTATTGAGTGCTGTGACTGTGGCGATTACTTGAAGAAGGCAGAGAGGCGTTTGAATGAGGAAGTTGAAAGGGTTACACATTACTTGGATACAAAGAGCGAGGTCAAGATAACTAGTGTCGTGGAGAAGGAGATGATAGCAAACCACATGCTGAGATTAGTGCATATGGATAATTCAGGTCTGGTAAATATGCTTCTTGATGACAGGTATGAGGACCTTAAAAGAATGTACAACTTGTTCCGACGGGTTCCAAACGGTCTATCAACGATTCGCGAGGTGATGACTTCCCACCTCAGGGAAACTGGTAAACAACTGGTTACTGATCCAGAAAAGTTGAAGGATCCTGTGGAATTTGTCCAACGCCTCTTGGATGAGAAAGATAAATATGACGGAATTATTAACTCGTCATTTATCAACAACAAGACATTTCAGAATGCTCTCAATTCCTCTTTTGAGTACTTTATTAATTTGAACCAGCGTTCACCCGAGTTCATTTCTCTGTTTGTTGATGAGAAGCTCCGCAAAGGTTTGAAGGGGGTGAGTGAGGAAGATGTAGAAGTTATTCTTGACAAGGTTATGATGTTGTTCCGCTACTTGCAGGAAAAAGATGTATTTGAAAAATACTATAAACAGCATTTGGCAAAGAGGCTTTTGTCTGGGAAAACGGTCTCCGACGATGCAGAGAGAAGTTTGATAGTTAAGCTCAAAACAGAGTGCGGATACCAATTTACTTCCAAATTAGAGGGCATGTTTACAGACATGAAAACTTCTCAGGATACAATGCAAGGGTTCTATGCAAGCCATCCCGACCTAGGGGGTGGACCGACATTAACTGTCCAGGTTCTGACAACAGGATCTTGGCCAACTCAGCCGAGCATGCCATGCCATCTTCCTGCAGAGGTGTCAGCACTTTGCGAGAAGTTCCGATCATATTACCTTGGGACCCATACTGGTCGGAGACTGTCGTGGCAAACTAACATGGGTACAGCAGATATCAAGGCCTCCTTTGGGAAGGGCCAGAAGCACGAGCTTAACGTATCTACTTATCAAATGTGTGTCCTAATGCTGTTCAATAAATCTGATTGGTATAGCTATAAGGAGATTGAGCAGGCGACTGAGATTCCTGCGTCAGATCTAAAGAGGTGCCTGCAATCGTTGGCCTGCGTGAAGGGAAAGAATGTTCTTCGGAAAGAGCCTATGAGTAAAGACATAGCTGAGGATGATTCGTTCTCTGTCAACGACAAGTTTGCAAGCAAGTTCTACAAGGTGAAGATAGGAACCGTAGTCGCACAAAAGGAATCAGAACCTGAAAAACAGGAGACTCGTCAGAGAGTGGAGGAGGACAGGAAGCCTCAGATTGAAGCTGCGATAGTGAGGATCATGAAATCAAGGAAGACTCTGGACCACAACAACATAATAGCCGAGGTCACAAAACAGTTGCAATCACGATTCCTGGCAAACCCAACGGAGATTAAGAAACGGATTGAGTCCCTTATTGAGCGTGATTTTTTGGAAAGGGACACCACAGACAGAAAATTGTATCGTTATCTTGCCTAGAAGAAATGTTTTCTCAGTCTTTGTATTCAACAAGTGTTGTTGGTAGCTTGCTTAGTAATGGAATATTTGTCTGGTTTCTTGAAATCCCATTTATTTTAATTAATGTCCATTTGTTTCAATGCTGTTTTCTCGATTAGCTGTTCAATCTCGTGTGATCTTAATTGAAGTGTCAAATTTTTGTTGTCTTTGCCCTATATTTCTTTCTTAAAATTAGACAAGATTTTGTCCGAAGACGGGAGGAAGAGCTTGATAGCAATTTTTATTTATTTTTTTAACTAAAGAAATTACTGTTTTTTGAATAAAAGAAGTGAGTAGAAGGTTTTTAAATTTGAAATATTTGAATGGAAATAACATATTTGCTACTTTTCTCCAAATCAGAAGTTTGTAAAAAATTTATCTTTCCCAAAAAAAAAAAAAAAAAAAAAGGAGTACGTTTAGTAAATAAAGCTTTTTTTTTTTTTTTTTTTCAAAAAACGACAATAAACTTGCAAACAAATTTTAAAATACTGATAGGAAACCACAATCTCCGACAACATCTTTAAAACGGAAAAAATAAAGTATAAACGACATTAGCAACACAGAAAAACAACAAAATCTAAAAACGACGTTATCTTAGAAAAACGACAACATTTTAAAAAGAGAAAAGGGTACAATCGAACTTCCATTGGCAAGAAAAAGAATAATAGAGAAAAACTGTAGAAATCATTCTAATATGTTAAACGACAATTCTAGAAAATGACATATTTAAAAATCACAATAGCATTTAACAACAACGCCCTAAAGAACAGCAACCACAACATCACGAAAAGATAAAACGACAAAATAAAAAAGTACAAACGAGAATAACTTTAGAAAACAGTAATGGTTTAAAAACAACGACATGTGAACAAAGTCTTAGGAAACGACAATAGAGTTGGAAGGAGTAAGGACAATGTTTGGGAAATGAGAAGATTATTAAAACACAACCCAGTTGAAAACGACCATAGCTTGAGAAAATAATAGTTGTATAACATGCCAAGTAGAATACGACAATAACATTAAACGACAGTAGTGTTAAAACGACAGCATTTGGAATGCCCAACCTTAGGGTGTTCCAACATTATTTGACTAGGTTGTTACTATGTCAAATTGTATTTTGAGAGGCAATTTGATCATCATTCATCAATTATAGTGGCATCACACATGGTCCAATACCACTATAAATCTACTCACAAAAAAATACCACTATTAATCTATTCATTAAAAAAAAAAAAAAAAACCACTATAAATCTCCAATGTCCTTCCATATTTCAGCCCCTTTTAGAGTAACTTTTCCATACCAAGTTTTACCGTATAATCCAGAACTCTTAAATTTAAATCTCAATTTCTCTTCTTTCATTTTAAAAAAACTAAAACTTTAAAAGTTCATAACTTTCTGATTTCGAATCGAAATTAGATGATTTTTGTATCAAAATGCTTATTACGACGAGACGAACAAAACAATATTTATTTTGTATTTTTTTCCTAACACATTTCAAATTTTTATATTATGCTTTATATTATGGTTCATTTCTAAAAGTCTTCCCCCCAAACACATATTTCTAACTCAACCTCCATAATTCCGTCTCCAAAAATCCCCCCAAACCTATCTTCAATTCAGATTGTAAGCTGCAACTTGCCTATATGAAGCCGAAATTGTTAGTAATCGCCGGTCAATCCTGTGATAGGGAATTCGTTCTCATTTTTTAACATAATAAATTGTGTTAAAAAGTTAACTCAATAACTAAAATTACATGTTGATTCACCGATAATTAAAAAAAAAAAAAAAAAAAAAAAGGGATAATTCATACTATAGAAACTACTTTACTGTTTATGCACACCAACATCAGAATCTGTACAAACCAACCTCAATTATTCACGTTAAGTCGTTAACTTGTTCATGACAATATACACAATCTCAATCTTTTCACAAATAAATATTAAAATATCTATATACTAAAACGAAAAAAAATAGGAACTCAAAAACAAAAAGTGTATCAAGAATCAATATTTAATTTATTTTATTACTCATCACAAAAATATTTTATTTTTCTAAGAAAAAAACGAAGGTATTCTTTTTTTTTTTTAGTTTTTAATAAGTAAAAAATATTTCTTCAAAATATATATATATATATATATATATATATTGGGCGTTTGTTATTCATGAATTTTATGGGATTAAACAGAAATTCTCATAAATGGTTAAAACCTAGCTCAATCTATTTCATTTCAATCTTTTCAAAGAAAAACCTCTTTTCAATATATATAATACACACACACATACACACACACATATATATATATACAAATATATACTTCCCCCTTTCTCATTTCAATTCATCAATTCCCTTTCCCTCCAACCATAACCACACATACATAAACTCTCGCTTGATCTCGGTTCCGGAAAAATTTTCACTTCCCAACGTAAATAAATTCGTCGATCTTTCGTTCTCATGCCGGATTTTTAGGCCTCCGATCCGATTCCTGTTTGGATCCCTAGCTTCGTGTTTGGATTCTGGGAATTTTGGGGAAGGGAAAATAGAGCGGCGATGAGCAACCAGAAGAAGAGGAATTTCCAGATTGAGGCTTTCAAGCACAGGGTTGTGGTGGATCCGAAGTACGCCGAGAAGACGTGGAAGATTCTCGAACATGCAATTCACGAGATTTACAATCTTAACGCCAGTGGCCTCAGCTTCGAAGAGCTCTACAGGTTCTTCCTCAATTTGCTCCTTGATT
Source organism: Ficus erecta (assembly GCA_008635985.1). Taxonomy (NCBI): domain Eukaryota; kingdom Viridiplantae; phylum Streptophyta; class Magnoliopsida; order Rosales; family Moraceae; genus Ficus; species Ficus erecta. The sequence continues at coordinate 3,412,237 of BKCH01000012.1, read as the reverse complement.
TTCGCTTCTGGAATTTGCTTGTGTTGTTGTAATTGATTTTGTACAAATTAGGTGTTTTTTTTTTACTTGATTTGTTGCTTTTGATCGTACTTTAGGTATTCGATTCTCATGCTTTGGATTTCTGGTTTGAGATCATACTTCTTGACTTCACAAGATTTTATTGTTCTAGGGTTGGTAACCTGATATGATATGAGTTATATATATTTGTGTGTGTGTAATATATTGAGGGAGACATTTTTTATTCATGTTAGGGAAAAAAAAAAAACGACAGGATGTGAGTTTTGAGGAAAATTGTGAAGAATTATGTAATTCGGTTATATTACATGGTGATGTGAAGTTTGTTTGAAGCAAAAAATCTGCAGGCTATTGTTACAGTTTAGGGCTTTTTAATGTTTATTAACCATTTTTCCTCTAGCATGAGTATTTACATTGATGAATATGTTTGTTGATGGCTGGTTATACTACCGAAACTAGGATTGGAAATAGGGGTGCTTTAATAAAAGATATGAACGGCTTGAATAGCTTTGAATTCAGCTTTTTTAAGGAACACAATACAGATTAAATCTTGTATATACTAATTGGAGTCACATATGTTGCGTCTTTCCGTGAAACTAAAATTTCTAAATACAATCGATTTGCTTCATGCTACCGAATTTTTGAAATATTGGTGTAGGATTTATGGATTTGTTTCCTTTTAGAAAAAAGGATGAAAAAGTATATAATGTTGAAGTTTTTCTGTGGATTTAGAAATGCCTACAATATGGTGCTTCACAAATTTGGTGAAAAGCTGTACTCCGGGCTGGTTTCCACCATGACTTCTCATCTCAAAGAGGTATCGAAATGCATTGAAGCTGCTCAGGGAGGTTTGTTTCTTGAAGAACTGAACAGGAAATGGAACGACCACAATAAGGCTTTGCAAATGATCCGAGACATACTGATGTACATGGACAGGACTTATATTCCCAGTACTCAAAAAACTCCTGTTCACGAACTGGGGCTGAATCTATGGAGGGATAATATTGTACGCTCCCCTAAGATTCAATCTAGACTTCTTGCTACACTTCTTGATCTAATACAGAGGGAACGGAGTGGTGAAGTTATAAACAGGGGGCTGATGAGGAATATAATTAAGATGCTGATGGATTTGGGTCCTTCTGTTTACCAAGACGACTTTGAGAAACATTTTCTTGAGGTTTCAGCTGAGTTTTACAGGGGCGAGTCGCAAAAGTTCATCAACTGTAGTGACTGTGGGGATTACTTGAAGGAGGCTGAGAGGCGTTTGAATGAGGAAGTTGAAAGGGTTGCCCATTACTTGGATACCAAGAGCGAAGTCAAGATAACTAATGTGGTGGAGAAAGAGATGATTGCAAACCACATGCCGAGATTAGTGCATATGGAAAATTCAGGTCTGGTAAACATGCTTCTTGATGACAAATATGAGGACCTGAAAAGGATGTACAATTTGTTCCGGCGGGTTTCCAATGGTCTTTCAACGATACGTGAGGTGATGACTTCTCACCTCAGGGAAACTGGTAAACAGCTGGTTACTGATCCAGAAAAGTCGAAGGAGCCTGTGGAGTTTGTTCAACGACTCTTGGATGAGAAAGATAAGTACGATGGAATTATTAGCTCGTCCTTTACTAATGACAAAACATTTCAGAATGCTTTGAATTCATCATTCGAGTACTTTATTAATCTGAACCCGCGTTCTCCCGAGTTTATTTCTTTGTTTGTGGATGACAAACTCCGCAAAGGTTTGAAGGGGGTAAGTGAGGAGGATGTAGAAATTATTCTTGACAAGGTCATGACGTTGTTCCGGTACCTGCAGGAAAAGGATGTGTTTGAGAAATATTACAAGCAGCACTTGGCAAAGAGGCTTTTGTCTGGTAAAACTGTCTCCGACGATGCAGAGAGAAGTTTGATAGTGAAGCTCAAGACCGAGTGCGGATATCAATTTACTTGCAAATTAGAGGGCATGTTTACAGACATGAAAACTTCTCAAGACACAATGCAAGGGTTTTATGCAAGCCATCCTGAACTAGGGGGTGGACCTACTTTGACCGTCCAGGTTCTGACAACAGGTTCTTGGCCAACTCAGCCTAGCGTCACATGCAACCTTCCAGCAGAAATGTCAGCATTATGTGAAAAGTTCCGATCCTATTACCTCGGGACGCATACTGGTCGGAGATTGACCTGGCAATGTAACATGGGAACAGCAGATCTCAAGGCCACCTTTGGGAAGGGCCAGAAGCATGAGTTAAACGTGTCCACTTATCAAATGTGTGTCCTAATGCTGTTTAATAACGCCGATCGGCTTAGCTACAAGGAGATTGAGCAGGCCACGGAGATTCCTGCTTCGGATCTAAAGAGGTGCCTGCAATCGTTGGCTTGTGTGAAGGGAAAGAATGTTCTTCGGAAGGAGCCTATGAGTAAAGACATAGCTGAGGATGATGCATTCTTCGTTAACGACAAGTTCGCTAGCAAATTCTATAAGGTGAAGATAGGAACTGTAGTTGCACAGAAGGAATCAGAACCCGAGAAACAGGAGACCCGTCAGAGAGTGGAGGAGGACCGAAAGCCTCAGATTGAAGCTGCGATTGTGAGGATCATGAAATCAAGGAAGACTCTGGATCACAACAACATAATAGCTGAGGTCACAAAACAGTTGCAATCGCGGTTCCTAGCCAACCCAACGGAGATTAAGAAACGCATCGAGTCCCTCATCGAGCGTGATTTTTTGGAAAGGGACAACACAGACAGAAAAATGTATCGCTATCTTGCGTAAAAGAAATGTTTGCTTGTATTGGCATTTTACAAGTTGTATTTCTAACTTTTTTTAGGTATAATAGAACATTTCAATGGATATCCATTTGTGCTGTTGCTGCTTTTCTACCTTCCCCTGCGCTTTCAAGTTGAAGGGATGTTGAAAATTGATAACATTTTAGATTTTGGACATGATTTGTAAAAATTCAGTTTAAATGCTGAAAAGAAATACAGCAATGCTTGAACAGCTTTAGAAAAGTCTTGCGTTTGCATTTGCCTAATTAGTGATTACGCATAGCGTACCTAGATAACCCCAGAAGGAGAGTCCCCCTCATTATATATGGAATTTCCCATATACCTTGACCACAGCGCCAGAAGGAGAGTCCCCCTCATTATATATGGAATTTCCCATATACCTTGACCACAGCGGCGGTGATGACTTAAACTCAAAACCTTTTGTTTAGAGGTTGGTCTTGCATTAATATATGTTTTTTAAATCATTTTTTTCTTTCATTATAAAATAAGATCATTGATTTAAATCATCATCACTCTTTTTTGCTAGGAAATTCAATTCATTATTATTTCACTTCCGTTAAACACGGGCAAATGGGAAATCACTAGGCTATTTCTACAATAACAACATAAGTTGAATGTAAAGTTTCTCATCGATTAATGAAGCAGACACAGTATGATCAGGATCTTCTTCGGAAGGGTCTTTGACCACTCGGATATAGTTAAAATCACATCAAAATTTAGAGGGAAAAAAAAAATAAAGTGTTTTATACATATCTAATGGTATAAAATATGGCCTTAAAAGTACAGTAATTTTTTCAGGTCCCACCATTGAAATTACCATTTTATTAATATCTAAACAACAGCACAACACAAAATCATTTCATAATCCCATTAGATATTCCTAAAATTTCCAACATTCATTTTTTTTTCTTTTTGTTGAAGCAACAGTCTTTTCATCCTCAATGATTCCTGCAACAAAATACATCGAGGTTAGATCCAAATTTTCCATCGAAGTCCATTGAAAATGTTAAAGAGACAGACAAGTTAACCGAAAACAAGGAATGGAAAACGAGCAAAGAAACATGGATTATGGAAATGCAAATTCACGCCTGATTTTTGGAAGCTACGAGTCTGAAATGAGAATGCCATTTTGAACGTCTGAGAATGTCTTCACATCTACTCCCCATAACCTGCATATTGTGATAAAAAAATCAAGTAGCGCCATATCATCAACAATTTCTCAATCTACTCCCACATTCATTTAATGAAGCTTATCCTTTTCGCGGTAGTAGAACAATAAGAAAGAAAACAATTAGACCCAGTCTATTATCTGTCATTATTGGTTTTTTCATCAACTAAAATAACTAGTCATGAGGATGCTGATATTTATGGAGGTGTACAAATGCTATACAACCAAAGACATGAGGAGGTAAGTTTGGGACGGCTGGGCAACAAGTGTTTCAACAAGAGCCTGGAATGGTGTCCGGAAGCCGATGGAGCTAGAGGGTACCCGGTTGATTAAATATGTAGCAGAGGCAAGTGCTTCTCCTTAATGTGATATTTTCAATCAAAAGACTCCAAAGGAAGCACAAGCTTACGCAAAACAAAATTTCAAAAGCTCTTAAGTCTTACCAGCAATCTATCCCAAAGGTATTCGCACCATCCCTGTCTGCTTTTACATCATCTCCAACATGTACCGCTCTGCGAGCTTCCACATTGATTTGATCTGAAACAATACGAAAGTTGTCAAGGGAGTATCGCCGAATTCATGTAGAATTATAAAGTTCTGATTTTCCATAATATTTCCCAAGAAGCTGGTTATATTCACCAAAAGTAGTAGAAAGCCACAATGATGTAAAGATGGGAAAATGTCTTTAACTAATTTGGAAGTTTCTTAAATGAAGAGATGTAGAGCATAAGCAACTCAAAGAAAAACCGAACTCCTACAACCCTATGAGTCTACAAGGAGAAAATTTGCTTCTATTATGCATACCTAAAGCAGCTTCGAATATCTTTGGATCTGGTTTTTCATATCCGACCTCTGAGGATATAATGACAGCGTCAAACCTATAAAGAAACAATGGTGAAAGTGTTGTAAGAAGGTTTTCCTTTTTCATTCTTTCCAGTCTATGGAAAGATTTGTAAAAATCAATCAGAAGAAAGGGCTAATGGTTACAGGTCTAGAACATTGAGGTCCTTTAATAGCTTCCGCAAGCGGGTGTCGAAATTGGATACAACAGCCACCTTAACTGCACAGTCAAATGCAAGGTCCGTGACAGACAGAACAGACATAAAAAGTCCATAAATAATGGAAGAACACATCTACTAGCAGTTAAAAACATAGAGGAGAAAAAAAAAATACTTGGTAAATACGACCTCCGGCATCCTTGAGGAGAACTATTGTTTCATAAGCTCCAGAAGGAAGACGCCAAGCATCGCCCCTAGCATAGTACTACCAAAAGCAACCACTAATATTTAAAAGTTCAGGTGAAAATGCTCAGGATAAAACAAGCAAAATTGGCATTCAGAGAACGATTACCTCATAAACTTCTTCAAAATAATCAATGTCAGAACACCCGGTGGCCTCGGAAACAACAAGCTTCCAAAAAGGCCTCCCGTCTCCCTGTCAGTAAACACAAAATAGCTCAACAACATACCAAAATATGTATATATATATATAAACACTGCATAATGAATTGTTTTTGGCATGAATGAGGTCTCGGAAATTTAGCAAGTGAAAGCGGAAACCTGGTAACGAAGCTTTTCAGGCCACGATGGAGCAGCAAAAGCTCTCTTAAATCCTTGCTTTATTTCAGCTGGAGTTGCAGAAAGGCCTGAAAACGATCACAAAACACAAATTTAACTGTTAACTAACTCTCTGTAGAACAATCCAACAAGCTATTTTAAGCACAATAACTCATTGATAGCCACAAATCATATCTTAATGAAAAAAAATGAAGCATTTTTCATAACCAAATAGCCATATACATATACATATATATATATATATATATGAAGAATATAACAAAATTTCTATTTCAGCTGGAGCTGAAGTCAGGACTAAAAACCATGACAAACACAAAATTTAACTGTTTTAACCGTCTCACCACCTAACAATGTGTAACGAATCACAAATTCACACAAAAAAAGAGAGAGACACACACCCAAGTTGTTACACATTAAAAAAAATTAAAAATTAAAAACTAAAAACATGAAGCATTACCCAGAACCCAAAATTCAAAAAGAAAATTATTGGGAAAAAAAAATGACCATATTTGGCTCCTATTGAAGCATAAGTCTCTTCGACAGGCTTTGCCAACTGCAAGAGAGTGCCTCCGGCGTCCAACAACAGTCCGTCGTATGCTCTTCTAAGCGACCCTGTTCCATATTTCAATCAAATAATCATTCTAGATTTTATCAAACGTTTGTTAATTTTTTGGGGTTTTTATTTTCAATGACGAACAATCAGAGATTCGATTAAAAAAGCTTCAAGCGGTACCGGAACGGAGACGCGTCGAAGAGAGAGAGAAACGTAGTGGGTTTGAAGGTCTGATGGCTCTGAGGAGAGAACCGCCATTGCAGCATCTCGCCAAGCACGCCTCCATTTCTCCTTCCCCGAGAATCAGCGTTTTTTGCTGACTCTGTTTATGGCAAATCAATGGCTGCTCTGCTCTGAAACAACCGAGGGAACAAAAAATGTTTTTGGAGTTTGTGTCTGTCGTCTGTTCCGTTGCCGAATAGGAACTGAAAGTGTGCTTGATTAACTGTCGTTTTACGCGGATGGGATAATGTCGTTTCTGTGTTTGAAAGTTTGCTGTCGTTTTAAGTGGAAAAAAAGACATGTTATTTTTGCTGACTATATTTCTTTTTTTATTTTAAGTAAAGAACATTAATATTCCATATTACCGCCACTGTAATTTATCTTTTATTACCCTAAAAAAAATTTCTGTTTTACGAAATTAGTATTCGATCTTTTTTTTTTTTTAATTTAAAGGTCCTAAACTTTTTAAAATGAAATAATTTGTTTTTTTTAGTAAAAAATTTTAAAAATTAGATGAAAATCACATATATAATACATATGAGTTGAATTTTTTACGAAATCATAACTTTTTAAAAAAAAAATTACAAAATTATAATTGATCTCTACCTTTTTTTTTCCCTCATTAAAAGTTGTTGCACATGGTTTCAGCTTGGTGCATCAATTTAAAATGATAATTTTATATTAGAGTTGATTGACTTTTTAAAAATTAGTTAAAATTTTTTATTGATTAAAAAAACAAAATACAAAAGTGGAGTTGGAATTATTGTGTCCAAACGCATGGTGTATGTTCTCCCGTTATCTTTCCTTCTTCTCACCATTGTAGTTGAGCTCATTGAAGAACACGGCATTGACGCCTACCAGTATTACGCCAGAGAAACTTGCTGAGCTTGAGAAGCAAAGCAAAGCAAGAACCGCTTTCGATGGAGTCGCTATTGGTTTATGAACCGCTTTTGATCGGTCTAGCGTTGAAGAACAATGTGGCTTTGACCGATGTTTCTCCGGCAACGCCCTGGCTAGCCGTCCCGTTTGGTGATATTGTGAGGAAGAAACGCCTGATTCATTGGTTCAAAGTCGAACGCTTTTCGACAGCCATAGTCATCGGCTCCTCCGGACGAATAGTAACGAAGGAAGGCGTGGAGCTCATTAGCGCTCATGGGGGAGATGCTTTACCCGTTGCTGATGAGCGGTTGAGGTGTTTGGAGCAAAAGGTTGATCAAGTTGATGCATGAGCTCCATGCAAGCTGGCAATATTGGCCAAACAAAAACCACAAGAATGCAGGACTATCAAAGTTTCAACTCAAACACGACCTATTTATTAATCAATCCGCCTTGTCTAATTAATTTAATAATGATTATTGATTAATTTAATATAATTATTAGTTTGTTTTTTTTTTCTTTTAAGAAAAACAAGTGAAATTTACTTACAAATTTTTAAAATTCATACTATTTGTAGCTAATTGATTATATAAAAGTTGATATTAGATTGTATACAATTAGTTGCAATTAACATATATTAGACCTTTCCTTAAAAAAAAAAAAAAAAAAAAAAACATAAATTAGACCTCGTTATAGCTAGCTCGATGGGTAAGAAGAGTTTGAGGAAGAGCTATCAAGGGAGTGTCTTCATTTCCCTTATTCCAAACACAACCCGTTTATCAATCTTGTTAATCTTATAAATTTGTTGTTAATCCAAACTCATTTAGAACAAATCCAAACCCTCTAATTTCGTGTGAGGTTCTTATCGTGACCTAAACTTTCAACTTTAGATGAAACCCTAGCATTTGGATTAAAAAAATGCTATAATAGAACTCTCATTCAACAAAAATAATACAAAATCTCGTCCAAAATTAGTATTGCAACAGTTCATCTTGTCGTCACCTTCCTCACCCTTCTTTTAGAGCCGGATTTAATGACCAATCATAATGAATACACAATGGCTTCTCAGGGCCTACCCATGTACAGGAACTTCTCCCTATAATTTGCATTGTCATGCTATTTAATAATTTTATCAGGAAAAAAAAAAAATATATATATATATATATATATATTGACTATGAGAATACTGAACAGCAATAATTTTGGCCTGTCCTCTACTCCTGTGGAACTTGTCATGATATGTATAAATCGTCTATGATTTGTTTCTCTGTGTGTGCTATATAACTAGCTGCAAAACGAAAAAACTTCAGCCATTCCATTAGCAGCGGCCACAGAGTAATCTACCGAACCATCTTTATAGCAGCAAATTTTAAAAAACCCTGGAAATCTCATGCCGGGATAGGATGAATTCTACAAGTTTTTCCTCTTTTAGTAGATGGGTTCGTTATGTTTTTTTCATTTCCTTTTTGATGTAGCAATCAGGAATTCTTGGCTTAGTTGAAATGTCTGCATGTATCACAAAAGATCTGTCAGAATAGAGAATTAAAAGCCTTTTAAATCCTCGACATTGACATGTACAATATTTTTCAGTTTGGTACTTATCGATTCCATCGACAATTATGTCCAGATTAAGGCATCATCAGAAGGTTCACATACCGTTTTCAATCAAGGTGTGCACGTTACGACATTAGTGCAGCTCAGAGCTGCTTGAAAAGATATTCATTTTTGTCACTTCAGATGGACATGAGAGCTTTAAGTTTTCATTCTACTTTTCTTGTTTTACTACACTAGCCAGTTGTAATTCCTAGCCAAAAAGAAACTGGTTGTAATTCAAGTCCTCCATACTCAAGTACAGCCAAGATGGGATCAAAGTACTAAAAGTTGGAGATATAAAATCAGTTCGCCAGAAAGACATGTGAAGAAGCTCAATCTTACCAGGAATATAGTGTTAAAAATGTCCATTGATCACGGATCAGCTGGAGGTGGTGGAAATACGCCTGTGTTGGAATAGCTTGGCCAGTGCTCTGCGCTCACAGTCCTGACAAATTTTAAAAAAAAACAAATTCGGGCAATTATCCGTTTCAGTAAGCAGCGGTTAGAAAGTGTACTATTATCTACCAACATCTGGGAACAGTTTTGACATTCCCAGTAACAACCGAAAGCCAAATGAAATACATTACTTCTACGACCACATTCTCATTTACCAGAAAGATGCTAAATTTTTTTTTCAGAAGCTACTCAAAGGTTATAATGCGGCGTGTTAGTATAACAAGATCATCATATGTCATCTAGGGAAATGCAACAATACCTTAAACATATTGAGGTAGAACGGTTTATCTGGGTTCACTCTCTTCAACTTCAGGAAAGTGTATGCAAAACTTAGTTGATCACGAGAGGTGAATCGGTCAACTTCATTAAACCAAAGGCAGGAGAAAAGGTTTGACATTGGTGTATGTGCCCGGACTATGAAGGAACCTTCAGGAACATCTGCAGGTCAAACAAAAAACAGATATTGTGAAATATATTGACAACTTTATGTGAATGGAACAGACATATCCATGGCTAAGTAGAAGATACAAAGACACTTACTGCTTGGAAGAGGATTATTTGGGTTTGAGGGGTCAAACATCGTAAGGCCATCGGACTGGTAAAACATGAACTGTTCATCAATGGCTGTGTGGTTGTACTTGTTTAGACGCTTATTTTGGAGTACCTCCTCCCAGACACAGTGGCGATCATAATGGTTTGATATGGCATATTCGGACTTTGTTCGCCATAAGAAGTATTCAAGAATACGCATTGGATCAATCAGAAGCCGCATCTTGCTATCAAGCCAAATTGAATACCTTGAGAAAGCATGGGCTCCCGTCAGAGGTCAAAAATGCATTCCAGAGACCTTGGAAAAAGCATTTGGCCTATAACTAGTGGTGGTAATGTGGCATAGTAATGGTATTACCTGGATGAAGGAAAGAGTCGATGTGATAAAAATTTAGGCACCTTTCCCGTTCTCCGCAAGTCCTTGTATGGTAAATTCCTCACAACAACTATTCTCCATAAGCCAATATTTCCCCCATCATTAGGAACACTTCCCTCCAATGACAGTTTTGACAGTGTTTGTTTGTCCACAAACATAATAAAACACGCATGCTTCTTCGAAAATTCACTTATCTATAAAACAATAACAAATTTGTTTTTACTAAAAGGAAAGCAAGCCATGGAACATATCACATACACACCATGTATTGGGACATAAACAGAAACACTTTTTTGCTACAATGACAAATTTACTCATGTCGTAATTTTCAGGACATAAGTTCTCAATACTCAATGGAAACAATGACACTTGTACCATTCCATTGTAGATTCGTGACCTACTTAAATGCAAGTCAGGAGAACAATCAAGCTTTTCAACAGATTAGTCGAGGAACATATATACTTGTCATGACTTCTAATTATAAAATGGAAAGTGAAAGTGAAAAAGGAAAAGAAGATTTACTGTTTTGCTTGCTGGCCTCCTCAAAAAGTCAGAGTTGCCAAAGATGCATGAAGAAACTACAATCTTACAGGTATTCATGTATTCCCTGTCCTTATCGTCTAAATCAAATCCAGTGCTTGGGTAACCTGGTGGTCCTTTGACAAAGCCACAATGAAGAGTTTGATTCTTGGCGAGGAAGGATTGTTCTCTTTCCTCAAGTGTCTGGTGTCCTCCAAATCTAGGTTCAAAATTTCTTTTCCAAGAAGCCTTTTCTTCTCGGTCAATGTATTCTAGTGAAAATTGTGTAAAGTTCATAAGGTCCCTCGGTTCAATAAGGTACTCAACTGATTTCGCAAACCCAATTTCACAAGGAAAATCTGGAAAGGGAAATAGTTATTAGTGAGCACAAGCATAAAGTTCGACATAGAAAAATATTACCAATCACGGGATTTAGCAAATCACTCCACTTAGTCAATTGAATAGAATTAAAAAGACAGACAAAAATGCATTTGCACAAGTTGATTTTAATAATGAGAATTTTGTATTTTATTTCGTCAAATACACTCTGAAGCATTACCTTTTTTTGGTTTGAACATATTTGACATGACTGCAAAAACGCCAATTGCATAACCACAATCAAGTTCTAGTTCATAATATGATGGAAGTACCAAGTTCCGACACGTTTATAGAATGCTTGGAGCAGCAGGACTGTCTGACCATATGTTTAAAGGTGCACAATCTAATTAAATGTCATCAAGTCAAGTAGCACAACCTTAGAAGTTTTACGGCAACAAATTAAATTGTATCATGTGCCAGAACTAAACCCATTTCAGCTTTTTCCACCCATTGTCAGAACTCAGAAGGATTCACCACTGTTATACAGGCAACTTTCAGATCATAGCATACAATTTTTCCCAGACTGCTTGGACCCGTGAATCAATAAAAGAGGAACCTCTTTGACCCTATATATTCCAACTACAAGGTCCATAAAAGAAATTGACAATTTTCGAAAACTTTTGACATGATATGCTTGAAAAAAACTATCAAAATTCACGACCAATGAGCAAAACACCCAAATTTACACAACACAACATAGTTAGTCAAAGAACAGAAGCAAAATATTCTTACGCGGTTTACGGTGCTTGCTGCTTTTGCTTTGGGGTAGTGGAGGTCTCCCAGCATTATATTCCGAATATTTCCAGGGAACTTCTCGCTGTACCAAATTCACTCCTGAAAAGTTGTGCCGGATTTCTTGCTGTACTAAATCAGATTCCGAAAAATTCCGGTGAACTTCTTGCTGTACTAAATCGCTACCTTCTACTGGATGTACCCGATGGGCTGAATTAATTTCTTCTAATCTACTATCTGCAGTGAATGAATATTGTAGGTCTACTCAATATGCCTATTACCAAAATAAACACATACAAAATCCCTAGTAGCAAATTAGTATCTGGTCCTTCCTAGTTAAAAAGTCCAATACCTGCCCAATAGAGATATGCCATACAAACATACGTACATATATATATATATATATATATATATATATATATTGGTACTGGAGATGCTAACAATATTACAAATATGTATCAAACTACCTACTGTTGCCAATATTTTGTTCCTTTTTTTTTTTTTTTTAATGTTGACAAGATTATCAAACAACCTAGTACTGCCAAATTTCACTAGAAGATTTGATTTACTTTAAATTAAAACCTCGAATTTTGCTAAAACCGATAAGTATGGTGTTTAACTTCATTAAACACTTCAATGCATCATAAATCGAAGTTAAAAGACCGAAACAAATACCGAAAAAACGGCGTTTTCAGGCCGAAGACGACGAAGTAAACGAGAAAGATGGAGGCGAAGAGGAAAAGCCAGCGAGAGAGTTTGAGCCTGGGAAGAGCGAGTCGTTTTCCCTTGCGAAGAGCTCTAGAGACATGGTCGTTGGCGAGAGCTGATCTTCTCTCCGGCAATGGCGGTTCATTGGCGTGCCTGTAGACAGCCATTAAAGCACGTCTCCAAAGCTTCTTCGGCTTCGAGCAAATTCTTCAGTCATGAAAAATGGTCAGATCCCGAAGGGTCTTGTTCTTCGCGAGTGTACTGTCACGGAATGAACCGCCATGTCGAATTCGGGTTCTGGAAATTCTTTGTTGTACGAATCCGAACGAAAAATAAAATGGAAAAATTCAGCAGTTTTTTTTTTTTTTTTTTTTTTTTGGATCTGAAACAATAAAAACGTCCCTCCAAAAAAAAATGAAAAAGAAAAAAGGATTGTTGATTGATGGATATCGAATTATCAATCACCGTTAATCGTGGGGTCGCGGGAAATGCCATTGGATTTGCTGCCGAAACGACGTCGGATAGAGGCCCTCTATTTTTAGGGGGTTTGCTGAATGAGTTTGAGTTGAAATTTTTAAGGGGGTGTTTAGTGTGTAAGTTTGAGTTAAGATTTGTAAGTTTAAATAGTAAATTTTTTTGAATTTTCAGAAAAGACAAACAACTTTTTGGGGAAAAAGACAAAAAACATGATGAAAAAAATACAGTTTAGTTTAAACAGAGTTTTTTACCAAACAAGACCTAAGTTTAAATAGTAACTTTTTTTGAATTTTTAGAAAAGACAAAAAACTTTTGTAGAAAAGAAAAAAAACTTTTTCAAAAAAAGATAAAAACTGAGTTAAAAAATTTGAGTTTGAGTTAAAATGTCAAACTCCTCCTTATTTCTTTATAAAATTGCTCAATAACTTTTTTTTTTTAACTAACATAATACAAATATCATATTTTAATTAATATAATACAAATTTTAGTTTAATTTTTATCATATTAATTTATTATCAATTTTTTTAAAACATATTTATTCAATAATTTTTAAATTTACGTGGTTCAAATATTTTCGTCCTTTTCAAAAGTTGGAGAATTTGAAGAGACCCTTTGAGAGTATATGAACTATTTGTACGTGAGATAAAATCATAATGCTTTGGAACTGGTTTTGAGATATAATATTTTAAATTGTTTGTTTTCTAAAGGAATTGATAACAGTATAAGTTAAAAAGTAAAACTGTGTTTGATTATGTCTATGAAAATAATTGTTAGTGGGAAAATAAATGTATTTCATTTTCTCATACTTAACAAAATTTTGTTTCCGTTTATGTTTTTCGGACTTGGTACAAAATAAACGGTATTTCATAATAATTTTCAAAACATTTATATTAGAAATCGTGAGAATTCTTTCCAAAACGTTTTCGAACCAATACCAAATAGGACTTTCAATTATGATAGAGTTAAGGACCCATTTGAGGATGTTTGGAGATAGTATTTTGGAAGTTGAAAGTGAGTTGAGTTTTGAAAATATACGTTTAGTGAAAATGAATTTTTTATAATAAAAAAATATAAAACCTTAAAATATGGTTGGGATAAAAATATATCAAAATGGATCTTGTTGTTTTTCTATACAGTTTAAAAAAAATTATCATTTTAACTTAAAATAACAAAGTTATAGATTTTAAAAATTTGATTTACTGTAGATATTTGAAAATATGAATAGTGAAAAAATAGGTTTTGAATTAAAAAAAAAAACTATTTGGGATGAGTTCGAAAATGAGTTCGGAGATGACAGCCCAAACACGCTAAGTATGATATTATGTAACTTTTTTTTTTAGGGAAAATTACCTGAATAACCACTTTTTTTTATCAATGTGACATAAATTCTCCATTATTGACTAATTATAATACAAATTTTAATTAATTTTAGTTTAATTTTATGTCATATTAGTCTAGTATTAATTTTTTTATGTTATATTAGTATAATAAATTTTAAATTTATGTCATTTAGATGATTTTCCCTTTTTTAAGTTAAGGAATGTGACTTATTTTTCTCCCTTATTGCATTTTCTTTTTACTCTTCTTCTTTTTTCTTTTTTTTTTTAATTTACTTCATTTTTATTAATGGAAAATTCATTCGGCATCGTGAAAATGTCATACAAACACCAATTCATACTAGTAAGCAATTTCAATTGGGGAAAAAAAAAAAACACGACGTTGATATAATAATTGATTCTATTTGAAACTAGTAATGCTTGACGAGATACAATGTGTATCGAGTTGCTCAAACAGACATCAAAAGAAGTATAACAAAGTTTGAACACATAAAATTTGGTATGTTTGGATGAATTATTGGAATCCGCATTATCGAATTCCAATATAATATATGTTTCGTTAGCCAACTATTCAAAGTGAATCTATTTAAATGTTTTACTGTTTTGTGACAATTCATTTCAAAAATATGTATCACATTTATTTTCTACGTTTCTATTATTCAAATATTGCATTTATAAAATATTATTCAAACACATTTGATTTGAATACGTACTTCTAATTTTACATTTGTATGTAAACATTTAGCATGCATTTGGTGCTAATATTTGGATTGTAATATTTGGGTTTGAATTTAATTGTACGTTGAATGTGGTGTCTGAATTGCTAGGGTTAAAAAATGAAAAAAAAATTTTGAAATATGTTCGGAAAAAAAAAAAATTCAATATAGAGCTTGTTTCGTTCGTCTTGAAATTCTATATAATTTAAAAAAAAAAAAAAAACAATCTCATTTTGACTTGTATATGCAAAGTTATGGACTTTTAAAGTTTTAGTTACAAAACTGTGTGAATAATAAAAATGGGGTTGACTTTTTAGATATAAGACAAAAAATGAACTTTTGAGTTACAAACTGTGTGAATAATAAAACTGAGGTTGACTTTTCATATAGAAGACAAAAATTGAGCTTGCGTTTGGTTCGCTTGTTGGAGATAAAATTTTTAAATTGAAATTAGTTAACTTTTCAAAAAGTGGATATAAGTTTTGTTGACTTTTTAGAAAAAGACAAAAACTGAGATAAAAAAATACAGTTTAGTTTGAGTTAAATTTGAACGCCAAACAAAGCCTGAATTGTGAATTGTGATCCAAATCGGAGCACCAAACAAGGGCTTCGTCTGAATGAAATGCAATTTATGATCCAAGCAGGTACTAATGAAACTAATATGTTAAAAACATAAAATGTGCATAATATTGTTTTTGTTTTTGATTTTATCTTGGAGTGGAGATGTGAATTTTGCCCATTAAATTGAACATGATATTATTACCGTTAGTTTGTGTATGCAACTATAAATATTCATAATATAAATATATTTTTTTTCCTTGACCACATCTTCTATTTTCTTAATTATGATACTTTTAAATACACACCTTAAGTCATTTGTTTTTTCGTTGCATCTAATGAGGTATTACATTGTAATGATATACCGACTGTTTGTAAAGATTATGTTCAATGTACATGAAACATCTTTACCATATCTTTTGAGGTATTAAATTTTAAAGCTACATTTTATTGCACGTGTATAAACCTGTTTAACATTTTTTATGTACCGTTAACTTTATGACTTATATTCATTGTATGTGTATCTACTAGTTAACGTTACTAGTGCATAGTAACATCTCATGCATGTACATGTTAACTCTTGAGCTTTTCGTGTCTGTACATTGACAACAAATTAGGTTGATTTAAGATTTAGTATGCATTTGATTGATAGATTTGAGCTAAAATATTTGGGTTAGAGTTGTTTGAATTTTTAAAAATTAATTAAAAACTTGTTGATTTTTCAGATAAAAACAAAAACGAGTCGAAATTTTTTTATTTTGAATTGGTGAATCAAACGAGGATTATATTAACTTTAATGGGATTATATTTGTACTTTTATATTGACTTTGCATTTGCAATAACATTGTGATGATAAAGAGGATTATGGATTATATTTCGGTCGACTTCATTGTGACTTGCCCCTAATAAGGCAGGGATGGGTGTTTCTAATGGGATTTGGGGAATAGACAAAAAACACTCCATACTCATCCCGTGATCGTGTCTATAAACAAATATATATATTTAAAAAGAATTAAAATGTATTATTTATTTTTAAATAATGTTTAGTGTTTATCTTAACATATGGATAAGGTACCCCACTGAAAATTCCCACTTCGCCTCCTTCTATATTTGTATGAGAGGATAAATTTGAATATGTAACCTTATGGGCCCGTTTGGGGTTATATTTGGAGATGGTGTTTTGGAGATTGTAAATAGTTTCAGTTTTGGAATGTACGTTTGGTGAAAATGAATTTTTTGGAGTGAAAAAGTGTAAAAATTTAAAACTTATTCAGAAAAAAAATTAACAATATGGATATTGTTTCGTTCCCTTAAAATTCTATGCAATTTAAAAAAAAAAATCTCATTTCAACTTAAAATAATAAATTTATGAACTTATGAAGTTTGAATTTTTTAAAAATGTGTAAAAAAGTGAATAATAAAATTTGGAAATACTTTTCCAAATATTGATCCCAAACGGGATCTATGTTTATTTTAATCTTTTTTTTTTAATATTATAATAATTACATGAAATAGACAATCCACCAATTAACACAAAATAAAATATTAAATACAGCATTGATTATTCATTACAACAAATTAATCATATAATAAATTTAATATCGACACATTAATTTAACATTAATTAGAGGCACTTTTAAATACCATCACTAATAAAAGTGACAAGCCGCATTTGTGAACCTTATATCATCTACACACAAGGCACAACACCACATATGTCTTGTAGTACTGTTCTAAAATTACCTATTATTTTCCAGTAGTTTTTTTTATAGCATTAAAACAAATTTTTTTAATTAAAATTTGTGATCGGATTATTCGAACTTTACGGATTCGTTTGGTTCGTTAGTTTGAATTGTGTTTTTGAAGTTGAAATAGTAAATTTTGTTGACTTTTCAGAAAAGATAAAAAACTTTTTGGAAAAAAGACAAAGACTTTTGAGGAAAAAGATAAAATTTGAGTTGAAAAGTTGAGTTTGAGAGAGTGAACTAAACGGATGCTACATTTTAATTGGATTTAAGCGTGAAATTAACAATAAAACTATTTCGTAAGTGTGTGTTAAAAAAAAATCTAAAAAGGGTCAAAAAAAAAAAAAAGACTTAGGTTTTGTTTGGCAAAAAACTCTGTTGAAACTAAATTGTACTTTTTTCATCATATTTTTTATTTTTTTCCCCAAAAAGTTGTTTGTCTTTTCTGAAAATTCAAAAAAATTTACTATTTAAACTTACACACCAAACACCCCCTTACCAATTTCGAAATTTCAGACTTACGTGCGAAAACAAGAGAGCGCCTAAAAATTTGGGCCGAGCAAAGGTTCAAATAATTTGAAGATTCCCGCTCAACTGATCGTTTCAAATTTCAAACCCGCGAAATGACTTCACATCTTTTCAACAAGCCCTAACTTCAGCCCATTCACCTTCCTCTTCATCATCTCTCCAAACTCCTCTCCCTCTCTCTCTCTCTCGCTCTCTCTCTCTCTAGCTCTCCAACACCCGCCATAACTCACCTCCCACTCTCTCTCTCTAAATATGGCGATAGGCGGCAAGAGGAAGTCCGCGGCGGTGGATACGGCGGAGGAGATCAACCGCAGCGAGAGAAAGACGCGACGACGGAAGTCCGTGGCCGAGCCGGAGCCGGAGGAGGACGTTGATGATGAGCTCGCTGACGGGGAGGGAGCGGAGGAGCAGCTCGCCGCAGCCATGGCGCCGACGAAGATGAAAGCGAAGAGGAATGACGCAGATTCCGATTCCACATTCGTCGGAGATCCAATTCCTCCGGAGGAGGCCGCGCAGAGATGGCCGAAGAGGTACCAGGTAAATCCATCTTCTCGCTTACCTATTCCTCGGGCTTTTCATTTTCCTTTTCTCGTTTTTGTTTCTGACCTTGTGAATTCCTTTTAATTTGCAGAGCAAGAAATCGATTTTACCGAAAGAGACAGAGTAAGAATTGTTCGGAGTAGCTGAAAAAGTTTGCTCATTTTTGTTTTTCTAGGGTTTCTTAAAGTTTTGTTTTTGTTTGCAGAGCTGATTTCGAGGAAGATGAGTATGTTCAAGCAAAGCGACACTATTCCCAGGCTATGGTGGATGAAGTCTTGTATAATCTCAACGATAACGTTCATGTCAAGGTATCATATCTCGTAATTTCTTGTCTAATTAATTCAATTATTCTCCTTTTAGAGAATTATTGATTTTTTGAGTTTATTACTTTTAGGCTGATGATGATCTGCCGGATTACATAGCAAGAATTATCGAGTTTTTTGAGGGAGCTGATGGAGAACGTTACTTCACAGCACAATGGTTCTACCGAGCCGAGGACACTGTAAGAAAGAAAATTGTGATTTTGTTTTTGTTTTTTTTCTATCGTATTTTTCATTAGAAACCAGGTGTTTCACTGTTTACTGATCTTATTGAATTGGGGTTTTCATTTATAGCCAATCAAGAACCTTGCAGACCACTCAAAGATGTTTGATAAACGAAGAGTTTTTCTCTCCGAAGTCAAGAATATTAACCCACTTGATTGCATTGTCTCAAAGCTTAAAATTGCCAGGGTTTCCCCAAATGTAAGTGGGTCACAGAAGCTTGAATTGTGAACAGTTCGGGTTTTTTTTCCCCCTTCTTTTTTCTGTCTGGTTTGTAATTATGGTTGTGCATTCTCTCTTTTAGCTAGATTTGGAGGAAAAGGAAAAGCCCATTCCCGAGTGTGATTTTTATTATGACATGAAGTATTTGGTCCCCCATCTCACGTTTGCATCCATGGATACAGGTAATTGGTTTACTTCTAATAATATTGGAATAATTCATGTTGTAGATTTGGTTTCTCCTTGTTCATGATAGAAATATTTGTTTTTGATGTTGCAGATTCTTCTAGGCTAGACAGTGATGCTTCCACTATTTCAAGCGAAAGTGGATCCTGCAATGCTGCTGATGATGCAACTACTGCATGTGATGGAGATATTTTTCGAACTGTCAGTTCCAGAAAGTCTGAAATGACACTTTTAGATCTGTATTCCGGGTGTGGCGGCATGTCTACAGGGCTCTGCATTGGTGCAAGACGCTCTGGTGTTAACCTTGTTACTGTAAGCTTCTAACAAATTCTATTGAGGCCTTTTGTTTTTGTTGTCTTGTTGTCTCGTTGTTGTTGTCTTTTATTTATTTATTTTTAAATTTTTGTTTCCCTATTGTGTAGAGATGGGCTGTTGACAAGAACCCTTTTGCATGCGAAAGTCTTAAGTTGAATCACCCTGAGACAGAGGTACATCTTGCCCTTTGCGAGATTAGTGTTGTTTGGTGTCCTTTTTGAAAAATGTAGGCCTTGTTTGGCAAAAAGCTCTGTTTAAACTAAACTGTACTTTTTTCATCATGTTTTTTGTCTTTTTTCTCAAAAAGTTGTTTGTCTTTTTTGAAAATTCAAAAAAATTCAAAAAAATTTACTATTTAAACTGATGATTTTTTTTAACAACCCCTGAAGTTAATAATGTATGTCTCAAATAATAAACAGGTGAGAAATGAAGCTGCTGATGATTTTCTGTGCCTTCTTAAAGAATGGGAGAAGCTAGTGAGGGAGCTAGAAGAATTTGACTCTAATATGGGAGTTGTTGATGCTTCTAATGATGATGAGAGCAGCGACGATGACGATGGTCCAATCCCATCGGAAGTGTATGAAGTTGAGAGATTACTGAACGTTGTTTATGGGGATCCAAACAATGTTAAGAAACCAGGCTTGTACTTTCAGGTATTCCATATTTAACTTCTTAGAATTTTGTAGTCTTACCATAATGTTTTTTTCTCTTTAAACTGCTTGTTGCTATACTGATCATAGCATTTTGGGATATAGCCATTTAAAAAACATAATACTTTCTTACTTTGTTGGGTTAACCATTAGCTTTGCTTTTAGCTGCTTTTAACATTGTTATCACATTAATTTTGTAGGAATCTAAATATTTCTCTCTTTAGTCGACAAACCTGGTTTATCATGGTCTAATGAACAACAATTACAATGAAACTCTCTAATTTGAATAAAAAACTCTATATTGATCTAAAATATGTATGTGGCATTTATTTATATATGTGTTTGTTTTATCAATGTTAACTTAGTCAAATTCTCAATTTCTTTTGCTGTTAATTTGATTATTTTACCTTTTGTTCAATTTCTAGGTTCGGTGGAAGGGGTATGATTCTGATGAGGATACTTGGGAGCCTACTGAGGGTTTAAGGTACTGTTATGACTCCCTACGTACGTTGTTTTTTTTATTCTTTCTTTAGATATGCATTATTCAGATTGTTGTGATTTTCTTGTTTTAATCAGCGACTGCAAGGAGAAGCTTATGGACTTTGTGAGGGAAGGTCAGAAGAATAAGATACTGCCTCTCCCTGTGAGTTTTTATGTCCTCACTTTGTTATTTTAATCTGATTACTTGTTGAAGTTGGTTTGATTGGTATTTTCTAACACTGTTATAATGCTTTGCCCATAGGGTGATGTTGACTTCATTTGTGGAGGTCCACCGTGCCAAGGAGTTAGTGGCTTTAATCGTTTTAGGAATAGAGAGGATCCCCTAGCTGATACAAAGAACCGGCAGTTACTAGTTTACATGGACATCATCCACTATTTAAAACCGAGATTTATTCTAATGGAAAATGTAGTAGACATTTTGAAGTTTAAGGACGCATTTTTAGGCCGATATGCCTTGGGACGTCTTGTTTCGATGAATTACCAGGCCAGGATCGGTATGATGCCTGCGGGTGCATATGGTGTCCCACAATTCCGGATGCGTGTGTTTCTTTGGGGTGCTCATCCATCAGAAGTAAGAACAATATATGCTTTAACTTTCATTTGTTTTTTGTTATGAATCTTTTTTCAAGTTTTTTTTTTTCCTGTTGCAGAGATTACCTCAGTTCCCTTTACCTACACATGAAGTTGTTAACCGTGGAGTCGTTCCGAAAGAGTTTGAGGTTGGTGTTCTAGTTCTAATTTCCTTGCTTCTTTTAATGTTTTACTTCACGACTCATTGATTTATTTTTCTTTTTTAAATGTTGTAGGAAATTCTCGTTGATTATGACAATAAGAAGGCACGTGTTTTGGAAGATGCTCTTTTTCTTCAGGATGCTGTATCTGATCTTCCTCCCGTATGTATTCGGTTCCAATGTTTATCTTCCAGTTCAAAGTATTAAATGGGTTGTAAATGCATCTAGTAAATTTTTATTCATCTTTAATAGGTTGAAAATAATGAAAGCCGAGATGAGATGCCATATGATGGTGAAGCTCGTACCAAGTTCCAGAAGTACATTAGGTTGAAAAGAGATGGTGAGTTCATAACTTATTCAAACATGTCACGCTTTATATATATATATATATATATATGGATAGATATACGATAAATTTATTGGACCATTTTTAATACTATCTAAACCTGTCATGCTAGTTAAAATAGCTAATTCTGATCTTTTGTTATTAAAGAGGTGATTGGTCTTGATGTCTCTACTTCAACCTCTTTAAAGTCTGGTGTGCTGTATGATCATCGGCCATTGAAGTTGAATGACGACGATCTTGAGAGAGTACAAAATGTCCCAAAGAAAAAGGTTTCTCTTGCTCAAACCTGAAGTCTAATTACATTTCACACACGTATTTAGCACTTTGATTTTGAATCATTGACATAGCACTTGCTTCTTTTTAATTCTTTTTTTCAAGGGTGCGAATTTCAGAGATTTGCCAGGAGTACTTGTTAACGCGAACAATATTGTATCCCTAGATCCCTCAATTGAGAGGCCGACGGTTGCCTCTGGCAAGCCTTTGGTAAAACATTATGGTCCAATTGTCATGTAGTTGTTTCATTCATTGCAAATCGAGTTTGGAGTTCTTGAACTAATTGGGTATTATTTTACTGAAAATTAGGTACCCGATTATGCCATAACATTTGTGGGTGGGCGATCCACGAAGTAAGTACCTTTATTTTTGAAATCGTGATTTCTTTGTTCATTATCATTTCAAGATATCTCACATAAAAATGGTTATGCAGGCCATTTGCTCGACTTTGGTGGGATGAAATTATCGCCACTGTCGTGACAAGAGCCGAACCTCACAACCAAGCCATTATTCATCCCGAGCAAGATCGGGTGATGACAGTACGAGAGCTCGCAAGGTTTCAAGGCTTTCCGGACTTCTATAAATTTTCGGGACCTATCAAAGAGAGGTATATAACAAACACTAAACACGGGTTTGTTTGGTGAATGAGTTTAAGTTGAAATTTTTAAGTTTCAATAGTAATTTTTTTTGAATTTTTAGAAAAAATAAAATTTTTTTTTAAAAAAGACAAAAAACTTTTTCAGAAAAAGGCAAAAACTGAGTTGAAAAATTTGAGTTTGAGTTAAAATACCAAACTCCCCCACAATTTGAATATATTTTCTTTCTCAGTAGTTTATGTTTTCTCTAGAGGCCTTCTCAACTCATGTTCTATTTCATCTTCAGGTATATCCAGATCGGAAATGCAGTTGCGGTACCCGTCGGCATCGCGTTGGGTTATACGTTGGGTCAAGCGTGTCAAGGATTATGTGGCGATAACCCCTTGACAAAGCTGCCTTTTAAATTTCCCGATTGTCTTGCATTGGATGATAATTTAAGCACCAAGGAGTAGAGTGTAGAACTATTCATTGTTGTTGATTTATTCATCTAAAAAATTCATTCTTCAGTTGTACTGTGGACAACAATAGTGTTGTTAGACTTGATTTATTCTTATCTTCTCAAGAAGAATGACTTTATTTATAATATATTCACTAGTCAACTTAGAGTTAGGAGCTGAAATCCACTAATTTGCTCTACTTCTCACAAAGCGACCTGTTTATCACCACAAGGATTGGAATATACTTGAGGAATTTTGTTTCTTTATGAAATTTCTAACGTGAGTGAAACATGTTTTTAGCATTCAAAACTTTTGTTCCTACCACTTTTGGAGATTCTTTCCTTTATGTTATGGTTACAAATTTTGATGGTACAAAGATCTTGAGGTTACGATAGATACGCAATATATATATATATATATATTTTAAATATATCTATTTGTACACATTTTTTGGGGTGTTCCATATCATTTGATTACAATGTTTTTGTATCGTTTTGTTAGGGTACGGAAGTGAATTGTATGAGGAAGATTATGAGATAATTAAGGAAAAAGTGAGCTAAAGAAAAACATTAATGGATTTAAAGAGAATAAAAAAGGTTTAGCATAAAAGACTAGGTAGGAGTTAGGACAAGGTCATTTGGTCGATTATTAGCTTCTGTTTGACTTTTAGGTTTAAATTTAAGTTTTTCATTTTTGTTTTTATTTTTATTTTTTGTAAAATTAATAAAAATTATAATTAATTTTTAAAAAATCAGATAATTTCAATATAAAAATTTCATTTCAAACCAGTGCATATCAATGTCCTCTAATTTGTTATTTATTTTACTTTTAAATTTCTGAATATCTTAATTTATTAATAAATTTTGAATTAATCTTATGCTTTGTTTGGACATGAGTTTAGTTTAAACTAAATTGTATTTTTTTCATCATGTTTTTTGTCTTTTTTCCCAAAAAGTTGTTTGTCTTTTCTGAAAATTCAAAAAAAATTACTATTTAAACTTACAAATCTTAACTCAAACTTACACACCAAATACCCCCTTACTTATTAAGATTGAAATTTTTGGTAAAGACATTTGTTAAAAATATATGAAATAAAGAAAGGAATTAGGCTTAATAAGTCCCTTCTATAAGGATTTCATTTTAAAACAAATGAAAAATGATAACATAGTTTGCATTTAACACCTTTTTTCTCTGTATGCTTTAAATGAAAATTCTAACTATAGAAGTTAAGTGGAATTAATTAAATATTTATGGGATAAAATGGAAGTTTTTAAAGTTAAGGAGTCAAAAGTGAGAACGATCTAAAATTTGGGACTGATGAAAATAACCCTTTTTATACTCTATACTGTTAGCAGTTGGGGGAAGAGAGAAGGTCTCTGTGTGCGGCAATGGCGACCGAACTGGAAGAACTAGTGGATTTCCTCTCTTCACCATCTCCACAGGTAAGATTTCCTGGACGCCGTTTGTCTGTCGAGAAACCGAAAGAAAGTGAACTAAAAGGACCAAGAAAATTCCAAATTTCTTTTATCTCGGTTTTCGATGAAGAAGAAGCTCAAGCTAAAAAAAAAAAAAAATTTCTTTCGTCTTTTCGCCGAATTTCCTTGAACCAAATCGATTTTTTGGTTCCAATTCTGGAATTTGAGTAGATTTTCGTTTATTTAATCCCACATATTCTGATATTTGAGGAGGATTTTTGGATATGTACTAGGTGACAAAGGCGGCTGTGGACATTGTTCGGGGATTAACTGGGTCTGATGATGGCTTGAAATCTCTTTCAATTTATGCCAAGACTGTTTTGCCATCGTTGTCTCGGCTCTTAAGTGCCAATAAGGTGCTCTTTGTACTTTACTTTTTGATATTTTCATCTTTTGAAAAGTATGAACCATTTCAGTTGCATATCTTTTCCTCGAGTTTGAATTCATTGAAAAGTCAGAACTTAGTGTGATTGAATCCTGAAGGTCATTTAGCTAAGCTTAGAGTCCAAGAAAAGGAGGTCAGAGGTGCCCATCTTTGTAGCATAGCCAGTGGAGGAGCCAACCTATTGTTTCAATGGGGGCGTATTTAGTAAAGTTTTTTAGTTAAGTTTTCGAGGTAAATTTGGGAAAAATAAAAGTTCAATGTGGGCAGAAGCTCCCACTCGGCCATGGGTGGCTCCACCCCTGAGCATAACGAAAGAGAGTATGAGCTTCTCTTCAATGGCCTAGTTGGAATCAGTTAAATGTTTTTTTGTTTGTTTTTTGTTATTGAGGGAATTGATGTAAGTTTCAGGTTTAGGTAAATGGAGAACGGGGCTAGATTGCTCAAAGTGGAGAAAGGATAAGATTGACGACCCCTTTCCGAATCGAGTGTGATCATAGACTCTATTGATTGTAGTAAAAAATTGTTAGATAAGATGGATTATTGTTTTTTCAAATTTGGTTGAGTTGTTTTGTTAAAAATCTCATCGCAAAAGAATAAAGTTATCTGCAAATCAATTGAAATGTACTAATGAATGTTGGTTTTTTGTTTTCATTTGGAGTTTGTTTCTGCTTGTGCGTTTAATGTTGTTTGTCTGACATTGCAGGAGATTTCAGAACCTGCAGCGGAAGCCCTTGTGAATCTTTCACAGGATTCGGTTTTGGCAGAAAAGATGGTTGAGATGGGAATGATTAAAACGGCCATGGATATGTTATATAAGCCAGAGTCTAGCATTAGACAATTGTTGGTTATGCTTCTAGTGAATCTTACGCAGTTGGATGCTGGTATCACTTCCTTGCTTCAGGTGTGTTTTCCAAAGTTAAACGTAATAATATATTTACCTATAGATTTGAAAGGATTAATTAATGACTTATAATTGGAATTGTTTACGTTTCAGACTGAAGATGAGAAGATTCAAGGGCTTTATGTAATGAAGCTTGTTAGATCTTTTTGTAGATCCTCTAGTGAAACTAGTGGTTAGTTGGCTTCCAAGTCCCGACAACTTCAATCCCGTTTGTTAGCATACTTATTTGTCAATAGTGGTTTGATGTTGTTTGACACTTTTATCTGCGCATCTTCCAGAGGATGCATTTGAACATGTCGGTTCCATACTTGTAAACATATCAAAGCAGGAAGCCGGAAGGAAACTCTTACTGGACCCTAAGCGGGGGCTTTTAAAGCAGATTGTTAGACAGTTTGACTCAACTAGTTCATTGAGAAGGAAAGGGGTATGTGCAAAATATTAACTTGACTACGACTTTTATTTTAATGTCCTTACTCGTTAATACTGAAGTACGTGCCTTTCAACTTTTACAGTTAAATCATAATAACTATTAAGGCAAAGAAGCAGGATGTGGAATCTAATTCCCTGCCTTTTGTATGTGATCTCAGCTTAGTTGGCGGGGCTTTTGTTTATGTAGGTTTTTGGCACGATTCGCAATTGTTGTTTCGAAGCTGAGAGCCAACTACAGAATTTGCTTTTGATGTCAGAGTTTCTTTGGCCAGCTCTACTTTTGCCAGTTGCTGGAAACAAGGTGTTCTAGCCTTCTGTACTTTCAAAACTCCATTACTTGATTAGACTGGTCGGATACTGCTTCATGAAATAGTTTGTCAACTGTTTTATGGATACACTTCTGTTCCAGCCGCTAGTTTCATATCGAGTAGGAAGAAAGGCTTCCCTCGTCTTAATGCTAGAATTTTTTCTTTAAACATGCCGATTAATGAGTTGTGGCTTGATTGGAAGGGTTTTATAAGTACATACGAATTTTGTTCTAGTTTCTGAGTTGATGGGTGAGGTTGTTTGCAATTTCGATAGTTAAGCTGCTATTGACTTTGATAAAACCGCTCAATGTGCTAGTAGTTATAAAGAACTTAATTTTAGTTTCCATATTTAAATCGAAAGTGTTATCAAACTTGTTTTCCATATGTCTTTTCCAATTTATGTCTACGGACAAGAATTTATTGTAACTCTCTTTTTTGCAATGCAAATTGCAATTCTAGTTCTTTTCTCTTGTATCCGGATGTATTGCGAACTGGTAACTAACTAACTATTATTGTCGTCATTATCATGTCTAATTGTTTGGTAATTCTTCCCAGGTTTACAGTGAACAGGACACGTCAAAAATGCCACTTGAACTTGGAACTGTGCTCTCAATCGAACGCGAGCCAGTTGTTGATCCTGAAATTCGTATTCAAGCACTGGAGGCAATATATTTAATATCATTACAGGTAAAACTAGTAGCTCCTGGCTGTGCTCTGTGTTCGTTTGTGCCATCTTGAGTTATGGAGTGCTGAACTTGAATTAAGAGGGGTCCATATCTTACTTGCACCTAGGAAGTTTTCTAAAAGTTCTATTACAACGACCTGTCAAAAATGAAGAGTTTTCTAGCAGATCATCTTGGGTTGATACTAGTGGTCTCGTCTCAGATCTTAAACTGCGAGAAACTAGGATCCACATTTAATAACTAAAAGGAAAAATAAACAGATGAAGTGGTAACAAATTACCAATATAATTTTCGCCTAAAATACTTAATCCATAAAAGCAGAAACAGATATTTTTCTGTGGAAGCTTTTTGACATGCTCTCTATTTTATGCCCATTTAGGCTCCGTTTGATAAACCATCTTAAACTCAAAATTTTCATTTCAATTTTTGTCTTTTTCTGAAAAGTCAACAAAAATTGTAACTAATTTTTAAAAAGTCAACCAACTGAAACTTAAAAATTTCAACTCAAACTGTAACACCAAACGGAGTCTTAGAGTTAATATTGTATCAATGAGTTATTGTCTTTATCCATTTATCCGTTGTTTTTTCAGGAGGTGGGCAGAAGAGCCTTCTGGTCTGTCAATGGACCGAGGATAGTACAAGTTGGGTATGAAGACGAAGAAGATCCCAAAGTGTTGGAAGCATATGAACAACTTGGTTCCTTGGTATAAAACACAAAACCCTCAATTCTTCTAAACTTGTTTGTTCTTTTGCCTTCTTAACTTTGTACTTGTGCTTTTTCTGTCAAATGTTTTTCCAGTTGGTTAACAGCTGCGGGACAGAGGAACCTTCCGCTGAGGCATCCAAGTAGCGACCCCTCTGCGTATTGTATTCATTCAAGTCCGGGTGCACCTGCACCTGGGGGTGATCCCGTCATTCCATTATAGGAGAAGAGCTTGAAAATACTTCATTACGAGGGTCTTTGGAACTTAAAAGTGACAGTTTTGGTTATCTTCTTCATGGTTGACCAGCTTGTTCATAATAACTACTTCTGGATGTTCCTTGATTTAAAGCAGATCTACATAAAAGTTGTCACACTACAAGGGTGAAATGTGAAAAAAGGAAAGCATTCGAACGTGCTCCATGTTACATTAGAAGTTTGTTGATTAATGTAAACCTTGTGCGTTGATTATTTGCTTAAGCTAGAAACTCGATCTCAGAATAGCTGAAAGGACGGAAAATCGCGTCATCAGGAGTTACTTGTTAGTGTAGGCATGAGATTTTTTAAAGTATTTAGTTTGTTTTTGTTTTTCACAAGACATTCTACATATGTTTCGTGTGAAAACTATTTGTTAGATTGCTGCAAAGACGGGCATCTTAGCACAAGTATAAACAACCCCTATACACGCAGCCCTGATTGATTCATAGGTTCGAATCCATAAATTGAACTTTTTTCTCCACTGTGTTTTCTTATAAAAAATTTGAATTTTCTATTAAAACTTACGGTTTAGAAAACAACCTTGGCCTCTTGGTAGGAGGTTTGCTGCCCTCTTCCTTTCCAGTCAGGTCGCGGTACAACACCTGAACTCAATGATTAACAACGTTTTATTAAACAGTAAAGTTGAAAAGCTTGGTATGGTTCTTTCGCATCTTATTCTACTCATTCTTTTGTAGAGGAAGTTAGTCGTGAATCTCGGTCTAACTTTGTTACCTTAGCCTGGAAAACAACCTAGTTTCCTAGGCCTCCTCCTATCCCGATTATGAGCCAAGCCTGGCACCCCTGAGGCCATGATCAGATCAAATTGGATTTAATTCAGCTGATTTTGTCTAGTCCTATATGACCCAAAACCCGAACTTTAGAATGGGTGACATTTTAGGTTTAAATTTATGAACCAAACGAGTCATGAGATTTATGATATCAAATTATAAACATTATTCAACAAAATTTGCAGTAGTGGAGAAATTGATCATGGTCAATTAATGATTAATTTAAAAATTAGTTATTTACGTTATAGTCAATTAATTATTCATTACGGTCTATTATTGTTTATCAAATTAATAATATTATGTAGTCAATAATTAATTGATTATTAAAAATATTAATTGATCATTTAAAAAAATGTTTTTTTTAAACAAATTTTTATAAACTTCAACCATTTATTTAAAAACTTATATAAAAAATAAGTTATTTATCTCTAAATTAAAAGGAAAAAAAAAAGTTCTATATCAGTTTCGTTTGGGCGCCAAGAAAATACCCGGGAAACACAGAATTCGTTTGGGCGCGAAGCGAATAATATTTTGAAAAGAGAAGAGATTAAAAAACTGGAAAACCGAAAAGAGACGAAAATTCCGTTCCCGCCAAACGCAAAAATAAATCGGTTATCTTCTCCAATCTTCATTTCTGAGCTCAAATGCAAAGCCATTTCTCTTCCTCGCGATCCCCAAATCAGTGTCCCTAGGGTTTCTCCAAGTCGGACCTGGTTCTATTCCTACTCCTAAAATGGATCTCTCCGAGATCGCGAAGAAGCTTCAGATCTCCGAGTCCAAGCACCTCATTCGCAAAGCCGCGGAGCTCCGCCGCCTTTGCGACGTCCAGTTCGATTCCTCCGTAATCGGCGTCGTAAGTTCTTGGTCCAATCCTTGGGTAATCCAAAGAGTTCATGGATTTCGCGTTTTGATTTTGAAGTGGTTGCGTTGATTTTGTAGGGAGAGGTTTGCAAAGCTGTAATCTGTTTAGAAATCGCAGCCACAAGGTAATTAATTATCGTTTTGTTTTTGGGTATAGCTAATTAATGTTTGGATTACGGTGTTAATCATGCATTTTACAATGTGGTTTGAATGATTTGTAGATTGGGGGTTTTATTCGATCGGTCAAATGCGATAAAGTTGAGTGGAATGTCGGAAAAGGCTTACACCAGATCGTTTAATTCGCTTCAGAATGGTCTTGGAGTCAAGTGAGTATCTTTCTTTTGTTTCTTTTGTGCCCTACACACACACACACACACACACACACATAATATATGTGTGTGTGTACATATATACATATAATCTGAGACTAAGAATGTGATTGTCTGGTGTTGTAGGAACAAACTGGACGTAAGAGAATTAGCCATTCAATTTGGGTGTGTTAGGATTATTCCTTTTGTGCAGAAGGGCTTGTCGCTGTAAGATGCCTTCCCTTTTTGTAATGCTAGTGTTTTTGATTTCTTTCGGTTTATAATAAATAATGCATAGCTTAGTTGATCTAGCTAGAATAGGAAAGCAGTTGTAAGATGTTTGACAAAATGTTTCTGAGCGACCAAGTTTGATATTTTTCACATGTGAGTTGGGTTTTGGTGGATATCATCTGGAGATGTTTAATGGGTTTCTTGTGGTAAGCAACGTGGTTCTAAATCTGGTGTTTGCATGCTTTTGCTTTTCAGTTACAAGGAACAGTTTCTTGCGTCGTTGCCAGCTTCTCGGCGTGCAACTGCTGACTTTGCCCGACCAATATTTACTGCTGTAGCGTTCTACTTGTGTGGAAAAAAGCACAAGGTACACCATTAAGGAATCTTCTTTGTTACTACCACAGGCTAGTGATAAGAGAAATGAACCTACCTTTAAAACTTACTCATTCAATGTACTATTGTTTGTCTTTTGTACAGTTAAAGGTAGATAAGCTCAAGTTAATTGAGCTTTGTGGTGCCTCGGAAACTGAGTTTTCTTCGGTAAGAGATGCATTTCCTATTATGCCAGTTTGTTGCTCTAGCTAACTATGATTTTCTTGGCTTAAGACGATTAATGTAAGGGTTAACTACTCTCAGGTTTCTTCTTCCATGAAAGACTTGTGCTTTGATGTTTATGGCATAGAAAAGGAGAAAAAAGATCCTAGGGAAGTGAAGGGAAACCGAGGTAGATGTCATTGCTATATTTGTATTTGAAGGCTGTAACTTTCCCTTATGTGAAATGCTTTACTTGGTAGCTTTTAATTTCGTAAATTGTTTATTGCTTTACTCTTTTGTATGCAGAACTACTAGATGTTTTACCAGGCAAAAGGAAGCTTGAGGATGGTGGTTATTTATCCGATAAAGGAGAAGAGGTAAAAGCAATCCCATTATCTAATTGTTAAGTTCCCTTTTAGCTGCTGTCTTTGATTGCACTCTTTCTATTTCGCATCTGCATGTAAATTGTAAAGGCATGCCAGGGGAGTCTGTCTTAGGTCGAATAATATCACAATCATCTAATCTGCCATGTCCAATACATATGCAATTTCCAAAAGCTATATGGGTTCTTTGTTCTTAATTCTTATGTTGGTTTCTTTATATCTGTCTGAAAATATTTCTTTTTAGCACATTTTCAATGTTATGTACTGTAAATCCTCATGTCTATAAGCTAAACTATAAGGACTTTTGTTGTATATGAAAATGGTCTAGACCAGATTAAACTCGTTCATTTGAATGGATAAGAGGACCTATAGGAAAACCAAATTGGATATATCTTTCATCGTTTTTGCTAAGGTTCTACTTGATAAATTTTGCAAATTTATGTGAATTTTGCATGAATGAAGTTCTAACAACGCAAACTAAAAAATGAAAATTAATTCAGGGTTCTCTCTCACTTGTTGGCGTTGTGTGATATTTCCATTGTCAATTCGCATGAATGTCTGAAGGGTTCAATTCATTTTCCTCTTGTTCTGTGTCTTCAAATACTCCAACAATTTTTTTGATGCCAAATGTTCTGTGATTCACTTGCAGCTTTCTAGTTACAAACGGCATAAGAAAATGGAAAAGCATGCATATGATGAATGGAAAGCTTCTGTCCTTGATTCTAATAAACAAAGCAAAGCAAAAGGTGTTACTTCTTAAACGACATTTCATTCTTTTTTTCCCTCCCTTCAATCACATCACAATATCAGTAGTCCTTTAGTTGGCCATTCTAAATGTAATTATCTCCTTTTACCAGTTTGTTGTAAGCAGACCACACAAACTCGGCTCAACTTTCTGAAGGAACCACAGGAGAGCCAGAAATTGGAGGCTCTATAACAGATGTCACGCCTTAATAAAACACATCGAGCGACGGATAATTTGCTGCATTCAGGTTTGGCAGGTTGAATTTGCTGGAAGTTGAAGTGAGAAGAGCACACGCATTATAAGTTAATGAATCGATTTATTTTTACAATTTGATGCTGTGTGTTGTTGCATGCATCATCTAAGGAGTTGCTCATCATTTGAGATTTTTAGCTCCTTTCTTTGCAACTGAACATTGTATAGAATTGCAATGACTTGTCTATAATGATAGGAAAATGTGCAATATTTCATGATTCTTTGGAATGGGATGTTTTATCCATAAATTTTAGTCTTGTTTGTAGACCATGACCCCTGCCATGAAACAAAAGAATCGTCGTAGGATAGTAATATTGGGATGATGTAAATAGGCTAAAAGCCTTTAGTAATAATTATAAAGGAAAAAAGCATAAAATTTTTTGGGTAATGGTAATAGCATATTCATGGACTATAATGTATTTTGAAACTTTATTGGCAACAAAATTATCTTAAAATTTTTTTGGTAAATAAATAATTTATCTTAAATATGTTATTTATCGTAAACTATTTTAAAATATTCTATTTACTTATAGCATTTTTAAAAAAATGGTCTAGCTGCTGTAATTTTAAGGTCAAAAGAAAGAGTTTTAACGGAAAAAGAAACTCCTAGAGAATATAGTGGTTAAGCTGAATTGCTATTACTACGTATTTGAATTCAAAAGTGGGAAATGAACTCACACCCCCTCTTTGGAGGTTAGGACCCAAAACCTTTAGCTTTAGGAATGACAGAAAAATTATATGTAATTAGAATAAGAGGCATTCCAATTTTGTGCTAATTATTGTAATTATATACATATTATGAGTGAAATATGTCTAAGTATTTTACTAAGCTTGAGAAATATATATATATATATATATGTATATGTTTTCGGTTGATATAGAACTTTGTATGTGTGGATTGACTCCATTTGTACAGATTGGTATCTTGGTGGATAAAGATGAAGATAAGGAATTCATTTAGTTCATGATCTAAATTCATATACACAGATAATATTATGACATATATGCAGATACACAATATTATTAATTTCATCAGATATATAGTACGACAATTCCTTGGCAGTGCATTAAAAAAATACTTTACACATGTAGGACATAGTTTTATTTTTTTGCTGAGATATAGGACATAGTTTTTTACTTTTATTTTTTCAAATTTTATTAAACTAATGTACTTTTTACTTTGATATACTTTTGATGTAATGGATAAAAATCGTATCGATAGATAGGTTTTATTATTATTAGTATGATAATTATTTTGTTAAATAAATTATCACAAAATTCTTTAAAGTGGGAAAAGAAAAACAGGAACCAAAATCTACATACCGATGGACATAGACACATATGGGCGGTTCCAACAAAAAGAAATGTCAATATGGGCGGAATTCGACCAAGTACCTTCTCCTGTTTTTTTTTATTATTATTATTTTTTAAATTTTTTTTACCGTTTCTTTTTTAGGAGCTTTTTTTAATGAAGTATAAAACAATTATGAATAAGATCTACCCTTGATTATTTAAAATTAAAAAACTATTATTTTTTAAAAAATAATTTATAATATTATCCAAGTTTACACAAATTATAAAACTAAAATTATGAAAATAGCATCAGATTTTTTTTTAAATGAAAATTATTATTTAAGATAAAATATGTTACAAATATTAATATCAAAAATAAAACAACCCTATGGTACAAGAGATATAACTCTTGACTAAAATTGATTTTATCAGTAAAATCTGATGAAGCTCAGTGAGAACATAAACCGAGACCCAGTGATGGGAAAATTTATCAAATTCCTTGGTAATCCTATAATCGAGCATGTACAAATATCTTTTTAAAAAGACATTTACAATCGATAGAATATTCCGATTTTTAGAGAAACCGTCACTCGTAGCACAAATACTGTAATAAATTCCGTCTAGCCATAACATTAATGGAACCAATAGACATATTTTGCTACAAAACAACTCAAGCGGAATACATATACAAAAATAAACTGGAGGTGGGGGAACTACCTTCTTTATTACAAAATTAAAACTAAACACAAGAACAAACCATTAATATAAAAAAACATCAATTACGAAATTCTCGTCCCATGTGAAGCAACCACTCTGTTGCACCTACCATTGGACCACCAAGGCATCCTGAATCGAAAACCACCGGAAGTTCGTCAGGCTAGATCTAATAAGGAAACTCCCATCTAAAACCTTTTGACTCCATTCTCACTGAAATCACTGAACCACTGATCATCCTCGCCAGTCACGGTAGAGGCGGTGGAAGTTTCATACAAGATAAATCCTAGATATGAGAAATTTGATAGAAAAAAGGAGCAGGGAGAAAGGAAACCCTTTGTTTGTTTTGTTTTGTTTTGTTTTTTTTTCTTCTAACAACTATATAAATAGCATCAGGTTTTGTTAGATACTAAAATTTGATGTAAATCTGATATATATATTTTTTTTCTCTCTCTTTTTTTTTGAAAAGAAATATTCGAGTAAAAGAAAAAGGTTAGTTCAAAAAAAAAAAAAAAAGGTAAAAATGTGCTTTTTTTTTTTTTTTTTTTTCAAATAGTAAAAGAGGAAAACTTTAATCTGTCAAAGTCTGTCGTTTTTGACCGTCCACAGAGACAAAGGCCCCACGGCCCACCAGACCAAGTCTTTCAAAGCTTTACTCCGCTACAAACCTAACCACTCTGTATCTCCTTCCAGGTCAACTTCCTTGACTACTCCTACCAACAAATCTCAAACAAACTCGGAGACCCACCTTTAGAAACCATCTCATTAAGCCACGTAGCAATCCACACAAGCTAATATGAGATCACCCGCACCTTAACAAACATCCAACTCATCAACTATTCTATTTTTTTTCAACTTTCTTTTTAAAATAAACATTATTATTTTGTCGTCGTCGT
Source organism: Ficus erecta (assembly GCA_008635985.1). Taxonomy (NCBI): domain Eukaryota; kingdom Viridiplantae; phylum Streptophyta; class Magnoliopsida; order Rosales; family Moraceae; genus Ficus; species Ficus erecta. The sequence continues at coordinate 3,376,890 of BKCH01000012.1, read as the reverse complement.
CGTCCCACTTTTATTCCAACAAGGCAAACAAACAGCTCTTCTTCGAATCTTCTTTCTTATAATAATAATAATAATAATAAATAATTATATAAAATATTTAACGTTTGATTTTTGTCTGCCGACTGATATTTTCGATTTTCGATTTTGGTGGAGGAAAAATATCGTTGACTTCCCAAAACTCATTTAGGGATTTGGGGGTTAGGGTTTTGTTTTGTTTTGTTTTTCCCATCTTGAATTGTTGATAAACTGATCTGGGAAACCCAGAAAAATCCGCGGAATCTGATGCAATCCTGAGCATTGAATCGGGTTTCTGATCGTCAACGCCTCTTTTGCGAAGATGGGTTTCGCGGTTTCTGATGAATTGTTGGGAACATTCGTTCCGATTCTGATATATTGGGTTTATTCTGGGATTTATGCTCTTCTGGATTCGTTTGAGAATTACCGTTTACACTCGAAGAAAGATGAGGACGAGAAGAACTTGGTCTCTAAACCAACCGTCGTCAAAGGGGTTCTTCTTCAGCAAACCATTCAAGCTGTCGTTGCAATCCTCTTGTTTACGGTATGACCTTAACCACCCAAAAAAGCCGAAAAAAATTGAAAAAAAAATTGAACTTGCTTAGCTTGAAATTTATTTCCTTTTTAGGTATGATATATGGGTGTCTAAATTGAATAAAAAAGGTTTTCGATTGGATTATTAGATGCATCTGCCAATTGGGTTGCAGAATTTGCAGTTTATTGAGTTCGTGTTTGTTATATTTTTGTGATGGGGGAATTCTGGTTATTGGTTAGAGGTTGTAAAATTGTTTTCTGCTTCTTTCACCAATTTATGATGTTTTAATTGTGGTAATTATTAGTGACCAGGGTACTAAGCCAGCAAATCCGGTGTCATACAGTATTTAGATTTTTTTTGCTCAAATTAGAGCACGTTTGAAGTTGATTACGTAGTAATACTATCAATTAATGAGAAGTGTTGAGGTCTGGTAATGGCAGCTTTTTTTTTTTTTTTTTTTTTTGTCGTTTGATGTCTGGTAATTATATTTAGTATTTGTTGGTTTAGAATCTCTCTTTTAGCTTCTATTTCTTAGGGATCTATAAAGAATTGGGGTTAACTTATGAACTTCATACACCTATAGGCCATTTAGATTGTTGTTGCTCAAGTGTTGATAAGACGGTGGGAGTATCGAGTGTAACTTTATATGGTCGGAATTCGGAATGAGAAATTAGGTTTTGCTTACTCATTCAATGTGGTTATGTGCCGCTTGTTTATTTTTTGATTTAGAAACTGCACGAGGTCAATTTGTTATGCTAGTTTCTTCATAAGAGTAAGGTAGTTGCATGTCTCTCCTCATGTTGATACGAGTAGGGTGAAGAATGGACAGAGAATCGTGCAAAAAGCATTTAACTGAAGCTTCCTTGAGTTGATTAGGATGATGTCAGTGGTGCAAGATACCTATATTTTTTGTGATGTAAATGGAATCATCAGGGCCTACATTTGGTTTCGTCAAAAGCTTAGTTGTCTGCCGATGAAAAGAAGGCACATGGTGTAGTTGGTTTTGCATTGTTTCAAATTTGTCCTTGTTCGTAACTTCCTGCATTCAGCTGTTCTTCTTTTACAGCTACTTGTCTCCTTACGTGGTTTCCTGCAGATCCATATTGTTACTTTGTTTTCTTGTGTAACCACTTACACCGGTTACCCTACACCTGATTTATTATCAATATGTTCGTATGGTTTTATCTGGATTTGTATATCTAGGAGACTAATTGTTTATGGGTTCATGTCATTGCGTAGGTCACTGGGAATGACGGTGGGGATGCCGTAAGTCAGAAGCCTTCTCTATTAGTTTTGGCACGGCAGTTTGTTACTGCAATGTTGGTTTTGGATACTTGGCAATACTTCATGCACAGATACATGCACCACAATAAGTTTCTGTACAAGCACATCCATTCTCTACATCACAGGCTCGTTGTTCCCTACGCGTTTGGAGCTCTTTACAATCATCCCTTGGAGGGGCTTCTCCTCGACACAATTGGTGGCGCCTTATCTTTTCTCGTATCTGGCATGTCTCCACGAACTTCCATCTTCTTCTTCTCCTTCGCCACCATCAAGACTGTTGATGATCATTGCGGATTATGGCTTCCTGGAAACCTCTTCCACATATGTTTTAGAAACAATACTGCATATCATGATGTTCATCATCAGCTATATGGAAGCAAGTACAACTTCTCCCAACCGTTCTTTATCGTGTGGGATAGAATTCTCGGAACCTATATGCCTTACTCATTAGACGAGAGAGCCGGTGGTGGCTTTGAAGCACGGCCTTTAAAAGAATACAAGGATGATTGATTGTAATATTGAGCATCACGAGCAAACTATTACCTGTACCAGTATTTTTTTGCCCCCCCCCCCCCTCCTTATGAGTGAACCACACTGCTTACTAAATTTGTATATACGGTTATTGTTGTGCCGTTTGATTTAGATTTCTTTTTTCTTTTTTGTTTATATCGGTTGTTATAATTGAATAATGAGATATGGTCTTGTACGGTATTTATTAGATATATCTATCCTAATTTTCACTTCCTTTTCTGGTCTTCCATCTGTTTTAGTTTTCAGTCCTTTTGATTGGCATTGAGACACAATAACACTACTTGCCCGGTTGAACCTTTTTCACCCTTCTTGTTTATAATTTTTTTTTCCTTCTTTTTTCTTTCCTTTTCCTCGTTTCTCCTTTATTTTTTTTGGGGGAGAAATTAATGTTGTGACCTTTAACACTAAATCAATATCGAACACATGATTAACTAATTATCTCTCCATTCAATTAGACACCTTTTTTGTCTTGTTTTTGATGTTTTTGACTCTGAAATTGTCGTGGTTTTTGTTTAAAGTAGATAGTCACGAGTTGCCTGGACAAACAAACTTCTACCGATAGATCTGTGCCAAAATTTTTGCTAGATTCTAGGGAGACATCATCCATCCAAGAACAAGAAAGCTATCTATTTCTATTATTAAAAAAAAAAAGAAAAAAAAAAAAAAAAAAAAAAAAAAAAAGAAAAGAAAGCTATCTAGAAAATACTCTGAGCCCTCATGAAAATTAAATTTTTTTTCTTTTCATTTATTTATCACGTAATCCAACATGACAGCTTGAATTGTCTAGCTATGTGACAAAACACATCTATGAGGTTTAAGATAAGCCCTTTCAATGGCCTTTTCCGGGTTCCTTGGCCTATGTTTTAGCCTAAACTTTTTTTCTTAAAAGTTTCGTTAAGTACGTGTTAAACATTAAGACATGGCTCAAAAGTTGGGACCCTTTTGGTTTTTGGTTAAGTCTAGAAAGCTATAAATTGGGAAAGACATATACAATTTTCAATATTTTTCAAGTGAGAAGTGGATGTTTTTGATTGAAAAGCTTGATTTTAACAACCCAAGTTGAGAATAGTATAGGGACAAAAGAGTGTAGTCTTATCTCTGGCAATGAAAGAGTGGACTTGTTTTTTTTATTCATATATTATTAAAAAAGGAATTGGTTATACTTCCTTTTCTCATTCATTAACATGGAAATTGGTAACAGAATTCCTTATGAGGGCCATCATGTCTTGTTCATGTTTTAATCTTTTTATCCCAAAACCAACATGCCCTTAGATTCCCTACTCATGAAGAATATGTTTGACACCTCTGAAAGTTACAAGTCTATATATATATATATATATATATATATATATATGTTCATGGCTACAAAACATTAGTATGTCCAATTTCCTTTTTTTATTTTTCTTTTCTGTTTCACACTTTCAACATCTCAATCTCTTCTTGAGGGAATCCAAAACCTAACCAGAAAGAGAGTGTTGAATGTCGATGGTCCAACTTTGTAATCGAGTGGTCCGTGATCCTTATCCCTAGAGTGATGTTGTAGCTTGCTGATGAACACCTAACTGAAAAAGGAAAAAAAAAAAAAAAAAGAAGTATGTGATCCTTATCCCTAGAGTGATGTTGTAGCTTGCTGATGAAAAAAAAAAAAAAAAAAAAAACTTTCATTGTCTAGTTTTAAATGCTGTGATATGAGAGTCATTCTTTTTAGTCTCTGCTACTTATAACCACAAATGAGTCCTCATACCAGCTAAGCGATTCTGTTGCACTCCAATTTGTCTATAAGATACTAATTTTGTCTAGTATTTTAAGCATTTAAAACTTCATCTACCTTTTCTTTTTCAGTATTAATTCACCTTATTTTTAACATGCCCGCCACCAAATTTGATGGTTCTTCTAACGGGGTTTCTCTTGGCTAGGATTTTGTCCATTATCAGAAGGTTTAAAAACTGCCCTTTAAAACTGACACTGTAATTTCAACTGAAAGCTGCACTTGATGGATATGTAAACAGGAAATTAAGGGGTCATAATGTTGAGTTAAAAAAAAAAAAAAAAAGGAGAGTCCCAGATCATAAACATATAACAATAGTAGACATATAGGGGTATTGGATTGCTCCACTTAATAAACTAAAATGAGTGATCTAATCGATCTAATACAATATTGGTGACTCCAAAGAGAACATCATCTTGCAGAGATGTGTTAAAGGCATGAAAAAAATACCCAAGTCCCTCATCATAAAGATATAAAGACAATAATAGACATTTTTGTGTCTGACAGTCTAGAGTTCTTGACTATACAAATGTGGATAGGACTCCAAATTTTCTAAGTAAGATCTTCATTATCTCCCAGGACAAGTTAGTTACTGTTACATGAGATGAGAGAGATGATAAAGAAGAGAACAAGGGACCACTGTATTTATATTGGTGGTTACAGATTTGATTGTAGCTAGAGAAGGCTGCTAATAGTAATAACACAAGTAGGGCCTTCTGATCATCCTAGACGACATTCCGTTATCGCCTAAAATTCGAGTCTTCATCATTAAATAGCAAGATTGAGAACTTTTACCCTCCGTTGAAAATGATCAGTGGTTGGAAATGGATAGAGAGAGAGAGAGAGATGAACTTTCAGTAAAGGGAAACATAAAGAACCTTTTCTGGCCCCTTTGGTTTGAACTTTTTACTTGAGAGGCTTATGGAAAGCCATTCTTCCTTTCAAGTTCTTTGGAGGGTCCTGAAATTGATCACTTATGTGTGATTACCAAGTGCTTATAATTTCTAGTGCAAAAGGAAACCAAAATGGTGATGGGTCCTTGTGGGGGTGGGTGGTTGGTGTTTAGAATTCTAGTGAGAAAGTACCCCATATTGTGTGGATGGGCTAGTTTCTACTCTATTTCCTTCTCTTTTTCGGAAGAAAAGGAGGGTCTGGAAAAAATCGACGAAATGGAAGAGATACAAGTGAATGAAAAGTGAAAAAACAAAAGATAAATTTCACTTTAAAGAGACACGACATAAAAATAGACCTGTTTATTAAATTAGTTCACAAGTTGTATGGATATTGGAAGAGAAAGATCAAAGAGTTTTGGTCTATTGCCCTTTACTTATTTGTTTTTTTTTATTATGTATTTTTCACTTTTGTGATGGTTGAGTTATCTATTTTACACCACCGACAATACAAACAGAGTGGAGAAAAGTTAGAAAAAAGCCTCTCTTGTGATTTTCACCTCAGAGAACATGCAGACCAAGGCTTGACAACTCAACTAAAAAAATGGTCCAGGTAATGTATGTCTGCTTTTCTGAATCATGAAAAATAGATTGGGGTTTCACCATAAAAAATTAAAAAGAAATAGTGTTAGATTTGTTTTGTAGCTTTTGTAAAACATGTCTTTGAAAGGGAAGCATTTCAAACTTCAAATGCTAGTTCAACATGCTTGGACTCTATCAAACCTCAAGATGTTTGCATGAATCCAAAATTAAGAGAACAAGAACTAAAACTAAAAAACAAAATACATTAATAAACATCCATTTTCCTCCAAGTTACAGCCTCTCCAAGAACAGATAATAAAACTACGCAAATAAAAAACATTATTAAAAAACCAGAAGTTGTTTTAATGACCCCTTTAACACTACAACTTCGGAGGACTAATAAACTAATTTTGAGATTTCAACATCAAAGATTCACTGGCTGTATAGCAGATGTGAATTTCCCGGCGAGGCTAAACGGGGAAGCTGAGCTAGAGAATGTTGCCCAACTCTGGAGTTGAAATCTGTCAACTTAGCAATCTCTGCCTGAAACCTAGCCGGCGAATCCGATCTGAAACGCATGTTAGGCTCATAACTTGCCCTCGGAGTAGTAGCTCTATAAGCATCACCAGCTACATTTACAGCCTTTTGGCTCTTGCAGCCCAAGAGGATGCTCCGCCTTGGAAATTCTTTACTCATTCTAGTCTTTGATGCAGGCCCTGTTATCGTCTCTTCACAATCTGACATAACCGAGTAATCAGCTGCGCTTGCAGTGACGACACTCCACTGTATGCTTGCCTCGCTTGGGGCATAGCCAGTGGTGGGAGTGACACAACCAGAGGTTTGGTCATCAGAAGGCCTCCTTGCAAGAAAAGGGTTGGTTTTTCCTGTGAGGCTGTCAATCTCAAACAGGTCAGAGCTCGCATCGCTCCCCGAATCATGGTGGTTTCCACTCGAATTCACGTTGAATACTATTTCACCAGCGCAAGAAGGATTAGCAGTGACTGCGCCGGGGCGATCCCACGACATCATTGTCATTCTCCTGTCAAGGCTGAGAGTCTTGGTCCCCCTTTGCAAAGCCGGCGAGCCAAACACCTCGGGTGACTTGCACATAATCTGATCACCGTGTTGCCCTTGAAGAGGACTCCTGACCGGAAAGTGTCTCAGCCCGGATGGCGGTTTTGCACTCAAGGTGTCCACTTTTGGTGGCTTGTGGATTTGTGGTTCGACATGGTTAAGGCCTGGTCTTGCAGGAGATATTATGCTTGCTTTGTGATGAACAGCTGATTTGTGGCTAGCATTACTAGGACTCTTGTGGAAGCTGATTTCGCCGACATCTTCAACCTCCACGGAATTCTTATCCGAGCAAGAACATTTGCCGCCAAAACTAGCGAGAAATTTCCTTCCATTCAACCTGCCTGACTTGGCTCTTGAGGAATTTTTAAGACCACTTTGCAACAACACACTCCTGCTGTTCCAACTAGACTCCGAACGGACACTCGGAGTTCTTGGCTGAATCTTTCCCTTTAGTTGCTCCATATTGAGCCTTCCATCATTCTTGTAAGGATAGCTTATTGTGGAGCTTCTGCTGGAGATCCGCGAGCTTGCATCATCGTCTATCACTCCGTTGAAGTATTTTTCAGCTCCGAACACTCCGATTTCATCATCTTCTTCCTTCTTTCTCCCCAAAGGGAAATGCTTGTCTTGAGCGGTAGCAATCATGGGACTAAGGTTCCGACTAGGCTCCGCGAAGCCACGCACTGCAAAGGCTTCTTTGCCGCTCAAGTACGGCGAAAACGAGGTGTCGACGTTGGAGGGAAATGTTTGGGAGAGGCTTGTATTGTGAGTTGATGCTAAGGTAACCATGTTCATGGAGATTTTCAATCTTTTTTCGGTTTAAGTAGTACTAAAAAGAAGGGAAAATCTTCAGGAAACAAACAAAAAGAAAAGTTTTATGTATAACTAAGAGAAGATGAAAGAGACCCAAAAATAGAGAAATTCTATATATGTGAATACAAATATGTGTGTATATATATGATGAATAAGAAGAACAAAGGATTTTAGAACAGAGACAAGACGTTCATGAAGAAGCTCAGTGGAGTACGGTCAATCAGAGAATAAAAGTGAAAGAAACTAGACATGAAGGAGGTTTGATTTTGCAGGGTGAGATTTTGTCTGCAGAGAAGGAAGAAGAAAAAGGCTTTTGTAAAAATTGAGAGGTCACAAACTCATAAGGGGGCTGCTAGGCTTATTGAGAAATGTAGTCGTTTAAGTAGGCTTGTGGAATAAGCAAAAGATGTTAACATGGTAGGTCCATATGCCTGTGGCCTAATTTCACAAGTTGTTGATTTTTCATTCTTTTTTTTTTTTTTCTTGGAATAAATTTAATTGATATTCTTAGCATGACCTATACCAACAAAATCTTGAATCAAGTCTGCCCAAAAGTGAATAAATACATTTTTTTTTTCCTGTTTTTGTGGATAGGAACTTAAAAGAGTTTCAAAAACCTTAAGATGTGTAATTATCAACAATAATGTTCTTTTTTTTTTTTTTTTTTTTTTTCTTTTCTTCATAATTCATATATAATGTTTGATGGTAGGAGTAATGAGTTAGTTATTTTAATTATTTGAGGAATAATAAGGTGGATGGTCTCTATATTTATAAATAGATATATCCAAAACAATGCCAATAATGAGGTGATTCTGATTTGGCATTCACTGGCAAAGTCTTAAGAATAGGCCCCTGTTAGCTATATCATTTTTGTATGCATACACATATATGAGTCATGCATACACATGTCCTATGCATGATACATGTATAAATACGCGGCTTGGGCTAGAAAGATATGCCCAAATTCATCCATCAACTGCATCTATAGATTTATATTAGACTCCTCAAAATAAGTTCCAAAACATATAATATTTAATAATTATAGAGTCAGAAGTTCTTTTTTTCTCAATAAAACACTATGAAAAATACGAGTTTTTATGACGTCCTTCATTTAGAAAATAGTTCCATGACAATAATTGAGGAAAAATAGTCATTTTAAATGTATAGTATTTACATCATTTTTACACTATTTTTCACTATGTGTACATTAATCTTGTGAAAATAGAGCGCACGCAGACACATTTATATATATATATATATATATGATGTACTAACTTTTGTGAGATTGCTGTAAATAAATACATTACTAATCAAAGCACAATCTCTGAGTCAATTTTAGAACATTAGAGAAAGAATTATGGTTGGAAATAATACACGCATGCTTTTTAAGTTCATGTTCCAAATCCAACCCCACACATATCTCCCATTCCTTACCATCACCAATTTATGCAATGAAGTTATGTCCTTCATTTGTTGCTTTCTGTATTAAATTTTGGAGAATTTTAGTCCACACAAAGTTTTACCCTTAAAGAATCAAAATCATCAAGGGCAAGATTTCACCCCTTCATGTATTAAATAATGAAACTTTTGGTATTTACATTGGCCGTGAATTCTACAGTCAATTTGTAACTGGATTGATAATTAAATTCGGAGTTGATTAATGATGAGTCGGTTTAGAGAGGAGTCAACTCAACATCCTAATAGATTTATAGACGTTTTAGAGTTTTTGAAGTTTCTACTAAGATTACCCAAAAAAAAAAAAAAAAAAAAGTGTTTTTTTAGATGATTTGAGTTGATAGTAAGAAAGGGATGAGAAAAGAAAACAGAGGAAAGGGAGAATAGTAAGGGGTTCCTTCTTATCTATGGAAGCCGATCCTGGTCTTTGTTTTCATGATTTGTTGAAGACCATGTTTTTATTATGAATGCATTTCGCCTATTTCGGCTTCATTTGATGGCTCGCCTCCTTTTATTTGGGAAAGTGTTTTTTTAGATGATTTGAGTTATCTTTTGATTGAATGTAATTCCCTGATTCTTCGAAATATGAAAGTCTTTAAAATATTCTTCAGGACATAATTAATTTAATGTTAACACATAGGTTAGTCTTGGAGTCGATCTTATCTTTCAAGAAATTTTACTAAAAATTCATCTGTTTTTGATATCTGTCGTGATCTAACTATATAGAAAAGCAAAAAACTGAAACAAAGAAAAATAATTTTCACAAGATTCTCCTGGCTTTAGATGTTGTAAAGGGACCCCGTACATAAAGAAGAGTAAGAATTATATTAAAATACTTGTATAGTGATTTTTCGATAGAAATATACCTGTGTAGTGTGTATGATAGAATGACAAAAAGTTTTGCTGAAGCCATAAAGCAACTGGGCCATGAGGTTCTTTCAAATTATGGAAAAAAAACACATAAATTTAAAGATTATTACATTAATATAATATAAAAATTTGATATTAGATTAATATGACATAAATAAGACATTAATAAGACTAAAGTTTATTTCATACTAGTCAATAAATGAAAAAAAAATGGTGGTTACGGTTTCTCCGAAATTTTTAATTTTATTTGGGCTAAGCAAGCTGGACCTATATGGCCCATTTTAGCAGATGAGCTGACAAACGGCAGCTTTGGGAGAGCATGTGTAGTGGCCTGTGGCTTCCTCTTTTTTTTTTTTTTTTTTTTTTTTTTTTTTTTTTTTTTTTCAACTTCGGTTGTGTTTCTTATCCCACTTCATTATATTATAAACAACTGGGACTTATTTATTATTATTTTTTCTTTTTCTATCTGCTAATGTACATTGCTAATTTGAAAAAGGCAGTGATGTTGACAAACTACCTATTTTCTGAGGGAAAATATATTTTCCCTTGTGAATGTGATTACAAAAAATCACTCCCTCAAAAAGAAAAAAAAAAATGATGCTAAAAAATTCCTTAAGCTCCAATTTCTACCACTCTACTTGGTCTCGGCTTCAGTGCATCCTATGGACACCCATTTTACAATTTAAAAAAAAAAAAAAAGAAATTCTTCAAATTTTGAACCTGAACCTAAAAATCCGGAAGAGCTTTGATTTTGACACAAACAACGCGTTGAACTTAACAAAACACAAACAATTTTCTTATGCTTCACCCTTGAAAACTTGCATTTTGGGTGGCTTTTGACAAAGCATAATAGAGAAGAAGTCAAATTTAGGAGACTTGATCAAAAAAATTAATACAATGGGCATAGACCTTACAAGCACACAACTCCTGTTGCTTTTGTCTCTAAATAGACTAGTATAAATAAACAAAGGGCAAAAGGATTTTAACTAATTGTGCATGATTTCTACGGCCCTCTCCTCCCTTTTGTTAACATACTTGTTGAAGCAAAATTGCTTATCGAAAAATATTAAATAATCAAATGCGTGGGTGTCAGGACTAACAAGCTTTGCGACAGCCAAACCGAACCACCACGTCGGAGATCCTCATCCTGAATTTCATTGAGTGGAGGTGGAGTTTCCATCTGCAACCCAGTACTGCTTGACAGCGACCAAAATCTTCTCGGGAACAAGGGGCCCATCCTCATGGTCCACCATTTTTGTGTCCCACCTCATCCCTCCGATTATCTTCTTCACCTTCATTAGCGTGTCGACTTCGTCGCGGAAGATTACTGCACCTTCCGGTCGCAAAATCCGGTCCATCTCCAGAAGAATGTCCTCCTCATTGCATCTGCATTTTAAAAAAAAAAAAACAAAAGTTAGAGAAGGAAGACATTGTAGAGGTCCAAGAAAAGCATATTATAAGATATAAATATGGTTGGTTCTAGGAATGGCAACAATCGATCATCAGCAAGATTTTTCACCGTGTTAGAACGTTCTAATACTACATCTACTGTCATTCATTTTCGCTCATCAATGCGAAGAAGAAGAAAGCTTTGGTTCATATTTCAAGCTTGGTGGTTGAAGAGACCTAAAATGATTAGTGACTGGTTGAAGAAGTCAGCGGGGTAGGCCAAATATCAGATCTTGATAAGCTTTGTGACTTGGAAAATCATTAGTTGACAAAACAAGTGAGGTAGGCCAGACTGTCAATGGCTGGTGGCTAACTTTTCTACTTTGGAATATCAATCAAAGGAAAAAAACACACTTAAAAGAAAGCCCCACATTCACACGTACGAGCATAATGATTGAAGAAATACTTACTTGCCCTTGTACAGACTGAAAAGTCCATTGGCATGAATGAGGTCATAAGTCCTTGGGTATGTGGAGAAAGGTTCGCACCTGCACCAGCGTTACCGACAATAAAAAGATTATTAGGAAGTTAAGAGTTTACATAAATTCTTAAGATTAACAAGAAATGATCAAATATTCATATTTTGGGAAGCTAAACATGACAACTGAGTAAAGGAAAACTGAATAGGAAAAGGAGCTGGACAAATATGCATAGGAGAACAGTACCAGTCATGATAGATGCCAATCAATCCTCGCTCGTATATGACACCCAGAGTATTTTTCTCGGCTATAGTAGGCATCACATTCATAACCCAGAGTTTTGGAGAATAAAGTGCTGCAGCAAAACCTCCCAAACCAGTATTCATGTCCATTATGTTGCGATACCTTCCTGTGTCAAGTAGTCCATTGATTTTCTTGTAAGCATTCACATGCTTCTTCCATTCTCGGTTGTCCTCCTCGTATGCCTCAACAGAAACACCAGGAACAGATCCACTAGCAATTCTGGGTGGGACGGCATTAAGCCTCCTTGGGAAGGGCTTCAGTTCCCCACCAGCAACTTCATCTGGACTGTTGACATCCGGATATGGCGTTATGCATGCCTCCATTTTCTTGTACCTAATAACCACCACAAAGAACCAAAATTTAGGAGGGGAAAAAAATTCATACAAGATAAAATCATAATAGAACCTAAAGCTCTTTGGATATTAGGAATGTTCTCCGTAACACATAATGCTTGGCAACGGGTGACTATAAAAACCATACCAGACATCATCCGCATCGCCAGATTTGCAAAAGTTAACGCGAGAATCATCCTGTCTCTTTGTGCATGACTCAGCATTCACCCTCTTTTGCCAAATAGCAATTTCACCCTTCTCGTACTTCTTTTCCCAGCAGAGAAGCTTAGCAGTTTCTTCAATATTTCTCTGTTCCTCCTGGAGGTCCTCCTTGGAACGCTGCCATGATTTGTAGTTAGCCTTCCAATGGATGGGAGGACCAGAAAGTACCCAATAACCTCCAGGTCTAAGAACTCTGTCAACTTCCATCAGATATTTTCCACCTGTTGAAAAAGAATCCAAAATCAATTACAAAAATTAATGTCTAAAAATAACAAGATAATTATTCTAATTTAGCATATACGATACTCACCATTGGCTCCCCACGGAATTAAGCAACGAGAACAGTGTGCCATGTCAAAGGCTCTAGATGGATATGGCAGCTTTATTGTGCCAAGAACTCCAATCACAGCAGGTACACCCCTTTCAAGAGCAAATTGGACCTGCGCTTCATGCGAGTCCCTTGGGGCAAAAGACATTGCAAGAACATTTCTACTCCAAAGGTATGCACCCCAACTAGCAACCTAGATTACGTAAAACTATCATAATGATCCTGAAGATCTCAAAGCTAAAAATTGAACATTAAGAATTAAATAAGGGTAAAAGGTTGGCAACTAAGTCCGAAAGACGTTAGCATTTAGATCTGAAGTGCACATACCCCGCAACCAGTATCCAATGCAGTCCTAACTGTCCCATTCTTGATAGGTATCACAGCTGCAAGCTGATCAATATACTTATCAGCTCCTTGAGGAAACTGCGTGCCCCCACCAGGAAATCGAAAAACATTTCCCTCGTATTGAATCCAGTTCTGAATAGCCTTCTCAACTGTCAAGCTCTTGTAAGGAGCATTGGCATAGGGTACATAGTCACGGCTCTTTGGCCATGGGAATGGAGTTACGTAGCCTTTAGGTGCAGGGATCAGGCAATGCAACTTCTCTTCCTCAGGAGGACAATGTCTCTCTCTATAGATCATGTCGTTTCTTGGGAAAGTCATCGCTCGCCTTTGGTCTTGGCAGGGCGTGTAATCCGTGTAACGGGACTTGCATGGTTCAAAAACCTTTGCTTGCCCGGATTCCTCTATACTCCCAGCATCACCACCATGGTGGGTATCAAAACTCAAATTTTGAACGACGTTGCATTCCGCCCCACTCTTAGTGATTTCAAGAGCAATGCTATCACCCTTGCCAAAACCACTTCTTTGCCACGCTCCCAATATGTAGAAGAAACAGCACAAACCAGCTACAATAAAAATCTGAACGGAGCTCCTCGTCCGACCTTCACCTGAGCTCGTTTTCGACGCCATAGCGCACCTGAAATGTACAGAAAATGCAGAATGAGACAGAAATCTAGTATGGCACTAGCGCAAAGAATCAAGATCGCCCTCAGATCTGGGTATCGCGCGCACCCATCATGTCTTTAAGGTTGAATATCACACCAAAGAGGACATCGGTAAAAACAGAAACGAAAAAATAGCCAATCTACAATAAAATTTCCTCACTTTAACGCCACTTATACAAACAAAAGTACTAGAAAAGAGCCCAAACACAAGATCTGGTAACTTATACAAAAACAAAACGGAATCATCAAGTTATCAGCAATAACTTTAACGGAACCAACGTCATTTATAATTCCGTCTATAAAATTAAACAAAAAAGAAATTAAATTTACCAGTAAATCAGTTTAAAGCAATCATTTTCTTACTAGAAACGTCAGGACAATTCTATATATATATATATGTGTGTGTGTGTGTGTGTGTGTAGAAACGCATAACCGATAGAAAATGCACTACCGTGAGACGTTATCGCTCTAGGAAGTTATGATAACGTGTAGTAGAATAAAAGAAAGCCTAAAAAAATTACTAACTCTTATTAAATTCAGCTAATTTAATCATCTTGACACTGAAACAGCTAAATCAACAAACTTTACACAGTTACTCAGCTTGAAATTCCAAAAGATCCGATCTTGATTACTCGAGAAAAGAAAAACGAATTCAGATCGCTTACCAATCGCAGAGAAAAAGCGAACACCACTCCGAGATCTCACAGCCAGGGACCTATCAGAGGAAAAAGGGCAAAAAGATGGAGGGAGATTAGAGAGAGAAACGAAATCTCCCACTATATATATGTGTGTAAATAATTTATCAGAAAAAAATATATATGCGTGTATCTATATGTAAATACTTTTTCTTTTTCTTTTTCGTTGTTTGAGAGAAAGCAAAGGCAATGATGAATCCAATTCCAACCGGAGTGAAAACCCTAGCTACTCTCCGATCTCGGAAACCATTATTGCGACTTTCTCTTGTATTCGATTTGATTTCGAATTTCCACTCTTACGTCTCTCTCTCCTCTCTCTGCTAAGCACCCAAATGGCGACTATATATAGACATATGATATATGTATAGTATATAGAGAGAGAAAGTTAGAGAGAGAGAGAGAAAAAGATCGAAAACAATACACACGTTGTCTCCTCACCCACTGTAATGAAAATTGAAAAAGAAAGAAAAAATAAATGCGTAAAGCTTAAAATAAAAACACTGTACGCTTGAAGATCTCGGTCTTTCGTCTTGGTTATATTGAACTATAAATTTTTTTTAAAAAAATTAAATTTTATATTAGAAGGGATTAAGAGCGAATTTTGCTAGAGTGCGAGGGGGTGCGCAGTGCGCGCAGAGCATAGCGGGGTGGGACCCACGCGCCAAATTGATGGAGGAATTTCCTGTCCGTCCGTCATTCCCAAAAGTGGTATTTGGACGAACGATTGAGAAATTTCTTTTTTTTTTTTTTTTTTTTTAGGGGTTTTCCAGTTGGCGATGATCGAGGTTATCTTGGGCCCCACTCTACGGCTATTGGACTGCCACAACGGGACCGGGCATGATGTCGTGGTCATAATCTGTCGGCCGTGATCAGATACAGTCGGCCTATGGTAAGTGGAATATGTTCTTAAAAGGCTATCACTATCTCTTTTCGTTTGCATTGTTTTTTTTTTTGGGAATTTATAGGGTAGGTAGGCGCAGGTGATCCACTTTCACACCAAGTATTGTACCTTTTTTTTAAACTATCATAATTTATGTTTTGTTTGATATGTTGATATACTTCTCATTAAATTATATTTTTTTATTAGATTTTTATTTTTTTAAAAAAATTATAAAAAATTATAACTAATTTTTAAAAGATTAATTAATTTTAATTTAAATATTTTGATTTCAACTAATAATTTAAATAAACATTTTTTTTCCACACAATCAAGTGTCATACACAATCTTATGAGATAGTTTCATCATAAAGACATTTAAAAGGAGGAAAATAATAAACTCATATATGAATTCTATTAAGTTACAACTTTCAAATAATAACTATTCCAGAAAAATCATAATTTTATTATATTCTCATTTTTTAATTTAAAACGAAGGGATTCGAACTTTAACTTTTTATAGTTTTTTTTTTTTTTTTTTCCCAAAAACTCTACATTTTACAATTGAGTCACATGTGAAATCATTTTCACACCAATTACTGTACATTTTCTTTTACCACCATAATTTAGAACAAAATTATGACAATAATGACAAGATATTCTTCTCTTTATCTCTTTTTATATATATATATATATATATAATTTGAATTTGAATTTAAAATGAGGAAATTTGAATTTAAATTTTTTAATTGAATCAAATACGAAATTATCGATAAATTATATATGCAATCACGTAATATATGCAATCACATAATATATTTTATTTTTATGCAAGATAAGATTATTATTATTATTATTATTTTTGGTGATTAGGTAAGATTACTTGTCGAATCTTATTACAGTATTTTTATTGAATATTTTAAGCATATTTTAAAATTATACTATAAAAAGTATATTTCACAATCAATTTTAGGATATTTTTGTCAGGAAGAAGAGTGGGCATCCATTTATTAGTTTTTTTTTTTTTTTTTTTTTTTTTTGAAATATCCATGTATTAGTTTTGATAAGTCTTAGATGACTTCTAGAAATTTTTTTTTTCTGAGTAGTCTAGAAAGCAATTCTCTAATATTTGACAAGTAAACGTATTCTTTTTTCTTGGGAAAAGAATTTTATTTAAATTAATGGAGTAAATCTGACAATATTGGAGAAGAGATCAAACTAGAAATAACATCCACCCAAGACACACCACAACAAGGGGAAAAAAAATCATTTGTGTTGCTAGCAGATTAAATAAATTATATATTACAATAACATATATATAAAAAAAATAAAGTAAAATAAATGCAGGAATAAATGCGTATATGCGGAAAACTTAAGGTAAGAGGAAAAACATTGTAGTTTGATTAGGACCACCCACACAAAGGAGAGTACTAATTGACCAACTTTGTTTATACATAAAGTTTAGCACTGTATTGCCCCGTTTAGGACCCTAGAGTCCCTACCGTTTGTTCTCTTAACTTTCCTTTTTCAGGGTTTTTTTTTTTTTTTTTTAATTATTAGCAAACTTTCCCTTTTAAGTTTTGGACTTTCAGAAATCCCGCGGGGGGGGGGGGGGGGGGGTGGGGTTTGGCATTGTCTTTAAAACATTTGAAAAACAAAATGACATATTTTTAACGTGTGAAAATAAAAACATTTTTTAGATCTCCTTTGTTTACTAAGGGCCTGTTTGGTGCACAAGTTCAAGATGAGATTTTTAAGTTTAAATAGTAAATTTTTTTGAATTTTCAGAAAAGACAAAAAACTTTTTGGGAAAAAAACAAAAAAAAGTTTGAAAATCTTAGTTTGGACTTAAGCTCCAAACTCACCCTAAAACTTGAAAACATAAATTAAGGGTCCGTTTGGTTCACCAGTTCAACCCCAACTTTTCAACTTAAATTTTATCTTTTTCCTCAAAAGTCTTTGTCTTTTTCCCAAAAAGTTTTTTGTCTTTTCTGAAAAGTCAACAAAATTTACTATTTCAACTTCAAAATATCAACTCAAACTTGCGAACCAAACGGACCATAAAACTAAAAAACTGTAAGAATAATTTTTGTTAAGAAAATAAAAAATGGCGTAAAGTTATTTTCCTTTTTCTTAAAATTTATAACTTAAAACATTTTTTTTAAAACATATCCAAATACAATCTCATTTTTTAATATATTCAACTGGTCGTTTTCATAGAAAACAAAATGAAACCTTTGTTTGGTAAGTTAATTAGAGATGAAAATTTTAAGTTGATGTTAATTGATTTTTCAAAAATCAATTATAAATTTTGTTGACTTTTTAAAAAAAGACAAAAAAAATAAGATGAAAAAATCCAATTTGATTGGAATTAAACTTGAATACCAAACGAAGCAGAAGTCTTATAATGTCGTTTTTATTTATATGTCCAACTTTTTTCGGTAACTTCTTTTTGCTACTAAAGTTATCTATGCCTTATAAGTTATAACTTGAATAGTAATAAATGTTTGAAAGGGAGCTCATTAATTTTTTTTTTTTTAGCTAAAAAAGAGGTCAGAGGTATTACCCTTACGTCCCAATAATCCCTTCAAAAGACAGAGTAAGGGTTTGAGTCTCAAACCTCTGCTTTAGTTAAAATTTTAAAGAGTGAACATAAGTCACTATGACTATTTTTTTAGAGTTGACGTGATTAATTGATTGTAGATAATTGTGAAAGAGGCTTAAATAATTGCAAAGGGAATATATATATATATATATATATAGGTGGTTAACAAGTGCATTTGAAGCATGGTGGATCATGTTTTTCTTTATGGTTAAGTAAAAAGATGGATCTCAATTACTCAAGGGGTCTTTCTCGTACTCATTATTCTAACTACCGACTTTAATTATTGAAAAAAAAAGTGGGAAAAAAATATATATATTTATTGTAATGACGTTTCTGTCCCATACAAGAAAATGGTCAAGATCAACTTCATTTGTTACATAAACTCAGTGATGGCATCATCACGCTTTCTGACCTATTAATTGTTACATAATCTCATTGAATCCGTCGATGGATAGTTTAAAATCCCATCTTTGAACATTTAACATGCATTTGGTATAATGGTTTGGATTATAAAATTTAGATTCGAATTGAATCGTGCATTTGATACGACGTTTTGAATTATTGGAGTTAAAAAAATATAAAAACTTAAAATATGTTTGGAAAAAAAATCAACATAGAGCTTGTTTCATTCGTCTCAAAATTTTATGTCATTTATAAAAAAAATCATCTCATTTGGATTTTTAAATGAAAAATTATAGATTTTTAAAATTTGAATTAGAAAACTGTGAATAATAAAACTGAGTGAAAAAAATAAAAAGATAAAAATTAAATTGTAATTTTAAGATCTAAACTCTTACACCAAATATGGGCTTAATAGCTATTCATCCAAGAGTTTAAGAGCTACCAACACGTGATCTTTCTGTCAAAAAAAATGACACTTGTGTGCATCAAACTCAACTTTCTGATTGAAAATTCCAAATAATACCTCCTTGAGTTCGACCATCATGCTATCGTTCGCTATGGTCAAGACTCTAGTTGACTTTTTTTTTTTTTTTTTTGGTTAAGCCAGAAAAAGAAATCATGTACAAATAACGATGGTGGACAGTCAGTGAAATCATGAAACCATTTCCCACACAGCAAAAGAAACCAAATAATAATAATAATAATCTATCTATTACCTTATTTAAAAAGGATGAAAGACACTAAATTTATATTTGGCTCGTTGGTTGGAATTAAAATTTTAAATTGAAGTTAGATAAATTTTTAAAAATTAATTATAAATTTTCTTGATTTTTTAAAAAAAGACAAAAATTAAAATGAAAAAGTAAAATTTAGTTGAAGTTAAACTTAAATGCCAAACGAAATCTTGTCTTTTGTCCTTACCTCCCCTCCTGTCACGTGACGGGTTCTAACCCCGTAATGTGATATTTTTAGATAAAAAATTAATTTTAAAAATTTAAAAACTTAATTTTTTAGTTTAGTTTATTTTATTTTACTTTACTTTATTTTATTTGTCTATTCAGTGCGGGTTCTAAACCTGTCACGTGATAATTATAAATATAAAATTAATTTTTAAAATTTTAAATTAAAATTTTTTAATTTTGTTTTACTTTGCTTTGTTTGTCTGTCTTGTGACATTTCAACTAGTAATAAGAAAAAGAAATATCCTAAAAACATACATATTCGTACAGAAATAGATTTGTAGTTGTCGAGTCCTTTTATATTGTTAAGCGTTATGGCCGCTAGATTTAGTTCCGACAAAGGCAAGTGCTTAGCAGGATTTTGGAGTTACAGTACAAGATAGATATACATGTTAATATATATAATGTGTTATTATTGCTTGCCAAACTAGTTTTTTTTTTTTTTTTTTTAAATAAGAAAACTTGACAAACTAGTTACTATTATAAAACAAAGCCAAAGGAGTCAGCTTTCCCTGCAAGTTATTTTAATTAGGAAAATGAGAATTGCTAATTAGGAGGAAGACACAGAGAAAACGACAACGACTTTCAGACCAAATGAAAATGACCCGCATTCCATGCCAGAATCTAGGTTTGGCTTTGACGGGAGAAAACGACAATTTTTCTACAGAGAAATTGGAAAGTCGTATTATTAATATTATTATTATTATTTTTCCCAAGGGGAGCAAAATTAGATATCAACAATTAGTTAGCATTCGATCCAATCTGATTGAGCCGGATTGGTCAAAAGGGATAATGATCTAATTATTTTTTATTTTTTCGAAAGATAATTATTTTTTATTTTTATTTAACAAATGTTTATCATTTTTTGTTAATGAATATATTCATAGAAACTAATATCTTACTAATTCCAAATTAATGTTATTTAATATTTACATATATTGCATCAATTCTTACAAAAGATTAATGCCTCCTCATAACTTGTGATCTCTGGTATTATCCATCATCAAAATATGGAAACAGAAATAAGAGAATCTCTAATGAATTCCTATTTCATACGTCGATAATAAAAATTGGGTAAAAATCATTTTCCAATGTAATGTTACATTCATAGACTACACTTGTTAAATTTGACACCAACTATAACATACGCTAAATTTCAAAATTTGGTTCTTTATGTATTAGCTAAGGTTTTCCTTTTTTTTTTTTTTTTCCACTAGTAATTATGAACAAAAAAATCCCTAAAAAAAAATAATATTTGAAAGTCAACATAAGTTTCAAAGTTAAAATTTAATGAGGATAAATAGATTAGCATTTAAAATAACAATATACACAGGAGTGTAAAATAGGATAATGGGTCGATCCATTAATAAAAATAATGGGTTGAGTATATTATTTCTTAAAGTTGATGTTTTAAATAGAATTAAAATTGATATTTGTATTTGAGATTATCTAAATAAATAATTAGTAAATACAATATGTTTTTGTAACTGGGGGGCTTCTTTCATTGAAAAAAAATTAAAATAATACATATCTCTCTTTGCTATATATATATATATATAAGATAACTATGTTATTTGACACCGCCAGACATCGAGAGAGAAGTTGTATCATAATAATCACAAGTTGTATCATAGTAAATTTTCTTTTTCAGTAACATTGTTTATTTTTCGATCCAACAGCTCCAAAAGGATGGCCGTTCTTGTCTGACAAAATTGGGGTGCCGGATAAGAAAGTTTACATATATTTATATATATATACATAAATTAAATTTTTTATAAACATGATTTTTCAAGACAGAAACATGAAAACAAAGAGGACCCATAAAAGGTTACAAAGAAATTCCACGAATGGATGTGAATAAAAGTGAAAAAACTGTGTTGACATTAAGAAGCAGAGAGGTGCCCACTCTCCACAGCTCCACAGTTCATGAACTAAATCATATACAAAAATTGGAGGAGCCCACTAAAATAATATTCATTACAATATATGTTGAGAAGCAATTTGGAATCCAAATAAAAAAAAAAAAAAAGGAATTGGAATCCGAATAAAAGCTTTTCAATTCATTTCACAGGGGTATTGTACAGTCACTGTTTTGTGGATTTGCAATTAGACCTCATGAATGCCGTCTTTATACTTGCAAAAAAGAAAAAAGAGGAATAATAAATCTTAGTGAGGCCCATCACAACATTTATGTCCTAAAGATAAACATTTATTTTGGCTTCACTCATGTTTTACTTACCAATCATGGCAGATATATATGTGACAGGCAATAATGTATTATTAACACTATACCTGTATCCATCTTTTTTCCCCCCTCTACAAGTATTAGGTGAAGCTTCGGTTGGAAGAATGGTTTTTAAACCATTTTGAGGTCTAAATATGAGTGAGATCTACGTAGTAAAAGTAACGGGTTTTAGTGGACTTACTTAGTAAAAGTTCAAACGGATGTCATAAAGGTTTTGGTTGCACGACGTAAATTACTGTTATTCGTCGTTGTATTTTAGGAGACAGACGTCAATTGAAATCTCGTGCACTTACCGAAGAGGACAAATTTATTTTAAAGAAAACGTGTCACACGTGCCTCGATAATTTTCTTTTTTGTATTATTTTATTTAAGTTAAAGTTAAATTTCGGTTATAGCAAATACTCCATTATTATCCAACAGCTTCATTAACTATTGAAAGTGAATACTATATTGTAATATGGGCAGGATTTGTTATTTTCTAAATGGTTTGAAGTCAGATCCTTAAAAAAAAAAAAAAATAGTGGCAGTTAAGAAAATTGTTTATATCAGGGGGAAAAAAAAAGTGATGCTAAAAAATTCCCAAATTTGTTTAATCGTTGCCTTTTCTTGAGTGAAGTGTTCAAGTGGGGTTGCTCACCGATATTGTTGTTATTTATTTATTGTTCTTTTTTTTGGACTGAAAGCCCATGGTCCTTTCTCCTTAGCCCAAGTTCTAACTAGTGTATTCTTCCTCCTTTCAAGGTTTTATTTCTGAGAAAATTTCACCTATAGCCATCCTAACGCAATAATTTGTTTTTGTTTTTGTTTTTTTTTTTTTTGTCATTGTTGGATAATCTTGCACTTTTTTGATACCTCAGAGATTCTTTTGAAAATGTTGGAAAAGTGATATGACAATAAACAGTGATATTAATATCCCACGGATGTCATAAAAGTGTCATTTGTTTTCTTCTCTCCTTATTTCTCTTTATTTTTCAAATTACTAAATGCACAAGCAGACGCGTAGTGCGTGCAGAGCCAACAAACAAAAGAAAGCAAAGTAAAAGGAAAGAAAATAAAATTAATTAGTAAAAGTTTCATGTGACATTGATGTGATCATTTCAACTTAATAATATACATCTTATTTTGTTCTTATAAAAATTTTCTGTAATTTTTTTTAAATTATCTCATTTTAACTTGAAATGATAAAGTTATAGGTTATGTTTGGTGATATAGTTGATTTTAAACTCAATTGTATTTTACGGTTGGTTTTTTGTCTTATTCTGAAAAAATCAATAAAAATTATAACTAATTTTTAAAAAGTCAACAAATTTTAACTTAAAAATTTCATCTCATCTCAGACTCAATCCGAATACCAAACGAACTCATAAACTTTTAAAGTTTGAGTTTTTTGAAAATATTTGAAAAAATAAATAGTAAAATTACATGAAAAAGACAAAAAAAAAA
Organism: Ficus erecta; assembly: GCA_008635985.1. Taxonomy (NCBI): domain Eukaryota; kingdom Viridiplantae; phylum Streptophyta; class Magnoliopsida; order Rosales; family Moraceae; genus Ficus; species Ficus erecta. Next base: position 3,353,787 of record BKCH01000012.1, on the reverse strand, counting down.
AAATTGAAAACATTGTTTTCAAAAATAACCCCAAACGGACCCTCAAATTGTCACGCAATAAGACACATGATTATATCGGTTAAATTACATCAATCCAGCATTAGTTGTTGGATTAGGGGTCGAAAGTGTCAAAAAAATTCAGGAAGCAATGTATTAAAAAAACAAAAGTTATGGACCAAAGTGTTAAAATACTCATAGTTCCGAGGTCTCAGCATAATTATAGAAACTAATTTACAAATTCCACCCCTCCAATGAAACACAGTCTTATCTATTCCGAATACCATCCGTTGCTTGACTTTGAGAAGACATCAAACTTTGCAATTGTATGACCAAAATGGTTTCGAGGATATTCACGAGCGCAGCTCAATCCTCGCTCCACTGTTTCTTAGAATCTCCGAAACTAAATCCTCCCAGAATCTCCGCCAAACCAACTAACCACGTCCTTTTTCTCGACGGCCATGGAAGCTTCTCCCTTAGCCGGTCAAACCCCCTTCCGGCGCTCCCTCACGCCACCCTCAAACGCAGAAGATTACGTTCCGTTTGCTTCTTCAATGCAGGCGATAAACCCAACGATGATTTCCAAGGAAAGGTAACGTTTTTCAAGCTTAATATAACGAATAGAGAAGAATTAGTTCTTTACTATTTTGTTTGAAATGACCCCATTTTATTATAAGAATTACCTTAAAAGGTTTACAGACAAAATATATTGATGGGGTTGTCTATATATATATATATATATAGAAATGGGATTTTGATGGATGAGTATACTTAAACTTGAGAGGCGGCTCATTTGCGTTGGTCCTGAGCCTGTCGGTTGGCTGCGCCTACGAATTTGTAAGGGACACTCAAAGTAAAAGCCCAAATGAATAGTATCTAGAAGAAATGGTTGCATCACGCTTATATCTGTTGGCAACTTGGTATCCGAATAGAATAAGAGGTCCTAATTTATGTTCAAATCACCATGATGCGTCCTGTGGTGGGTAGTTTTGCAAGGAATAGGAGCATATTTGAATTTGAGAGGCGGTCTATGTAGATTTGATTACCTCTTTTTATCGGTTGTAACTTTTAGAAGGAATAGTTACGTCACACCTATATTAGATTGTCTTAGTTCTCTTATTTAAGCACTAAATTCTTCACATTTGTTTGAAAATGATAATAAAAAAACGATTTGAGAAGAAGTTTGGTTTAAAAGTTTGGAGATAATTTTCAGGAAAGTGGATTGGAGTGGCCGATTCTGAGGCGGTGGGAGGTGCCTTGGGGATGGCAAACAGTTTCCTTGACATCCCTTGGTTGTGGACTAAGGTGTTTTTTTTTTTTTTTAAACTTATTTATTTGTTTATTATTAGTTGGTTAACTGGCTTTTAATTTTCAGTGTGGAACAAAATTGAAATTTTTCCAGGCAGTTTTGTTTTGACAGGATTGGTAGAGGCAGCGGCCATACCGTATCTAGGACTTAGCATTGAGAAACTGAGCTTAGACGAGAAGGCAGAGATATTGTTTCTGGATCAAGGGTATTAATCATTTTGCTTTAATCTGCATTATAATTTCTTTCTTGAAGGAATTTGGTTTGGTATATGAAAGTGTAATTCACCATTCACCAACTAAGGACTGGTTGTTATACCGAGGCCGTTGGTAATAGGATATTTTAAGTGTATTGTGCCGGTTTTAGGGGATTTTGAAGCCCATTAGAATTGTGTTATTTGACTGATGTATTGGTTTTTGGCAGCATTACAACTGCAGTTGTACTTGGAATTTTATACAGCGTCGCGAACTCCTTCCAACCACTTCCTGAAGATATATACAGATATGGTATGAACATTTTCATTCCATCCCGGAAACACGATTTTTAAATGAAATTAATTTTATCAGTTGGTGATGGTTCCTACTGAGCTGCTGCTCTGTTCTATTCGGTTCTATTCCATGAATTGCACGAAATTGACATGAAATTATGCATGATATGCCAATTTTCTGAGTCTTGAATTTATGAGAAAACATTGGCCGTGTTGATTTTTGTAGCTACAAAATCTGTAGTTTAAAGCTCATCCTATCAAATCTGAGACTTGTATTTAGCCAAAGTCTTGATTGAGAATTCAAGCTCCATTGCGGTTCGTGATTCTATCACACTGATTTGGAGTGATATTGTTTCAGATTTGAGGGAACCTTTCAGCCTACGGAAAGGGTGGCTCTTGTGGGCGGGGATTGGGCTTATTGGTGCTATTGGCGCTATTTCATTAACAGGAGCTGCTGTGTCTTTATTCAGCGGTGAAAGCCCGCAAAGAGAGGTTAGGAATTAATTTGAAGCTGATTTTTACATCTCTTTCTTTCATTCGATTTTCAGTCTTTAATATTCTATGTTAATCTCTTTAATCTTATTTCAGACGGATGCCCTAGTTCGCTTGCTTCCCTTGATTGGGTCTTCAAGTATCAGGTACTTCACAATGACAGTAAAAAATGTTGAACATTCCCATTTTCTGGTAGTTTGTCGTTGATTCCAAGTTCTAAACCTGATGGAACTTTAGGATTAAGAAATTAACCGTATTGGTAATTGTTGTAGCACTGCATGCTTGGTTGGCATCACGGGGGTTCTTGCTCCAATTCTCGAAGAATCTGTGTTTCGAGGTTTCTTTTTGGTGTCCCTGACCAAATGGTATAGTTGTTTTGATTTCTAATAGCTTTACATCTTTCCTTAGGGTACAGCACAAAACGAGGATGCATCATGTAATACTTGCTAATCCCCTGTTTCAAATGTTCCGGAACTTATGATCCTTTCTCTGCACATCATTCTCAAAAACTTCTGGTTCTCTCTTTGGCTGTAGAATTTCGAAACTCGTGATTCCCCATCCTTTTTGTATCTGTAGCTGTTACTTTGGATTTCTTAATGGAGAAATCCTGCAATCACTTGATAGAAACACGGGATGTGTTTGTTTGCTTCGTTGATTGCTTTTACAATTATCTCCTATGATTTCCAGCAAATTGTTCTCTTTTGCAGGGTTCCGACACCGGTTGCTGTCATTGTTAGTGCAGCTGTTTTTGCACTCGCACATCTAACTCCCGGAGAGTTTCCCCAGCTCTTTGTTCTTGGTAACTGTTTTCACTAGTTTATTTTGAAAAAGTTAAAAACCCTATCAACAGATAGGAAATTTCTGCTGAACCTCGGACACAACAATGTCCTACGTCGCTGCTCCTAGTTTCCTCGGTCACACTTTATTAAGCTCTATTGCTTTTCCGTCGACCTCTGCAGGCGCTGCTATGGGATTTTCATATGCTCAAACCCGCAACCTTCTAACCCCTATCACAATACACGCTTTTTGGAACTCAGGAGTAATATTGCTTCTCACCTTTCTTCAGGTATACACACACACACGCCCGCGTGCGCACTTAGACATGTTGTGGAATTTAGTATGACCAAAAATCAGTTCTAAAAGTTAAAAACTCTTTTGTGGTGGTTTTGTTTTTGTAGCTGCAAGGATATGATATCAAGGAATTGTTGCAGGCAACCTGATAGAATATCAGCTTCGTTTTAACTGATAGTAAACACCATAAATAATATCATTGTCTCGTTTAATTACCCACCATTTCTTCTCTCACGTGGATAATTTATTTCCTTTCTTTCCATTTTGTATAAGAGATTTAAATCAGGAGAAAAATAGGCTGAAGCTACTCAATGACAAACATGAATGTGCTTATTTTTGTCATTCCTTCTTAATGGAAATTTTGAGAACATCCCGAGACAGCGTAGGGATTTCGAACCTTAAACTTCTCTCAGTGAAGTTTAAGAAGTGAGCTCTCGACGACTCCGTTCACCCATTTGGGGGCGAATTGATCATATAATTGTATCATATGACGCTATGATGATTGCAGCGTTTTCACATTCAGAGAAAGTCAAGAAGAGAATCCGGGACTCTGTCCACAGAATAAACACTTGAGCTGAAATAATGTTGGCTGGTTTGACTATAGTTTTTAGCGGGCTTAATCCTGGTCGTTTGTATTGCCAATTTCAGAACGGCAATTCTCAAAGATGGTTTTGCATTCTCACCCATAAGTCATAAGTTTGGTTCTTGTTTTCATATTTTGGAAAAAGAAGCAGCAAGGAAGCCACATTGTTTTGAGTGAGGGCCTATTAACTTTTGAAATTCTAAATTTTATATGTGAACTTTTTTAAAATTTTATTTATACCCCATAAATATCAGAAAATTATAACTGTCCCATATAATAACTACGAGTCTACGACATATTATTGTGTCCGAAGTTTTAAGAAAAAAAAAATTATAAGTGTATCCTCACTTAATAATTGGAATATATAATTTCGTTATCATTCAACAAAATTCTATTTCTTATTATTCTTTTTTTATAGTTTCTCACTCGAAATATCCTTGGCTTCCCAAATGGAAAGAAGAGAAGTATTAAGGGGCTGTGTGCCTTGCTTAAGTTCATTCTTCTACAGTTTTCAAATGGGCTGGCTTCTGTCTTCATCTAGTTTTATTTATTTATTTATTTTTTGGGACTAAAAGACCACGTGAGAAGTACCAAATAATTCATTTATAAAACAAAATAAACAAATAAATGCAACTAAAGTGTGGGTTAAGCATGATCATTTGACAAGTGTACCAGTGGAGTCGAAGTCAAATGGATGTTAGGTACATATATATATATATATAGCTGTCTTCCAATACAATATTCCACGATATCTTTTACTTCGGCAAAAAAAAAAAAAAAAAAAAAAAAAAAAGGAGAAGAAGAAGATAATAGAACAAACAAATGATTTTCATTCAAAAGAAAAGAAAAGAAAAGAAAAGAAAAAAAAAAAAACAAACCAAAAACTCGAGAACACTGCATAAATGACAATATTGCTGCATGATGATATGTGGCACGTCTCACATCCTAGTGCTTTATTTTTCAGAAATTTAATGCCACTTTCCACCCAAAAAGAAAAAAAGAAAAAAAAAAAAAAGGAAAGAAAACTAAAACTACACCTCAAATAAGGGGTAGTAATAAGTAAAATTTGAACCCCTGAAACAGTTATAATAAGTTGATTCTTCCTACGGATTTGAACTTAGATGATCATTTTAGGTTCTATAATAGTGAATTTTAGCTGTGTTTAGTTTAATTGTTGACGTGTCCATTCTAAAAAAAGATCCGAAAAAATTAAGTGCAATATTAACATATTTCTTCAGAGTATGACCAAAGGGACTATCTAAATGGTAACCTAAATGTTCGTTGAAGGTTTTATTATCGGATCCTATCACTCGATGAGGAATTTATTATTCCAATCTTATCAAATATACTAACAGTAAAGATACACTACTTAAATCTTTGATCATATATCCACCATTAAGATAGTTCATTATCGCTAGACAATCTAATAACTCTCTTACATGATTGTGTTATGAAGAGGGTAAATGTAGAGTTCATATAGAACGAGGTCTAGATGCTTGGGCTTGAAGAGTTTGACCCTTTATTTTTTCCTTTAAAATATTTAAAAATAAATATTGGTTGCACGCTTGGGAAGCAAACCCAAGGTCAAGGAACAGACAAGAAGGGTTCCAACCGAGGGCTTGATATGGGGAGTTTCACTGAATTTGGAGTCCCAAGTTTTACCATTTGACCTTCTCTGTAACTTGTTCATTTAATTCACTCTCTACTTACCCCTTTCTCTATCCTCCCGATATTATTAAACGTCTAGTTTAGCAAAGTTAAGTACTAGTACAATTATTAGTATTTAGACTAAAAGAATACAAATAATAATAATATTTATTATTGTCAAATACAAAGTGTTTTTGAGAAACTTGAAAACTCTTCAACTCATGAGTTTCGTTGTTTGCAACCATGAATCAACTATTTCTGGTTTTACTAAAAGCAAGAAATGTTGAGGAAACCCATACTGAGAATTCCGAAGCTACCAACAAAATCAGAGAAATTTTGACTTATGCATCTGAAATGAAGAAAATATATTACATATTTCCCACTTTGATCTTTTTCTCCGGTTTCAACATTCAACCCACAGCAATATATAATAACCCCAAACTGACCACTCCATTAAGCTTAACTTTTAAAAAAAAAAATAAATTTGGCTAAGTTCCATGAAGCTTACTTGGCTGTCTAAGATGGATTCTGGTAACCTACTGGTTTCATGAAAATTGAAAAACAGTTTTTTTTTTTTTTTTTTTTTCTTTTTAACGAAAATATTAACACTAATTGACATGATCGTATAATAGTGGAGTTGACTATAACAATTGTTTCTAAAAATAATCTAAGAATAGCAAAGTTACATGGTAATAATAATAATAACTTTCACAGTATATGCTGCAAAATTAAGTTGTAATTATTTAATGGTTTTAATTTTTATTGTTTGTAAATATTTTAATTTTTCTATATTTCAACATGAATAATAATAAGATTAGACCATCTTCAATATATATGTTAATGTCAATGTTATATAGGTTACAAATTTTTTTTTGAAAAATGGTATATTCGAGATATGTGCTCTAACGTATGAAGCTATTTTCAATGCTATATTACCTTTTGTCATTATCATTAAGCTTTGAAATATGTGGGTAAATGCCTTTTCTTTTAAGAAGTTTTTAATAAATGGCCAAAGTTTTGTAAAATTAAAAAAATGATTGTTTTAAAATGGATTGACTATGGTTGATCACTGATTGATTAATGTTAATATGTATTTTTCATTGATTGACCATGATCAATTACTGATTAACGGTTATTTTACTAAATAAAAAATTTCTATCATTTATTTAAATAAGTGTTTAAAAACTGCTTATTTACCTAATTTTTCTTTCTTCAAATGACCAAACTCATGTAATGATTACATGAAATAGTTGAAACACCAACCACTAAAATCAAACATCAAATTTAACATTGACTATACTTGGTAGGAAATTTTCACCACGTTTGCCATATGACAAGTTTGATATATTCAAATATCAAAACTTACTATTCACACATCATAAATTTAACACTTCATTAAAAATGCTCTTATTTATATGTTTAGCTCACCCCAATTTTTGCAGTGAAAAGAAATTCTTGTTAAATGTAACATATCTCTTCTGCATAAGTGAATACATATGTATGCAAATATATCTGAACATATATGTACGTGGTTAATTATTTAGCATATGTAAATAGATATAACACTCTTCAATATTATGCTATTTCCTATGCTAAATTAGACAATTTGCCATCAAGTATGCAAATAACAAATTTTAGTATTTGATTGTTATTGATGAATGCATTAAATTTTTTTACTTAATCACTATAGAATTGTCCTTTTTAAATTATTTAAATATTAAAAGTTTATTTTTATGAGTTTCAAAGTTTAATTATGATGATAAATAAGTAGATATAACATCAAAAAATACACTATGCATTTGCATTAATGATAGAGGACAACATAACATATCAAATATATTATTTTTCGCATATTTTATAACAAATATAACATTAATATTGATATTATAATTACTTTTTCAAGACAAATTCATCACATGAGAAATATAAATATGTTCCCATGCATGATTTCAAAAGCGAAACTTTCTATGAAAAAAGAAAAGAAAAAGAAAAAAACAAATGTTTACACACATTTCACCGACAAAGAAAAAGAAAATCCAAAAGATGTAAATGTAGACATGAAGTCAATATTTGACTAAAATGTTATAGTTAGTACGAAATCAATAAATACTTAATTAGAGATCAAATTAACAGATATGAATATATATATATATATATGTATGTATATAATGTTACCAACAATTAAGCTGGTTGTTTAAGTGGTCCCTTCCATCACACGTTCAGTTGGAGGCATCTGATCTTCCAAATCTGACGACCCAATTAACTTATTCATTTAATCCGACAAAGTCAGTGGAATAGAAGCTCTGGGGAATGGAATAGAAACGGGATTTTCGGATTCTGAGAAACCCTCTTTCACTTTAAAATATTACACTAATATTTTATTTGCTATAATAATTTCATCTTTGTGTTGGAATTTATTATATAATTGTAATAATTAAGTTTGAGCTGGTCCACGTTTCCGAAATCACTATTCAAACTCCACCACATTTAAATATTAATCTCTTTGAAACTTTGCTTAATTTTGTCTTTAATGAGATGTACGTATTAGTAATAAATCTAATATGAATTATTTAATGGGAAACTTAAATAATTAATGGCATTCACAATCCCCATGAACTGTTGATTTAGTAGCTCATTGAGATTCCTCCATTTGGGATATTAAACAAAACCCAAATGGTGCTATTTGAGGTACAAATTCTGAAAAATATTATTATATATTAAGAGAAGTCCATAAATATCATATTTATTTATTTATTTTTTCTTGACTTGAGCTAGGGTTTTCTTATTCCTTGGAAGTTGTATTTCTCTTAATGAAGAGCTTTGCCCATATTAGCGTCTTTCTTGATCTTGATATGCTCGCAAAACACCGTCCTTAAAGTCACCAGAAAAGGCGGCTGATCCTTCGGAGCTCGACCCCGTTTCGGGAACCATATATTGCCTTCAAACTCAGCCAGCTTTGTTGATCTCATGACCAGTAACTTCAATATCATTTATCACAACTAGTAGTACTATTTCATGTTATGTTTCTAGGGTTTTGCTTTTTTCCAGCTGAAAGTTTCAAGCACTTGTCTTAATTAGCTATAGTTGAAAGACGTCGGTAAACATATCGATCGATAAACTAGGTATGGATCACGAAAGATCGTCGAGTCATGATACCGATAAACTCGACGAAGTGATGCTCCCGGGTTTTAGGTTTCATCCAACAGATGAGGAGCTTGTTGGGTTTTATCTCAAGAGGAAGATTCAGCAACGGCCTCTCTCCATTGAGCTCATCAAGCAACTTGACATCTATAAATATGATCCTTGGGATCTTCCTAGTAAGATCATAATCTCATATATATATATATATATATTTGCTTTACTTCATATATTTTATTAACTTCATATATGTGTGATGAGAGTATTTGTTAAAGTTTTAGAAGTTGGTTTGCACCAAATCTAACATGCATGCCTCTAGTTCTAATGGAGACTAACTAGGTTTTTTGTTCCGAAAATTGCTTTATATATATATGTAGAGTTGGCGAGTACCGGAGAGAAAGAGTGGTATTTCTACTGCCCTAGGGACCGGAAGTACAGGAACAGTGCAAGGCCAAACCGGGTGACCGGAGCAGGGTTTTGGAAAGCCACGGGGACCGACCGGCCCATTTACTCGTCGGAGGGCACCAAGTGCATTGGCTTGAAGAAATCTCTTGTTTTCTACAAAGGTAGGGCTGCCAAGGGCGTCAAAACCGACTGGATGATGCACGAGTTCCGCTTGCCTTCTCTTGCCGACCACTCGGCGCCTACCAAGAGACTGGACAAAAGCTTTCCGGCTAATGTAATTTTCCTTACAAAAACACGTATCTCGTACAAGACTGGTGACTCTTGATATCTCGAGCATTTTTCTTCGGTATTCTAACCGTAATGTGTACATATATACTCATCGACTTTGTATTACATTTGAACTTGCAGGATTCATGGGCAATATGTAGAATATTCAAGAAAACAAACTCTACAGCCCAAAGAGCTCTTTCTCATTCTTGGGTCTCTCCCTTACCAGAACCAAGCTCATCTGACATTTTGTTGTCCAAAGACGCAAATAATCGCAGTCAGTTTAGTTCATCAGCCAACCATTTTTGTAGCACTAACAATAATATTGACATGCAAAACTCTTCTCCCATTGACTTTTTCCCTTACAAATTACCCTTTCACATTAATAATCTTTCTAGCACAGACTACTTTTCCCCTAATAACTTGCTATTTCCACCTCTTGAAACTCCCTCTAAACTTTCTATGGACCATATTACCCCTTCCATGTTGCTAAACATGTCTTCCATTCTTGGAAACAATACTGGTCATTTTGGTAATTCCGGCAGTGGAATATCATCACAAGAACAGTGTAACAACATTAATGGCTTCTCAAATGCCTTACCCTTTGATCATGTACTGCAAGGAAATCTAGGCAGCATAAGTGCTCATATCTCGACTGCGAATGCGACGACTTCATCCGATCGCAGCTCAGAAGATCACGAGTGGGAGGCCGCTGTAAGATCGCTCGGGTTTCCCTTGAACTTGCCGTTGCCGTTGAGTACGGTTGTGGCGGATCCGTGGAAGCCGAGCATGATTTGGGACTCTAATTTGCCATGTCCCACTGAAATGTCCACAAATTTTCCTACTAACAAATGCTATACTTAGTCAAGTTGAGCTAGCTAGAGACACATGCAAATGACAGAAACTTCATTTAATTATCATAAGCATTGTTTTTGTAGCTTTGTTCATTAGTAATTAGTTTAGCTAGTTTTTGCAGAAAGTTCTTTTGTCTGTATAATGATCCTTTTGTGAGGCCACCGGAGAAGTCTGGTCAATGAAATAGAATGTGAACTCTTGTTCAAGGAAATCAAAGCTTTTGACCGACTTGTCAAATATGGTGCATATTGTTTATCTTTTTGTTTTCCTTTCAATATTTTTTCATTGAAATCGTGCATATTATACATATTTTCTTATAGAAACATATATAAACATTAGACAAATATAAGAGACGAATTAAGGCTCCCCTTTTGACTTAAACAATGAAGTAAGTTTCACTTAAAACTATATTGATTGAAAACAGAGGACGAACAGTTATGTGAGTCGCGACTGTCCCTAATATTTCTCTATGATTATATACAAAGTGCTCTTTTCAAAACATACAAGTGAAGTCGTGAACCAAAATGAAGCACTATTTTCATAAAGTGGTTTCTATTTTATTTCTGTTTTTTTGTTTGTTTTTGTTTTGTTTGTTTGTTTTGTTTTCAAGACATTGGGCATCCTATCCCTCACAAAATGACTAGTAACTAGAACTGCTTTTTGATCTCATTTCTAAATATTTATTCTTTTTTAAAAACGATTCTTGTAAATACATGTCTGTGTTCATCTTAATACCTTTCAGATTGCTTAATATAATTGGATTAAAAAGAGTGGTTTTCATTTTAATGCTGATCGTAATGCCGCGAACGTTGGTACGCTACTAGAAATGGAAATGGGTATTCTAAAAAGGTCAAAACAAAAATTTAAAAACTTAATATCCCTCTAAAAAAAAGAAAAGTGGGAACATACTGTTACTATAATAATAAACTTTTATCCCTCTAAAAAAACTAGTAAGAAGGTATCGGTTTATTATTATTATTATTTTTAAAACTCCATATTAAGAATTGAGATATGTGGAATAATGACCTTTTTATAAAGCATTTTTAACAATTATTCCCAGTTTTTTAAAATTAGAAATATAACCTAAAATTGATAACCAGCCACAGTTATCGACAAAGCATAATGACAACCGTTACCCTAGCTTGAAGAAAAGGCAATAGGGAATTTCTTTGGTAGTTAATTTTCACTATTGGTATTGAAGGAGCTTTGTAAGAGTTGAAATTTTAACAATCTAATCTATAAATGTACATATTAAAAATCTGCACCGTTCAATTTAAAAAAAAAATGCTCACGGTCAACTGAAAAGTTAAAAAGTTAATCCAACGGCTTAAAAGCCTTCACCATTGGTAGTGGGGAAGAAACTTCCCAACCATTAAAATTTCCTTTGAAATAATATCTATGAGTCTTGTCGTTTGAGTCGAGATCTACTTCTCAGAATTTCTATCTTATTGACTGTCCTCTAATAGTATTATGCCATATAATTTAATTTTAAGAATTTGATCATAGAAGAATGCTTAAAACTAAAACTTCTTAGACAAATTGATGAGTTATCAAAACATATCAAGGAGATAGTTATTTAGACCGGAAAATGAGACAACAAATCTGGACTCTATGTCTTATGGGCTCTGGCCAAGTGATTCATAAAGAATTGTAGTTTGCACACAAGTTACCCTTTCAGAAAACTCTCTTCATTTATTATCCTTCCCTTCATGTTTTAGCACGAAAAACCAGAACTCTAAACTGGTGATTAAAATGCCTCAATATAGAAACTGGACCAAAAGTTTAAAAGAGACGAGAAACTGATTTGGTATTACACAAAGCAAATCCAAGACGAAGTTGATTCCACCAACTGATAAACTAATAGAAATGTGGATTTTCGACAAATGGACCATTAGAAATCAAAGTTTTTAACCAGCCACAGTATAATGTAACGAACCCAAATCGGAAAAGGACAACCTAATAGTTCAATTTCGCCATCATATAGCCAAAATTACACTACAAGCTGCACCAATCGAACTTAGCTCTTAGAGGCTTGCTTATCCTTTGCCTTCTGAATCTTCAACACCTTTTTCACAATCTTTTGCTCTTCCACCAAAAATGCACGGATGATCCTGTGCAACACGAGAGGCGTTAAAAACTAGCCATTTATCTCAACGAAACAGATGAGTGCATTGCAAACTAGTAATTCCTGAAGGTTATTCAAGAACAAACCTTTCTCTGACAGCACCTCCAGAGAGCACTCCACCATATGCACGGTTGACGGTCCTACGGTTCCTGGACAATCTGGACCTCTTGTATTCAGCCGGTCTCAAGTGAGGAATCTGCAAATAGATTGCCAGAAATGAAAAAAGGTTGAATCAAAGACGTGACTATAATACTAGTAGCCTAGTAGAATGAGTATAAGCTCCTCAAAAGTCACAAGACAAGAGTACTCCTGTTAGAGAATGTGGGTAGATTAAGTCTATGTTTACCAAAAATATAGAGAGCAGTGAACAGAATATCACACAAGATACCGAAAATGTAGTCTAAACAAAAGAATTATTATTCTCAATTGAAACTCATCAAATGTGATATTCAATTAATTTTAAGCAAGACAGAAAATATGGGCATGAAGGTTCACAAGTCAAAATACGCAATTTTTCGTTGTCATTTTTCCTTTTTCTTGTTATTTTTGGATGGGAGGATTTGAAACAGGCGAAAAAGAGAGTTTTTGGGCTTGATTTTGCATGTCAATTGGCTTTTTTTTTATTTCTTAACATCTTGTAGCTAAACTTTTCTTTCCAGAGGGTAACTAGATTCCCTCCCTCTAGGTGATTCCCTTCCCATTATCCTTCGGCACCTTGGGTTCTTATTCATTTTTCCCTTTCGAGAGGGTTACTTGTTCTTACAATGCATCTAAATCTGCTCTCGGTTGCTAAATTTACAAAACACCATTTTGCTCACACCTTGGGGATTTTTCTACTAGAATTTGAAATTCCCATCTACTTATACTCATTCTAATGATGTCCATCTACTGAGAACTAATATTTTAAAATTCAAAGAGATCTTTCAATTGCCTAACACTACACACACATAAACTAATGCACCATTGCTTTAGTATTGCCGACCGTTAACCATTTTCCCCAAAATTCACAAATCTTTTTCCTTTACACGTACAAAATTATAGATTCCACCTTCGCATATTGCTAAGAGAAACTAAGCTAATTGGTATTAAAAAAAAAAAAAAAAAGACCCAATAATTTAAAGCTACTCTCCATTTCGGCTAAACTCTCATATCAGAAAACAGAGGAAAAGCTAGGGGCAACAAAGAAAAAAGAAAAAAGAAAAAAAAAAAAAGCATACCCCTTGAATTCTCTTGCCAGTAACAGGGCATTTAGGTCCACTTGCCCTCTTCTTAGTGGTCTGATAAACGAGCTTCCCTCCTAGTTAATCAACCACAAAAACGAATATCATATATATATATAAATACACACATACATATATCATGTATGTATATATATGTCTATGTATATGACATTCTCCGAATTACAAATGAGAAGTTCTATAACCAAACCCAAACAAAATCATCATTTCTAAGATACCCAGAAAATAAAACCCACAGATCACACCCCAAGCAACAACATTTACAGTAACAAGCTCACATATCCGCTTATATATTTTAATATATTTGTAAAGAGATATAGATATTTATAGGTGTAATATATATATATATATATATTACCAGGGGTTTTGACGATTCTGTGCTGGTTGGATTTGGTGGCATAGCTATGGCGCTTGCGGTATGTTAGACGCTGCACCATCTTGAGCCGCTGTTTGTCTTCCCTGATTGGATTGGAACTTAGGGTTTTAACCCGAAAAAGACTAGAGGACCTTTTTGACTCACTGCTATAATTCAAAGTCTTGCCCTAGGCCGTACCCACATTGGGCTTCACTTTCCTCCTTTCTTGTGAGCCCACTTTTGGCCCACTTCAAGCCCAAATAGGATCCAAACACAAAAGTCCAATTTTTACACATTTCTTTAAAAACATTTATGATAAATAGTATATTTTAAAAATATTTGAGATGAATAATTTATTTACAATGTGTATATACTATAAATTACTTAATAAATATTTTTGTAAATAAATTATTTATCGTAAATACGTTATTTACGTAACAAATTTTAAAATATGCTATTTACTTAAATATTTTAAACAAAAAGGGCATATTTGCTACAACTTCGTTAAAAAAAAATTGTACTAATTAAACAAAAAAGAATTAGCAGCTACACTTTTCCCCTTCTGGAGTGTTAGATTCCTAGTTTTTATCTTTTTATTTTTTAATATTAACCCTGAATGATTGATTATTTTTAATTTAGTAGATATGATTTTTAATACAATTTTTAAGAAATTTATTAGTTAAAAAAAGGACAACTTACACATAACATCTATTGATAGTAAAAGATTAGGTTAAAAATTTAGATCCTTAGCATTATTTTTGTCTAAAGAAATAATAATAGTATTTGTTGATTCATGCTACATCATGTGATATTGAATCGTGTTAGACAACAAATATTATATGTCCAAGTGGAATTTATTAAATTTGAAGGTTAAAACAACAACGTACGGTAAAGTATTCTTTTAAAAAAACAAAAACAAAAAAACCTACTACCATAGAATTTTTCATGAAATAATTATTTGCTGAAGATTATTTAAACAAGGTTTAAAAAAAAGTAAATTTTACGGTAGACAGTCCAAACAAGAAAAACAAGACAAAATAAACATAGCCTCTCTAACATCTTCACCAAGCTGTCGTGTCCTATTTTCTCTCTTTTTTAAAATTCTGTATTTGAGTACTTTAACGCTTTCTAATATGACCATGGACAAGGGCAAACCACACACCCCACCAAACCCCCCCCCCCCCCCCCCCCCCCCCCCCCCCCCCCCCCCCCCCCCCCAAAACAAAAAAAAAAACTTTTTAATTAAGAATCTTTTTTTTTTTTGGTGAATTATTAATTATTAATCTTATCTCTTTGCTTAAAAAAAAAAATTTATCTCTTCCAACTCTAACCCTTGTCTATTTCAAAAAAAAAAAAAAAATTCTAACCCTAGTCTATTGAATGGCTAACCAAACCCCATAATATTTAAACCAAGAAATACCATACCAACCTTGTCTATATACATACAAGGCCTCATCATGCAAATGTATAGTTCAAACCAATTCCTATAGAGAGAGAGAGAGAGAGAGAGAGAGAGAGAGAGAGAGAGAGGGAGAGGGAGAGATGGGAGAAAAGCAAAGTGAGGTTGTGCTGCTTGGGTCATGGGCCAGTGGCTATTGCAGGAGAGTTGAGTTGGCCCTTAAACTCAAGGGCATACCCTATGAGTATGTAGAGGAAGATCTGTCCAACAAAAGTGAGTTGCTTCTAGGCCACAATCCTGTCCACAAGAAGGTGCCTGTCCTTGTGCACAAAGGCAAGGCCATAGCTGAATCTCTTGTCATCCTTGAGTACATAGATGAGCAATGGAACAACGCGCCTAAACTACTTCCCGACGACCCCTACCAGAGAGCTAAACTTCGTTTTTGGGTCGATTTTTTTAATAAAAAGGTAGGTATATATCTAAAATTTTATGGATCCTATAATTACTTTATAATTTGAGTACTATTAGAGATGTCGGTTTTTTATTTTTGTCTTGTCATCTTTTAATCAGTAAATGTAACTTTTGAATGTTATGTTAATTAGTATGAAAAAAAAATTAGGGTAAGAGTTGACAGCTCAAGTATTATTAAATAGCATTCCTTTGAACTTGCAGATTGTGTTGGCCACGTCAACCATCATCAATTCCAAAGGCAAAGAACAAAAGAAAGCGATTGACGACGCGAACGAGTTGATCAGGGTGTTTGAAGATGGAATTAAGAAGGATTTTCCTGGAAAATTTCCCTTCTCCGATGGTCAGCCCTTGGGGCTTTTGGACATCGTTGTGGGCGCTTCTAGCAACTATGAAGCATTTCATGAGGCAGTTGCAGTGGTGTGGAGTCCCGAAAAGACCCCACCGGACTTCTTGGCGTGGGTGAATGCTCTCAAACAACACCCTCTCATGAAGGAGACTCTCCCACTTCATGACAAATTAGTCGCCAAAATGAGGGAGAGATACCTCCAGACTCCTTAAGTTTGTCCATCACAAAGTATCTTTAGTTACTAAATTGTAAATTGTAATTTGTAATCAAATTTGGGTTCAAATAAGCAAAAATAAAGGGGGAATGTTTTTATAGATTTTTAAATTTTTATTTTTGACTATTTTTTTAGGACAAAATCTTCCCCTTTTTTTTTTTTTTTTTTGGTTTCTTATATTAGATTAAGGGTATTTTTGTCCGCAAAACATAACTAGTTTTATTTTTTTGTTTAATTTACAACTAAGTTTTATTTTAAACAATTTTTTTAAAAGCATGGTGGTAATTTGGCTATATATATATATAAATAAATAGTCCATAAAATAATTGTATACTTCACAATTATTCTACCACACACAAAAATTTTAAGATAAAATCAAGAAACTAATTTAAAGAAAGAACGAATAGATCATCCAATCTAAAATTAACTAGGCATCCTCAAGAGAGTAATTTATGGAAAGTTTCTTTGTCAAATCCATCTTCCTTTAAAAAAAAAAAAAAAAATTCAAATAAATTGTGCAAATTCACAGGGGCTTAATTACTAACTTTATTCCTTACAAAAAGAAAAGTTACAAGCTTTATTCATATATATGCACATCACCATGTAAAAACAAGTGATGATTTTGAAAAAAATCCATCAAGACATCGAGCTTGAAAAGCCTTAAGCCTATCAACCTATCAATCATGATCAGGAAGCGTCTCTTTGATCAGAGGGCACTCCCTAAGAGAATTTACCCACGACGTAAATGTTGAGTTCTTTTCGGGTGAAATTATCACCGCAATTGCTTCATGTAAAGCTGGATAGCTGCAAGCATACGAGTTCACTACAATCCCAAGAAAGCTCACGTTACCGTCGTCGTTGAAGAAAGGCGGTTTTCCCGGAAAATCTCTCTGGATTCCTTCTTCAAATACCTTTAGCAACTCGCTGAACTCCTCAATGGCTCTCTCTCTTTCTTGTCCTTTTGATCCGTTTATTGTGTATATGGTCGGTATAACCTGTACTTAATAACAATAAAATTTTGTTACTATTTTCATTATAGGGGAAAAAAACACTAGTAACTTATGTGATTGGGGCACTTTTGCATCCATAAGTCACGTTTTAAAATGTCTTGACATTTTAAAATCAAACAATATGCAAGTGTAATCACTGATGAGGTGGTTCAGTGGTAAAATGTCTTTCTCTTGTAGGATTTTCTAGGTTACATACTCGGTAGTTCCAATCAAAGGTCTTACACAATTAATAAGTTATGCAGTGTCGGACCCATTATGATGTGAGTGAAACTGAACCCATTTTTTTGAATAGAATTGAGTCAGATCATTTCCGTTTCATTAGTGGGTCTTGAAATTTCTTATATAAACATTATAGATAGGAAAAGAGACAGTACCAATGATCCTTTTGCTTTTGGAAGTTTAAAAAAGAAAAAAAAAATATGCAAATTTATAACATAATATAATACATATCTAATAGTTTAAAGGTTTATAAAATTGTGATTGTATAGTAATACTGAGCTAACGATAATTCCAAACTCAGTAGGTCTTAATTTCGAATCATTCATGCTCAAGTTCCAAAGAACAAAAAATAAAAATAATAATAATAATAAAATTTCCTACTTTTTGATCATAAAAGTTGGCCCAAAAGCGGATTTTTTACTTCTCATAAGAGTTGTCAGGCAAAAATTTAGGAGTATAACTCCAGTTCTCATTAATGTATTTTAGAATGATAAGCATGCCCTTGCGAACAAGGACTGGTACCTTTTTGTGGACAGGATTGTAGTGAAGAAGCAACTCACTCTTGTTTAACAGATCTTCTTCCACAAATTTATAAGGTATCCCCTAAAGTTTCAGGGCTATCTCAACTCTGCCGCTGAATGAGCTTGCCCATGTCCCAAACACCACAACTTCACTTTGCTTCTGCTCCATTCTCTCTCTCTCTCTCTCTCTTTCTTTATATATATATATATATATATATATATATATATGTGTATATGTATCTAAATAGGCATATATGTGATCTCCGGCTTGTGGATGCTTTTATAGAGAACAACAAGTTGGAGTTTCTAGCGTTGTGGATATGAACTATGCTTTACATCCACACCCATTGGCCATTGCTACGTCAACATCAATATACAATATTAATTAACTAATTAATTAATATGTATCATTTAAAAAAAAATTAATTAATATGAATCATACAACAAAAGAAAAGATAATAATGAGAATTTGTTGAAAAAGATAATATAAAGAAGGACTCCATTAAAAAAAATATTACAATTCTCCTTATATAAAAACAGGAAGAAATTAAAAATTTGTAATGGAGCACTCCAACTTCTTCTCCAAGTTTTTTCTACTCTTCCTTTACCATCTTTTTATATTTCTTTAATCTTTCTTAATTAATAATCTTATCTCTTTCAACTTTAACACTTGACCATTGAATGACCAACCAAACCCCAAAATATTTAAAGCAAGAAATTTCATACCCACCTTAACTATATATTCAAGGCCTCATCATGTAAATAGATACTTCAAACCAAATTCCTATAGAGAAAGAGATATGGGAGAAAAGCAAAGTGAGGTTGTGCTCTTTGGGACATGGGTTAGTTCTTATTGCAAGAGAGTTGAGTTAGCCCTTAAACTTAAAGGCATACCCTATGAGTATGTAGAGGAAGATCTCTCCAACAAAAGTGAGTTGCTTCTTCTCCATAATCCTGTCTACAAGAAGGTGCCTGTTCTTGTGCACAAAGGCAAGGCCATAGCGGAATCTCTCGTCATCCTCGAGTACATTGATGAGCAATGGAACAACGCGCCTAAATTACTTCCCGACGACCCCTACCAGAAAGCGAAACTTCGCTTTTGGGTCGATTTTTATGATAAAAAGGTAGGTATATATATCTATAATTTTATAATTCATGTAGTACTAGAGATGTCCTCTTTTATCTTATCATCTTTTAATCGTCAAATGTAACTTTTGTATGTTATGTTAGTTGGTATGAAAAAGTTAGGGTAAAAGTTGGGTGCTCGAGCATCTTTTAATTGTCAGATGTAACTTTTGTATGTTATGTCAGTTGGTATGAAAAAGTTAGGGTAAAAGTTGAGTGCTCGAGCATTACTGACTAGCATTCCTTTGAACTTGCAGATTGTGTTGGCTACGTTGCCCATCATCACATCCAAAGGCAAAGAACAAGAGAAAGCTATTGATGACATGAACGAGTTGATCAGGGTGTTTGAAGATGGAATCAAGAAGGATTTTCCCGGAAAGTTTCCCTTCTCAAATGGTCAGCCCTTGGGGCTTTTGAACATCATTGTGGCCGTAAATTCTTGCAACTATGAAGCATTTCACGAGGCAGTTGCAGTGGTGATGAGCCCCGAAAAGACCCCGCCGCACTTCTTGGCGTGGGCGAATGCTCTCAAGCAACACCCTCTCATGAAGGAGACTCTCACACCTCATGACAAATTGGTCGCCAAAATGAGAGAGATATACTTCCAGTCTCCTTAAGTTCGTCCATCACAAAATAATATTTAGTTAAAATAATCTTTACTTACTACTATGATTATTAACTGTCATTTGTCTTTATAGATCTTTATGGGGCTATGGTTTTATGTGTTGTGAAGAATGTAATAAACATGTTCAAGTACTGAATGTGATCCTTCTCGAAATTAATAAATGGCTGTGAAATATTTATGGTCAATGACTTGTAAACAATTCTTCACTCGAGGCTTTCGTGATTAAGAAACCCTTTTATGCATAACGTAACTAACCGAATCATATCGAATTAAGTAAAAGTAAAATTTTAACAGAATCTGATCAAGATTTGGTGATTAAAACCCTGAACTATCATTGGATAATACATTATACTTTACCAAAGAATTCTATCTAGCTATCATTTAAGCTATAAATCAAGTTACATTGATCTGTATCCCATAATTTTTCAATTGACTTGAACAGAAAAGAAATGAAGTTTTTGTTAGTCATTTTAAAACGATTGAATCCAGGTAGTTTTCTTCCAATTGCTTTTTTGCATTTCTACTTATGCAATATGCTCTGTTTTCCTCTGTTTCTCGTTTTGTTAAACAAATGAAATCTTCTTCCTTAATAGATGAGTAGTGCCAGCGACAATAATTTTAAGCCTAATTTTTGAATATCAACTCATGTAATAGTGAGTTGTAATCTTTTTATTAATAGATCCAATCAATTGATGTGAAATTTTTTTAAACACATACCATATAGGCTGGTACTCAAACTTGATATTAAAGTTGATATTTATAACATTATTCTTAACATATTAATAAAATAACATGTAGTCGTATTCAAGTAGGTTTTTTGGAAAGTATCAATAAGCTAGACCAATACTTTTAGTTGTTTCATGTAACAAACAAACTCGAACACTCAAAAAATCTATTGGACAAACAGATTCACATCTTTTACAACTCACACCATCCTCTGTTCTTGGAGCACAAGCTAAAAAAAATAAAAGATTGTCTCCCAGTATCTTATCCTAGGGATTTGTCCCTTTTTTCATTTTTGTATTTTTAAATTTTCAAAGCATTCCCTTTTTTACTAAAAAATTTTGCACTTTATAATAGAACCATTGACCAGAGAAAAAAATAATAGTGAATCAAAGAGTAGGTCTGAAGCTTCTTCTCCAAGTTTTCGTGTCTGCATGTGATCTCATACTTTAAACCATTTTGTCCTTCTTTCTATTTAAAAATCTTATTTCTAATAAGACCATTGACAAAAGTTCATTTACTCACCAAATATCATGTGCAAGATATTCAAACACATCAACTCTATAATAAAGGAATGCCCTAACCAACGGGCCAAAGTTCGCTTTTGGGCAAGGTTTTATGATCACAAGGTAACCTGTTACTAGAAACTTACGATTTATACATATTTTGTAATGACATTATTTAGGATATCAAAATTGCACAGAAATCTGAATCCTTTTATAGTAATTTTTCTTTTCCTAATTAGGTTATTCGAGGTCTCTTTCCTATTATAAAGTTAAAAGGGAAAGAACAAGAGAAAGCGATAGAGAACTTGGTAGAGTTGCTTAAAGTCTTTGAAGATGTAATCAAGAGAGATTTTCCGGGAAAATTTTCAGTATCATTGTGGGCACAAATCTTTGTAGCTAACCAGCAATTCATGAGGCTGTTACAGTGATTCTCAGCCATGAAATGAACCAGAAATTTTCTCGTGGGTTAATGCTATGAGGGAACACCCTTTGATGAAGGAGATGATCTCACCACATGATAAGAAAGATGTTTCCCTTTTTACATTTCTATTAAAAATTTGAATTTTTAATCCACATATCTTTTCTCTTTTCTTTTACTAATTAGAGGCAAACCTAATGAAATGGGAAGCTAAACAAAATGAAATAAGAAAACTCGATGATGCGAAATGGACATAACGTAAGTTCTTGATAAAAGAAAAACCGATTACTGAAAATGGTTAATATGTCAAAATATTTCCCCATTTTCTTACCAATTTCCTTGAAGATAGTGAACAAGACCAGTTAATTTTTGTTCTTTCTTACGTGTCATAAAACTCTGATTATTCATATAGAATCGTAATGTGTATGTAGGATTGTACATAAAAATCGACCTAACCAAAATAATATACAAAATCAACCGAACCACTTACAAGATTAACCGACCGACCACAAACCGTATGTGCAAGGCTTAATAACCAAACCAAATAGAACGACCAGATTGCAGTCAATTTCGGTTCCTCGTTGGTCAGGAGCGGTTTTAACACAAAATAATTGAAACTCTTGTAGTAAAAAAATAAATTTCATACTCAAGGGAAAGGAGTCAAACCCTCACCTGGGGTGTGGATAACACATCTTCCTACCGTTTATCCATGCTTAAATTTACCTAGGCATCGTGGACTTTCAAGAGAGAAATTCAAGTCTAGTTTTTTTTTTTTTTTTTTGGGTAAAAAAAAAATTTGCAAAGAACTTGTGCATATTCACATGGACTTATTAATTACAAATTTTGTTCGTTCCTGACTTCAGTATAAAGTGTACAGTTCAAATCCCTCACTCCAAGTTCAGGGAAAAAAAAAAAAAACTTTTATTCCTTTGAAAAAGAAAAGTTACAACTTAATTCATGTAATGCACCATCATAATCTAAAAACAAGTAGTAATTATGAAAAATACATCAAGATAATCTAGCTTGAAAAGCCTTGAGCCTATCAACCAATCTGTCATGATCAGGAAGAGTCTCTTTGATCAAAGGGCACTCCCTAAGAGAATTCACCCACGACAGAAACGTTGAGTTCTTTTCAGGTGAAATCATCACCGCAACTGCTTCATGGAAAGCTGGATAGCTGCAAGCATATGAGTTCACTACAATCCCAAGAAAGCTCACGTTACCGTCGTCGTCGAAGAAAGGTGGTTTTCCCGGAAAATCTCTCTGGATTCCTTCTTCAAATACCTTCAGCAACTCGCTGAACTCTTCAAAGGCTTTCTCTCTTTCTTGCCCTTTTGATCCGTTAATTGTGTATATGGTCGGTATTATCTGTGCTAAGTAATGATAAAAGTTTGTTAGTATTTTCATTAATTGAGGATACTTTTGTACCCATAAGTCGCGTTTTAAACTGTTAGGACATTCTAAAATCAAACAATATGCAAGTCTAATCACTAATGAGATAGTTCAACGGTAAAAATATCCGTCTCTTGTTTCTTCTAAGGATATCCCTGGTTGGAGGCCTGGTAGTCCCAATCAAGGGTCTTACAAGATTAATATATTTAATGAGTGTCGAACCATGATGATGTGAATGAAACTGAATCCATCTTTCAAGTAGAATTGAGTCAGATTCTTTCTGTTTCATTGGTGAGTCTCCAAATTTCTTTTATAGACAATATAGATAGGGAAGGAGATAGTATATTAATGATCCTTTTGCTTTTGGAAGTACCAAAAAAAAAAAAAACAAACAAACAATATGGAAATGTAACAAATTATGATACATACGTAATAGTTCAAATATTTATAGAAATTGTGGTTATATAGTAACATTTCCCTAATGATAATTCCAAACGCCGTGTGTCTTAGGACTTAAGTTTGAATCATTCACGCTAAAGTTCCAAAGAGAAAAGAACATAATTTTCTCACCTTCTCGTCATAAAATTTGGCCCAAAACCGGATTTTTGACTTCTCATAAGGGTCGTGAGGTAAAAGTTTGGGGGTATGACTCCAGTTCTCATCAATGTATTCTAAAATGATAAGGGACTCCAAAATAGGCCTGCCCTTGTGAACAAGGACAGGTACCTTTTTGTGGACAGGATTGTAGTAAAGAAGCAACTCACTCTTGTTTGACAGATCTTCGTCCACGTACTCATAAGGTATGCCCTTAAGTTTCAGGGCTATCTCAACTCTGCCGCTCAGTGAACTTGCCCATGTCCCAAACACCACAACTTCACTTTGCTTCTGCTCCATTCTCTCTCTCTATCTATATGTATATATATATATATATATGTGTGTGTGTGTGTGTGTGTGATCTGTGGTTTGTGGATGCTTTTATAGAGAACAACAAGTTGGAGTTTCTAGTATTGTGGATATGAACTATGCTTTAAATCCACACCCAATTGGCCGTTCCTAGGTCATCGTCAATATACAATATTATTTAACTAATTAATTTATATGAATCATTTTTTTAAAAATATTTAATATGAATCATACTAGAAAAGAAAAGATAATAATGAGAATTAGTTGGAAAAGATAACATTAAGAATGCGCCATTAGTTCCATATTAATAAGTTGATGCACAATGTGGACATTTGCATTATTAGGCCAACCTAAGTAATTAAAATACTAGGTCTAGCATCTGTTACTAGATTAGTTTAGTTAGCAACCGTATGAAAGGTTCTTCTTCTTCTTCTTCTTCTTTTTTTTTTTTTTTTTTTTTTATAAATAATTGGATGTACCGGAAAACAAATTGAAAATTTCATTTCATTTAATCAATTAAATATTGGGGAATAATTAGGAATCATTAAAATGTAGACTGTTTGGTATAGATTTTTACGAAAATTTAGGTAGCAAGGTATAGAAAAATCACTATTGATATAACATAATTATGTATTATCATATATTTGCTAACTATCATAAATTTCTAAACTCTTTTTTTTTTCCTTTTAATTTGACATAATTTTAATAATGGCCTAATGGACTTACAACAGTGATATTTTTTCAAATCCTATTACATAATTTGGTTTTTTTTTTTTAAAGGGAAATTATCATTCAAATTAAAATTGGATACAAACACCAATATCAAAGATGAAACAACTCTATGACACAAGAAACACAACCTTCGACTAAGACCGATTCCATCAGTAAAATCTGATGAAGCTCAGTGAGGAGGATATAAGCCAAGACCCAATGACGGGAAAATTCCTTAAATTCCTCGACAATCCTATAATTGAGCATGTACAAAGCTCTTTTTAAAAAAAATCTGCAATCGATGGAATATACCGATTGATCGAGAGACAATCACCCACAACATAAAGACTGCAACAACTTCCGCAAAGCCATAATACTAATGGAACTCATAGACATATACCGCTAGAGAACAACTCAAGTGGAACACATGCACAAAAATGAAATGGAGGTGGGGGAACTACCTCGTTTATTATAAAATTAAAACTAAAACACAAAAACAAAGCATGACTATACATTGACCGTTAAATTCTCGTCTCACGTAAAACAACCACTCCGCCGCACGACACAACTTAGAGGAAATCAATAAGCTCAATTGGAGGTAAGAGATCGCAGTACCAACCATCAGATCACCAATGCCTCACTGGATCCTAAACCACCGCAAGTTCGCTGGGCTAGATCTGATTGAGAAACTCCCAATCCTACGACCTCATCCCCATCAAAATTACCAAACTGTCGATCACCTTCGCCAGCCATGACAACGGCGGTGGCAGAAGTCTCACATAAAAAGAAACCCTAATATATGAGAAATCTGAGAGAAAAAGGAAAAGAGAGAAAAGACTCACAGGATGTTGTAAGTTCCAAAAGTTAAAAAAGATATAAAGCACTAACTTACATGGGTGTGAATAAATGTACTAAAAGATGTTGAAAATGACTTTTAGTGGCAAGAAATAATTAGACGTACGATTATTAGGTTCTTTGTGGAGAATCTTCTTTTTTTATTAAAAAAAAAAAAAAATTTACTGCCTCTGACTAAGCTTTCACCTACACTGGCTAATTTTGGTGCTTTAGGTGGCCACTAATTAGAAATTTAGTTGCTAGCCATTAGTTCTGAATGTTTATTGACAAAACTGAAGCTTTATCATTTCAATTGACTTTTAATGACAATTCTAATCGTGGCGATCTTAATTTTTTTCTCCACTAACAGGCTTTTTTTTTTTTTTTTTTTTTTTTTGGAACTTACTAATGGGCATTTTTCTTGCAAATAATAACAATTTTCTTGACCATCTTTACAGGAAAATGAAAACAAGTTGGGAATACAATTATTCGTTAGAGAAAAATTCAAATGAGGACGAGTTCTAAATTTTTTTTTATGTGAAAGATTGATGATAGGAAAAGGAAAGAATCAACAAATTTGAGTTTGTATTTACCAAGTATGAGATTTACCAACTAATTACCTCCCCAAATTCCATCATTCCCTATATCACCCTCTTTAAAGAACAAATTGTAATAACAACACTTTCCGTTAAACTAAGGGGGTGTTTGATGAATAAGTTGAGTTTGAGTTGAGTTGAAATTGATAAATTTAAATAGTACTTTTTGTTGACTTTTTCATAAAAGACAAAAAAAAATTTCAAAAAAAGACAAAAATCATGATGAAAAAAGTACAGTTTAGTTTAAACTAAACTTACAACCAAACAAAGCCTAAAAGAAGTAAATAAATGTGGTTGCACTTGCAAATATAAACTAACAGTGATTTCACAAATGACTCTAATATAAAGTATAGAGTTCGAATCTCCTCACCTCCAAATAAAAAAAATAAATTAATTAATATATTTGAATATGTTAAATCTAATAACTTATTTTATGTATATTTTTAAAACATGCTATTTATTTCAGTAATTTATTGATTAAAATTGTTCCCCACATGGTTATGGGCTTGCTGCTTATTGGTATACTTTGTGAAGAGAGCTTTGGGCTCAGATGAGCTCAACGCAATCACTAAACCGGTGTTATGATTGACAAACATGGCTCGATTTTTCATATTTTGCTTTCTTTTACCCACGTATTCCTAAACATAAAAATGCCAAAAATTTAAATAAATAAAAAAAGTGCGTAAAAATCAGCAGCATCTTCATTAATTTGACTATGTATATATTTTCTATCAAATGTGTATACATCATATTATTACACCAGTATTTGGCCAAGTTCAGGCCAATTGTATATCCCAAATCTGGTGTTATCATATCTGCATTAAGCAAATATCTCTCTCTCTCTCTCTCTCTCTATATATATATATATATATATATAAATATATAAAAGGTCGAATAAATACTGTGGCAGAGGATTTGGGTTACCAATATGTCAACATGGAAAAAGCAAAAACGAAGTTTCCATGTGAACCTTTTTGTTAACGAAACTGATCTGGTTTAGTTTCTGCTGACACCAAATTAACTGATCTCTACTCAATCTCGACATACTTAGCACTCTTGAAACCAGTCTCAACTCGACTTGAGCCCAAAACAACGCGTTCTGAACCCGACCTTCTTGGTGCTTTTGGAGCTTCTTCACCACACAATTTCCACTCCTCTGTATGTCCTTAACCTTCCTCTCCTTCTGCAAAACACCAAAATCAAATTTTAGTCTTCGAATTTCTATACAATTGTTTGATTAGCGCATATTATTTTGTAAATGACATGATTTAATGTTCACAAAACATGCAGTATCGATAGAATACACTACTATAGAAGTGGCCTAGTCGGAGTTTTATGAGGCAAACCTTTTGAAAATCTTTCTTTATGTCCAACAGAAGCCTAGAGTCAAGAGGGTCAGTCATGTCTTGTTGAGCAATTTTTAAGCTGTTGCTCTTTTCATCTTTCCGAAGAAATTCCCAGAATGTAAACATTGCTTCCACAACGATTTTCGCCAAACTCTCACAAAAAATCGCATCTCCATTCCCTTCCATTAAGTACTGCTTATCCTTTAAACAATCATCTGAAATACACAAATTTTTTTTTTTAAGCAAATTAGTACACGGTTGGTGATTCTAATGCAAAAGAACACCAACACAAAATTCAAAAATCAACGATTCATGTCATTACCTTTTATGGCGGGAACTTGCATGAGGCTACGGATAACACATCGATTCTTGACGTAGTTCTGAACTCTCGGTCCTTGAAATGATTCATCCTCTATGAATCTCTGAAGAAACACTTGAAAGAGCTGAAAATCTGAGGCCACGAGGTTGTACTGATGAGAGCCTTGAGCGTCGTCATTTTGGAGCAAGTCTTGGATTTTGCCGTGCTGCCATTGAAGGATTTCCCAAGACAGACAAACTTGTCCTACATAGACCAATTCAAAGTCGTTTTGCAATTTTTCAGCGTATTGTAGAATCGGGCCAACTCCTCTTCGCGCTTTGCGTGGTAACAAGCTCTTAACAATCGGAACCGAAGGCTTTTGTTCTGATGTTGATTTGAATTTGTCTTTCAGCTGCAGAAAACCTAAAAACCCAAAAAAGAAAAAAAGAAAAAAGAAAAAAGAAAAAGAAGGTATTTTAATTCATTATGTCTGTACTTAAATACAATGGACATAGATTTGAAATCTTAATTTAATGTGAAAAGTGAGAAAAATAAAGATAACTGAGGTCCACACACCAAATAGCAAAAGAAATTATCTTTTCCCCCAAAAGAATCTTTCTATAAAATAATCTTCAAAAGTAGGGACATGAAAATAGTGCATTATCTACGTCGATTATGCACAAATTTTTGATTAGTGCATTATCTAATACATTATTAACTCATGAATGCAACTTAAGAGAAAGGAAAGAGAATAAGTTTACTTCAATTTATAAAAAAAAAAGGTTTGAAAATCTGAAATAAATTAATTAATAATTTGTACACTAAGAGATTTGATGATTCAAAGCAAATGAGATAAGTTGATGAACTTACCAATTGCATGCATGGTCTGGTTATTCAAGATGTCAAGTTTCCTCATCTTCTCTGCATACATTCTGTACACTTTCTGGATCTCTTCAATCCGGTCTTTGTAACCGAACTTCAAGTCAATCTTCATAGGCTGCAAATTCACACGATCATCTTCTTTCTTCATCGGCGATTCTGAATCCGATTCCTCTTCGAAAATGGTGGGCAGTCCTCCGGTTCTAGCATTCCTCAGTTCCCACTTGAGCTGTTCTATTACATCCTCATGTTCCCAAGCAAACTCTACCTTTTTAGCTTGACAGTTTACATGCTCTTCTTCTTCTTCTTCTTCTTCTTCTTCCTCGTCCTCGTCCTCATCCTCGTCCTCGTCCTCTGTCTCTTCATATATGTCCTCAACTTTTCCGGAATCTTCTTCATCAGAGAAAGATTTTGGTTCCGATACAATTGGACTTTTCCCGCTATGGGGTTCTAATTCTATGAATTCCTCCTCATCAAAATCAGTGTGTTCATGTAAAAGAGATTCCCCAACATTCTCTACCATATTTTCGTTCTCATCGCCGGCTTGAACGTCGTTTTCGGGCTTAAATTCTTCAAATTCATAGGTGATGGAATGAACAAAAGTTTCATCTCTTGATGACACTTCACCCGAAATATTATTAGGTACCGGTTTTGCATCAGAAGAAGGTGAGGAGTAATTCTCCGAAAACAATTCGACATCTTCCGAGAAATCATGCTTACAGAGAAAGCTATTCTCTATGAGATCATGATCCTGATCAGGAGACATCTCAGAAAGCTCAGTTTCGGGAGAATTTTCCTCTTCTTCTTGTTTTTCCAATACTTCTCCGATACTCGAAGTCTCACTTTCGGATAATTCCTTCTCTTGTTTCGAATCCTCTGTTTCTGCTTCTGACTCCGAAGACAGAAAATCCTCCTCGGAAGAGACTTTTTGGGTTTTGGGAATAGCACTATACTCGTCCGAGCCCAAGTAGAGTTCTTGAACGGTGAAGCTCAGAACTTTTGGTTCTTCCAAGAAGCCATTAATGTCCTTTAAAGAAAAGAACTCGTACTTGTTTGTACTTGTAGCTGAAGAACTCCTCTCCAAAACATCAGAATTATCCTTAATTTCTTCTTGACTCTCATCATGATCTTTTGGGCTGTTTTGGACATGAAAATCAACAACCTCTTTTTCTCCGAACACATCAATATCTGTACGCTCAAAACGCCTACAGTCAATCTGATCACCTGTATTCCTCTGTTCATTTGCCTGCAATCTGAAAAATTCAGAGCAAAAAATTAAACCCAAATTACCAACAAAAAGAGAATTTAAATTAAAAAAAAAAAACCCAAAGAAGAGAATTGGGTAACAAGCAAACCTGAAGAGAAATCTAGTAAAGAAGCCAAGGACAAAATAAACATAGCCCCAGACAAAAACCCAGATGGAACCAACAACACCAACCATTTTCCCGTACAGAACCCCGTTCGAGAGAGGCTTATGAAGCAAATCAAAATGGGTTTTTAGCACGACGAAGTTTCTGGTACCCATCAATTCAATCAACTTCTGGGGAATAGTTTTCCTTCCATTTCTCTCCTTTTTCTCCATCCTAAGCAAACTTAGGGGAGAGAGAGAGACAGAGAGAGAAGGAGTTAATAAGAATTTCTTTCTAAATCAAGATTCATTATGGGAAAAGTGGACACTCCGCTTGTGGACAGCGAAATTTGTGGTTTGCTGCGAGATTGAGGGAGGTGATTTTGTGCACAGAATGATATGGTGCAGACGAAAGGAGAAAAAGAAAAAAGTAGAGGAAGAAAGCTACGTGTGGACTGTGAAGAATAATATTATATTATTTGTTAGATGAAAAAAATTATTTAAATCAAAAAAAAAAAAAAAAATTTTGGGTTTTTCTTCGATTTCTCAACGCAACAGTAGTGATGAGAAAGAGGAGGTTCTGTTACTGGTTGTGGAGGAATATTCATATTCTTCTCAAGTTTCTAACTCGTTGAAACATATCCCAGAGACCGACGCGTTACAGAAGTGGGGCTAGAAGAGTCAAAATATCGTTGAAAGCTTCAAGTTGACGATTTCACCGTAAATAAATAAATAAATAATAAACAGAAAACCAAAGGAAAAGGAAAAAGAAAAGTCTTTTCCATAAGATTGGGTTTTCGCCGTTCTTTATTTTGAAGCATTTCCCTTTTTTTTAACTCAGAAACGAGGGGATTTGAACTCAAAATTAGATATGATATCATTGTTATATTAAGTTTATAATCATCTGAAACATTTTAGGAAAAATGTTTACTTTGTAAGAAATAGATAATTACGTAAAAATTCTTTAATGAGCTGTATTTTAGCACATTTTAATTTTACCTGTTTTGACAGTTATAATCTATTAGCGGAAGGTGAATGTACTTTTATTTTATTTCTCTTTATTTAAGAATTTATTTCACCTGATGACCAGTTAAGTATTAGAGGTATTCCGTTTTGGAAAAAAAAAAAAAAAAAAAAAAAGTATTAGAGGTAGGGGTGTCAATTCGTGTCTCGTGTCATGTTCGTGTCGTGTTTGAGCCGTGTCGAATTTTTTCTTCCCCAACCCGAACACGACCCGTGACACGAAAACGACTCGAAACCGTGACACGAACACGACACGAACACGTAACGGGTTGACACGACACGAACCGAACTTGACCCACGACACGAACTAGACCCGCGACACGAACTTGACCCGTGACACGAAATTGACCCGTGACACGAACTTGACCCGCGACACGAACTTGACCCGCAACACGAAATTGACCCGTGACACGAACTTGACCCACGACACGAACTTGACTGGGACAGATTGGAGAAAGGCCTCTCGGCATTAACACCAACACTTTCACAACAACATAACCATCTTGTTCCTTACATAAACAACATACAAAAATAACAAGCTGCGTTTGGTCCCAATTTTTACAATCTTCTTACTCAAAAAAGATGTCATCAAGTGACCATCTAACCAACTTTTCCTAGCCATCCTACTTTCCGCTACACACATAACATACCAATAACACACAAATGCCTAAGCCAATCAGCTTCCACGATATTCCTCCTCTTGCATTGATGATAATTTGCATCGTCTTCAGTTGATTCTCAAGAAATTGCACCCTTTCACAGCCCTTTTTTTTCAGTTTCAACAAGTTGAGCTTCCAAATCATTAACCTTTTTTAGTAAACTAGGTATTATTATATTTGATTTTTCACACATGACATGATCCTTCCAATCAAAAAACCCACAGCAAGAATGTCCTTGAACTTGTTGAAGATTCCAAACAATATTGATAATTCAAATAACCATAAATCAATTAGCAAATTAAGCAATTTCATAAAAATTGTTGCCAAATTCAGGTTTTTTTTTTTTTTGGGTTTTTAATTGTCTCTTTGTCAAACGAACGAAAGCACATTCTAGCCAAATATTTTTCAAATTAGCGACCTTTTTTGTTTTTTGTTTTTTGTTTTTTTTTTCACCTTTGATCTCAGACTTTAACATCAAATTCACTCACCAACCCAAATGTAAAAAAAGCCCCAAATCTCATCAACCCAACCTATGTTTTTCCCCTTTTTTCGCCCTAATCTACAAACCCATCAGACGCGCAATTTTGAACCAATAAACACAACTTTTCAGCCCCTATTTTTTGCAGCCAACAGCAGTTAAAAAACAAACACTTACCCCAAAAAGATGCATCTATAAACCTCCTACCCAGATTCATGTCAGTCCATGAAGTAAACACCTTGCACGGCCTCGGATTCTTGCATCTACAGAAGGGAGGAGCAGCTTTCTCCTTGGGAATGGAATACCAAATCCCTAATTTCATAATACCCATTAAGAAATCCCTCCAATTTAGTCCTCTCGGCATTACTCAAGAGGAAGATTCAACAGTCTTAGCGTGAAGCTTATGAAGGACGGTTCTTTAAATTTGGGGTAGTTGACTGAAAATACATGCATGTGAGGTTGGTTTTCAACAGATCCATACAAAAGAAGTGCTGTATCATTTTTCAAACACGAAAAAGTTGCTACTTTCTCATTCAGCTAGATAGAAAAAAAATTATTTGCTAGTCTAAAATTTGCTAGTCTACAAATACGAACCTTGCTTTTGTTTCGGAAGTTCCGATTGGCAGAGGCAGAGGCAGAGGCAGATTCCGAGATGGTGAGGGCGTGAGCGTGACCGCGTGAGGCACGAGATGCTCGCTGGCCAGAGCCGAGGGGAGAGGGAAGAGGAAGACCGGAAGAGGCAGATCCGGACCTGAGAGAAGGAGCCGGAAGGTGAGGGGAGGGCGTGAGGCAGCCGCACGATGGTCGACGGCTAGAGGGGAGAGGGCAGAAGGCAGAGGCTGAGAGGCAGATCTAATAATCAGTAAAGGAGTAAAGGTAAAGGGCAAAGGGGCTGCTTCTTAGGGTTTTTTTAAAAAAATTTTAAAATATTTCAATTTTTAAACTCATTTTTGTGTTGGACCCGAAAATGACACGAAAATGACACGAAAATGAACCCGAAATTGACCCGAAATGGACACGAAATTTGACACGAAAATGGACCCGAAATGGACACGAAATTTGACACGAACTTGACACGAACTTGACCCGAAACTGACCCGAAATTGACACGAAAACTGACACGAAATTGACACGAAAATTTCGGGTCCAACC
The DNA here is from genome assembly GCA_008635985.1 of Ficus erecta. NCBI lineage: Eukaryota > Viridiplantae > Streptophyta > Magnoliopsida > Rosales > Moraceae > Ficus > Ficus erecta. Next base: position 3,320,625 of record BKCH01000012.1, on the reverse strand, counting down.
CGAACACGACCCTTTTTTTTCGTGTCAAATTTTCGTGACCCGAACACGACCCGCCACTAAATTTTCTCAACCCAAACCCGTGAAATTCGTGTCGTTTTCGTGTCGTGTCATCGTGTCACGACCCGTATTGCCACCCCTAATTAGAGGTACTCTTATTAGGTGAGTCTCGCATGGCGAAATTTATTTTTTATTTTAGGATGAATAAGACATATAACATAATCCTATCCTGTGAGCATAGAATTCATTCTTTTTTTAAGGGTGAATAAGAGTACATATAATCTGATTTTAGCGGTGATGCTAAAATATAATTAAAAAATTAACACTATGTTACAAATAATTAAAAATTTTATCATCACCATATTTTTCCATTATTTTGTGTATAAAACATGAAATTTATTACTAAATATTTCAAACAAAAAAAAATTGCTATCTTTCAATTGAGGTGTCGTTTGGGACACCAGTTCAAGTTTGGATTTTTGAGTTCAACTCAAACTCATGCCGTTTAGTATATCAGTCCAACTTGAATCTCCCTTTGAAACCGTTATACAGTAAACCCAAATCGGTTTATTGTGCACCCAGTGATTTTTGCAAATGTTCACGCGTGCCTATGCTCCTGTTTCGGCCCTCTCGTGTTCCTCCCCACCGTGAGATTCGAGGCCAGAGGAAGGGAAACCTAGATCTCCGCCTCCCTCGCGTGAACCCATTTGCGATTCCTCGCGCGAACCAGATCTCGACCAACCACCAACCACCCCACCACCGCTTGCCCTCTGAAACTCGTCGACGAAGAAGAAGGTTGTGAGACTCACCGTCGGCAATCCACGAAAAGTGGGTTTTGACCCACGGATCACGACAGGAAACGCGATCGACGCCTCAAGGGAATCGCGACGGTGGCCGGGAGGGAATCACAACGGAGGCTGTTGGGGATCGCAACGGAGGCAGGGGTGGCAACTATCCCCATGGGCGACGAATTTTTGCCAGCTTTGGACAATCGGCGGCCCCACCCCCGTTAGATTTGTGCGACCCACGGTGGACCGCTCTCGCTTTTTCGTGAGGCGGAGGGGGCTCGCGATGTCGGCGATGGTAGAGAAGGTTGCGATTTCGGCAGTGGCGGCTCGATCAAATGCTGGGTTCAGAAGAGATAGAGACAAAGAAAGATAAAGGAAACAAAAGAAAAGAAAATTAGAGAGAGAGAGAGAGAGAGGCAAAAAAGAAAGAGAGGGAAAAACAGTAATTGATAAGAGAGGCTAGTGGGTGGGTGGGTGGGTCGGGGGGGTGTTTGGGGGAGGAATAGTTATCCCTATAACCACTTCGAAATTAAAGTTTTAAAAGAGTTTATTATATCAAAATAATTTTAAAATTCTATATTCACCGTTAAAAAAGTTAAAATGAAGTTTATAATATGTTGTTGATTTGTGCTTTTAATTAGTTTTTTTTTTTTTTCCTGATAAGAAACCTATACTGGAATGTTAAATTTGATTTAAAAATTTTAACTCAAATTTTTAACATCCAAACAGAACCCTAACACTTTTTAAACTTTTCAACTCAAACTTTTTACCAAACACTCAACTTTTAAACTCAACTTAACTTAACTCAAACTAAACTTAAAAATCTTAACTCAAACTTGTGAACCAAACATGTCCTGAACTCTTATAAACATGTTATGCAATGTAATTTCTCTTTATCCGACCCAATTCGAGATATGGGTTTGTTTGGTTCATTCGTTTAGTCCAACTCATTTTGAAAATGAGTTCAAAATGGTGTTTGGAAGCTAAAAAGTTTCATGATTTGGGAAAAGTGATTTGATAATCATTTTCATATTTCAAACATATTTTGTACAAAAATATTTTCAAATTCAAAATTTTTTTCCTTTTGTTTCAAGTATTTGTTTTCAAGAAAGGAAATTTTTACAGACAACTCTTTTTTGGCTTTTGAAAAACCAAAAAAAAAAAAAAGAAATTTATTTATCCCTCTCCCTCTCTCTATTGTTAGGATTTGCACCGTTCATATTTCTCTTTTAGAGCTGGAGTCCGGTGCTGCTTTTTGGTTATCCATCGGACTCTCGAGCCTAGAGAAGATGCTTTTGGACTCCACGACGATGATTTTAATGACGAGATGGCTTCGTGGTCGGAGGGGATGCGTTTTGATCTCTTTGGTCATGTAGTTTGGCTTGTCACCTGAGGTATTATCCATGGAGTTGGGCCTTTTTCTCTTATTTGTGATAGTTGTTTGTTTGAGAAAAAGTCGATGATGTTTCCGCCAGGTAGATGTTGCATTTTTTTGTTATGTTTTTGTTTCTATTTTGTAAAAAATGGAGTGGTCTTCCCACACTTTGGTATTAAATGTATGTCCAATCCGCTAGAATTATTTTTACGCAGTGTAGGTGGTGACCTTTTTACTATAGATCTCTTAGTCTCAATCAATTGGAATTTTCCATCGATTGTAGTGATGTTGTTGAAAGAGCCATATGTGTACTCGATTATTAGTGTGCTTTTTCGATTTCTCGCTGTTGGAATCCGGTGCATGTTTTACCCCTTTATGTGCTTCATTATAACTTACTGGTGGAATCGATCTGTAATTGGCTTTAAATTTCCTTATATTATAAGGTCATTTTAGCCAATATTAGTATTTGTATTTTCTTGATTTGAAATAAATTACTATTTTCCAAAAAAAAAAAAGAATAAATTTTAACACATTCAAACATCATTTCATTTCTAAAATGAAATGACTTGCTCTTTTCAAATAAGAAAAAATTTCCATTTCAACAGATTTTCTTGAGATATTTATCTTTTGTATTTAATGGCTGAGGTTAATGATATGAAGTTGGTAGACCAGAGATTTTATTATGTTTGCAAATCTCGCAGTACCAAATCTTACAATGCAAGTATTGATTGATTATGTTATAGATTATATGTGTAGATATGCCAAGGCCATTGCATGAGAATCTGACTGTACATGAATTCATGAGAATGGGGCTTCATGAGCATGCAGGATGGTCCACTGCATGTACTTCCTCAATCTCCTCTTCTCAATCCAAAATTTTCATTTAAGGCAGATGATTTTAAGGAAATTAGGGTGATTCAAATCTACCAACCGGGTCGTCTGGTAGGGTCATAAGATTACCCGTTCTCTTTAATAGGATCTTAGATTTAAATCAGTCTCACTATATGTAATGAACGAGAGGGATCTATTATGTAAACTAATCCTAAATTCGATGATAAATTGCGGTGATCTCTTATCCAAATTTATATATTATTTCAAAATTAAGTAGTTTTAAATCAAAGATAATTATGGTTAATTATCTCCAACAATTGAAAACGCGTAATAGAATTAGCCCTAATTACGTCTTTACTTATTAGTGGACAAGCTTTTCTTGCTAGGTCAAACAAGCAATAAATAAATCAACAATATAATACGCAAAAAGTTTTGCATATAAAATTAAAAAAGGCGTGGTTGATGTTGTGGGAGAATTCGACCCTACACTTACAAAAGGATTTGAAGTCTCAAAAAGAATAAGACAACAAATGAAAATCAAAACTAAATATTGTCAATAATATCTTCTCAGAAATATACAAATTTTGCATTTCATATGCGCACATACATACATACATATATATATATATATATATATTCTGATGTCAGTGAGAATCACGATGTTCTCTTAGTTTCTACATAAATATTATGATACCATAAACCGAGGCCACTTGGGGCTTACATTCTTAATTCAAATATATTCAAATCCCAAATGATTTCATGCCGTCTTCCAAATTTTTTTTTTTTTTTTCTTTTTCTCTAAGCTAAAATGAATGGTTTTGGCCGACGGTGCAAGTCATTGTCGGTACTATTAGCACATCACTATAAGATATAGTTATAATCATATCAACTTAGGAAAATTATATATATATATATATATATTTTATGGAGGACTGTCCAAAAAAACGTGTGAGGTGAGAGGGGGTGTGATCATGATATGAAAATTGTATTACATTTTGGCACCTATTTTTCTTGTCTATTTTCTTGGGTTAAAAATTATTAGATTTTTCTATATGGAAGTGATTTATTACCTAAAATTTCAAAACCATGACATGGACTTCTTGACACTAATGTGTGGTGTCTTTTCTCCCCAAACAATCACCCCTACCCCTCAATTACGGCATTTGAAAAAGCATTTCCCACCGTTAGATCACAAGAGCTCCTCTACGTACAATTATCAATGATTCGAAGTTAGCCGAATTTTATGGAGAGTAGAAATTGTAACGTCAAATACATATTTGACGTATTTTCATTTTGTTGAAATAGTAGATCCATATGTGACGTATAGAGTTCAAATCTTCATTAATTTAAGTTTTTTTTTGAATTTTAATTTAAGAAAAAGAAAATGTAGGAAATTTGAGTTTAGCGATTTTCATAAAAAGTTACTATTATAATTTTTAGAGATTTTCACAAAAATTTCTTCTAAGAAAATATGATTGGGAAAAAATGTCCAAATACTTGCATAAGCAAGTTTAAGGTATATAGAGGAGAAAGGATTATTTTTCTTAGGCATAACAAACAAACATCACCTAATTAAGTTCTTATTAATCAAACGTTCTAGTTGTGAAGTTTGGTTTGTTGATGAGGAGGAGGCAAAAGAGATTATATTTTATATTATTGACTTTGTTAGGATTTTCCACCAAGATTTTTTTTTTTAATTTTTATTTTAAGACGGAAAATTGGAAACAAAGAGCCAATAGCAATTGAGGCTTTGGAGAGGTCAGTCTCCCATTATTTCTTATACGCGTAGGGAAAAAGACTCAACTTAATTGCTCAAAAAGCCGACAGAAAATAAAAGAAAATATGCTATTAATTGAAAGGGAAAGAAAAGGATTTTCAAAAAATTCACATATAAAAATCCACATGTGACACACAAATATTCTCTGAGTATTCAATTTATGCATGCCACGGAACCTCTCAAAGAAAAAAAGAGAGAGATACATGCATGTTGTTCTTTTTTTTTTTTTTTTTCTTTGGTAATTTCAACTCTAAGTTATGCAAATGTACGTAGCGATATAGTTTTGTTTTTTATCATCAAATATGTACTTAAAGTAATCAATTTTACATGTTTTTTTTGGTCAAATTTTGATCACGATATTTAAATAAGAACTAAAAAGGGATCTAAAGGTAATATAGAAGTCGTCTCTTGTTAAAGTATGTTCGTATTGATAACCTAACAAAAAAAAGGAGAAAAATCCCAATGTCGGTCTATAACAAGGCATTTGACATCTTAATAAGAGATTATGATTCATATTGATATGAGTTTAAAAGTTAGCTTATGCTAAACATGTCATCTTCAGCTTTCTAATATTTTTTTTTTCTTTGAAGTGGCTAAATTTTTATTTGTTTGTGTTTTGATTTTTTTTTTTTCATAGGAAATATTTCCTTTTAATCAAAATTGTTCAAACGGTTAAAATGCTTCCTCTCAAGGAAGATAGGGTCTTGACTATTATATATTATGTGGTAGTGGTAATAAACAAATATATAGATATATGGGCACTTATTTTAATCTACTTATGAAAATAAGAATTTTCTGGAATGAACTAAAATGGAGTTTAAAAAAAATAAGTCTTTTAATTTTGGATTATTAAATATTTGTTTGAATTACAAGACAGATTACCAAAAAAATAATAATAATAATAATAAACTGTATTTTGTAACTGTGAATTTTAATTACTATTATTTCTCCAAAAACAAAAAAGATAAAATTTTAACACTATTAACATAGTTTTTAAATTGTTATATAGTATTTTTAAATAATTTTTAGATTATTTTGTCTTGGAAAACATTTTATTTATTTATTTATTTATTTGCTTAAACTCTCTTTTTATCTAAAAAAGAGTTTTGTCACATTTTATACTAGATAGATAATAGTTGTTATCACTAATATTTGATAAATTATAGCAAATAACATATTTTTTAAAAGATGATAAATAATATCATATATTTCTGATAAATCCTTATATTTCTTTGAATTTTCTAAAAAAATTTGAATTTACGGTCAATTAAAACAACAAATTTAAGAACTTAGTTTCATATTAGAGTGAGAAGAGGAAGGATGGGGTTTTTTTGGTATTATGTGATCATAAATTTAACTATGATGTTTATTATTATGTTTAAAAATTTAATGTTAAAATTTACTATTGTTCTTTTTAAAAATGTTACTTTGCTCTTTCTCCTTGATCATGAGAGTCACATAAATTAAATTGAATAAACTCATTTGACAAAACGTCATTAAAAATTCATCTTCAAATACAACCATTACTAGTTGTATATTTATTTGTTTAAAAGAAAATAGGTTATTTATTTCACACCAAACCTAAGATTAAGATTAACAAGCGTTTGCTATTTTTCTCTCATTAAAAAAAGAATAATAAAGCGTTTACTATTTTCATGTATCTTAGTGTTTGGATGAGAAAAAAACATTGTCCGGCCGTGGAACGGAAAGGAACACCATTCTCCATACGAAGTATTACTAATTCTCGCAACCAAACAAGTCCACCGCCAAAAAAAAACAAAAAAATCTGCTTTGTTCCGAAAAAGCCCGCCGAAACTCTGCAATCAAACGTTCCCAATTCAAAACCCTAAAAAAGCTCCAGCATTTCTCTCCAATGTCCGACCCACAGGCGTGGACCTGCCACACGTGCGGCAACGTCGGCCTCGCGGACGGCTCCGACGGCTTCTACTACTGCCTCCGCTGCGGCTCCCAGGCGGACGACATCATCGAAACCGGCGTCGCCGACGAGGACTTCGCTGACAAGGGCGGCACCGCAGGAGCTCCCCTCTACATCGCCTCCCACCGCCGCAGTCGACCCTCCGGCGGCGAAGCCATAATGGCGGAGCCGATCTCCCAAGTGCGGCCCGCCACTATCCAGTCCCATTTCTGGACCGCCCTAAACCTAGACGACGACGTCGGCGGCGGCGATCGCTCCAATCAGACGAAGATTAAGACGGAGGAGATCGAATTCGACGGCGTGGGACCCTCGGGCCCGGAGGATTTCGGCTCGGTCGGGAAGAGCGTGCCGAGCTTCGAGGAGTATTACAACGAGATAAGGATTAGGTACGTGATGGGATTGCAGCTGATGATCGAGTTCCAGTGCGAGGCTCTGGTTAGGGAGTTCAAAGTGAGCCCCTTGATCTGCGGTTTGGCCGGGACCATTTGGTTGCGGTTCGTGGCGGGGACTAGGGTTTTCGATGATGATTGGGTTGATGATTCCATTAACGAGTCCGAGAGTCAGCATCAAGGTTTGTTCCATATACTCTGAAATCTTTCATTTGTTTATTTATTTATTTTCTGATTATTGTGTTTGATTCTTGGAACCATGTTTGATCATAAAATTTTGCATTGATTTCAGCTTATTCAGTTAAAGAGAGTTAGAAGTATTTTTTTGAGGAAGTTTTTTAACGATTGACCGAAGTTTTTAAAAGGAAAATTGGGTGATTTTTTTTAAAATGAAAATTATGGTTTAAGATAAAATGAGATACAAATATTAATATCAAAGATAAAATAACTCTGTGGTATAAGAGATATAACTCTCGATTAAAACCGATTCTATCAGTAAAATTTGATCAAGCTCATTGATGAAGACATAAGCCGAGACCTGTTGATAGGAAAATTCCTCAAATTTTGCGATAATCTTATAATCAAGCATGTATAAAGTTCTTTTTAAAAAAACATCTACAATCAATGAAATATTCCGATCGATCGAGAAACAGTCACTTGCAGCACAGAGATTGCAACACACTCCGTCTAGCCATAACACTAGCGGAACCAATAGACATATACCGCTAGAAAAGAACTCAAGTGGAACACACACAAAAAAACAAACTGGAGGTGGGGGAACTATCTCTTTTATTACAAAATTAAAATAAAACACAAGAATAAACCATTAATATATATATATATATATATATAAATCAACTGCAAAATGCTCGCCCTATGTGAAACAACCACTCCGCCTCACGTCACAACTCAGAAGAAAACAATATACTCGAGGTAAGATATCACCGCACTTACTATTGGACAACCAAAGTATCGCTGAATCTCAAACTGCCAGAAGCTTGTCAGCTAGATTTGATCGAGAAACTCCCATCTAGAACTTTTCGACTCCATTTCCGCCAAAATCATCAAACCACCGATCACCCTCGCCTGCCGCGACGACAGCAACGGTGGAAGTCCCACACAAAGGGAAACCCTAGATATGAGGAATTTGAGAGAACAAGGGGTAGAGAGAAAGGGAACCCTAAAAGCTCTAAATTAACTTTTCCTAGGACATGACACAGTTAATGATGTTGGTTGACTTTTTTTAATCACTTAATTTAATAGATGACTCAATTTTTTTAAAATATTCAATCAGTTTAAATATTATTAATCTGATAAATTATTTATTAATCATAACATAAATCATAGTTTTTGCTATTAAAAAAAAATTCGGTCATCTATTAAATTAGGTGAACAAAAGGCCACCCAACCTAATTTTTCACAGTTGTTAACTGTCCAATTTTTTGTTGCAATAGAGTTTCAAAAGAAGGAATCGACCTAAGGAATTTTATTTTTCTTCTTTCTTCCTTTTATTTAAAATTAATTTGATTATGAAGAGTAAAGAAAAGAGTTGAATCTTTTCGTAAAGTAGCTTGCTGTTTTTCCTGTTTCTCTTGGTAGATGGCGTTTCTTCTTCATGTTCACAAAGCTCCATTCTTATGTCGTGAGATTTGTTGCTTAACGAGGTTATTGTTTGGGATCTTTCGAATATCTTTCCTATATGTGGAACAAAAAGATATCATGTCTTTTAAGTCTTTCCATTCTGGTGGTCTCTATTCTTAACGTGTTTTGGTTATTTCAGGAGAGCTGCCACAAGATTTCAAGCCACGAGCTAAATATAGTTCAGAACCACACAATATGTATGGTCAGCGAGCAGTAATGATATGGTTTAGAGCGTTACGAAAGAAGATACCACTGTCTTATACTTTAGGAGTTTCGTTTCTGGTTTGTCATCTTGCCAGGGAAGCAGTTCTAACAACGGATATCGTAAAATGGTCAGTTGAAGGGAAACTTCCATACTTTGCTGCTTTTGTTGAAATTGAAAAGCGCATTGGACAGCCGCCTAGCGCTTGTCCGATAAGCACAAGTGTTATGTTTAGGCCAAATGAATCTGTTACGGCACAGAAGCTAGAATCAATTTCAGCTTCCATTGCCGACTCTGTAGGTTTGGCTTTACCTCCTGTGAATTTCTATGCAATTGCTTCACGCTATCTCCGGGAGTTATCTCTTCCTCTAGAAAAGATTCGCCCACATGCTTGCCGAATATATGAGTGGTCGATGCCTCCTGATTTGTGGTTGTCAACAAATGAACTGAGGCTTCCAACTCGTGTTTGTGTAATGTCAATACTGATTGTTGCGATAAGGATTCTCTATAACCTTAATGGTTTTGGAGTTTGGGAGAAGAGTTTGTCTACGCATCAAACTTGTTCCACATCTAGCGGGACGGAAGAATCAGAACTCAAACAGGATCATGATGTGAAAAAAGATCCTGGGAAGGATTCTGGTTCTCCTCAATCTGTAGACGATATTGGGACAAACCCTGATAGAGACACATCACATGCTCAGAAAACTGAATTGGATGCTGCAGAGCTATTATGCAATCTGGAAGCAAGATATAATGGGATTAATGAAAAATATGGCAAGTTTTTATTTGTCTTTTATTTTATTTAAGTTGATAATGATATTGCAATTTGGTTGGTTTCCTTTATCTTCCCCATCTTCTTCTTTTAGGCGGTCCGTTTCAGATTTTAACATTTTGCTTTACGTTCACAGAGCACTCCAAGGACTTGCCAACATATCTCCAATTCTGCAAGGATGTGGTCTTTGCTGGATTAGAACCATCCTTCGAGGATCACGAGGAAAAAAGATTAATAGATGAATTATGGGACTTTTATCAGAATGAAAGGGTAAGATACAATTCGAACTCTAACATTGGTATTTTTGCTTTCATCTGAAACTTATGGGTGTAATGCACGTTAAAAATTTGGAATTGAAGTTTCCCGAGTTGAAATTAGCACGGTTCAATGATGATTTTTTTCTGTTATATAATTCAGGATTCCAAAACAGAAGTTCAAGAAGAAGCGCATGGTAGTGGAACTGTTAATCAAAAGAGAGCCAGGGTTGATGTAGAGTGTGGTAGAACTTGGCCTCGTAGAAAGAACAATAAGTTCAGGGACAAAGGGTGTATTGGTGATCCGTCCAGTAGTTGGAGTGCACGTGATCGACATGGAGAAAACAGTGATCAGTTTGACAGTTCTCAGGATGAACAAAGCTCAGAACAGAAGGATCAAGCATCAGCGCACACTCTCAAAGATGAAACAGCAGAGATTCTCAAAGATGAGGCCATCGGGTTATTGAAATCCGATATGGAGGAAAACAGGTTCTATTACCTCCCGCCGAGGGTCAACCCCAAAAGATTTGATTACCTTCACTATGTGAGGAAGAGAGACGAAGGCGCATTGACTTACGTCGCCCATGCAGATTACTACATATTGCTTCGTGCTTGTGCCAAGGTTGCCAAAATCGAAATTCGGTTGTTGCATATTGGGGTACTGAGTTTCGAGAGGAGGTTGACTTGGATGGAACACAGGATCAACCATTGCTTGCATATGAAGCTTCCTACTTTTTTCTGTGAATTTTGTAGCTATCTTGGAAATGCTTCAGTCGAGTCCCTTGGACTTTCGAATCTGAGTATATGAAGGATTTTTTTTTTTAATTTTATAATTTAATAGTTGTTATTTTGGTTTTTGTAATTATTTTGTTTGTTTTTAGATTGGTTTTATGTAGAATATCAAACCAGCAGAGCTGAGCAGGGGACCCACAAAAAATAATAATAATAGGTACACCTCTTGTAAGTAGGAACGAAAACATTAGTGCTAACCTATGCAGGCTAGGGACCATTGTGAAAATAGTAAGACGATTTTATCAATTTTTGTTTTTTTAAATTTCGTTTTAATCAAGTTTTAGCATAAAATAATGTAATAGCTGTTTCTTCAATTAAGATGGTGAAAATGAGTTAACATTATAAATTACTTGATAGTAACATTGGTGCTTTTAGTGTTAAAATTATTAAGCACGATAGATTCTAGAGAAAAATAGAGAAATAGTTTGAACATCCTTTTATAATTTTACAGTCTTAACATTAAAAACTGATAATTTTGTCATTTTATATATTTTTAATTTATTTTTCTTAAAAATTTTCGATTTTATCCTGAGCTTAGATTTGTGTTTCATTTTTCACTTATTTTTTTTCTCTCTTCAGTTCTCATTCTCTCTCTAAAACTCTCTCTACCTGTCTCCCTCTCCCCCTCTATCCATCTGTTTCTCTCTCCCTCCGTCGGTCGGCGACAGCGCTAGGATAAGGATGCCAACATGAACTAGGTGCGGGAATCTCCTCAGTGCAGGCACTGGTGCTGGCTCAGTTTCGTCGGGAGTTCCTGCAATGGTTGCCGTGGAGTCGCGATCCGGAGGAGGGCCATAACAGGTCCCCCTTGAATCTTGAGTCACGATCTCGCTCGATCTCGTCGTGGAGTCACAATTCGGAGGAAGATCCCGCCGTGGGTCCAAAGCTCACAATTCCAACACCATTATTGTCAACATCGCGAGTTCATCGAAATCGCGAGGAAAATCCCCGAGAGGAAAATCACAAGAATCGTGAAGTAAATCACTACTAAATCATGACCATCCGTCCTTATTTTCTTTGGCACTGGATCTCCAGTCTCTCTGTGTGATATTTCCGATGGCCGTCACCGGGTTCTTTGTCTTTTCCGGTGAAAGCTTTTGAGATATGGTTTTCGGGTGTATTTATAATTTTTTTAAAACATTTTGGCCTTAAAAAAAGTCGTCAATATTGAAATAACATATTTTCTATTTGAAAAGAAAACAAATCAGTAAATAAATTACTGGTTATATGTGTACATTTAGATGTTTTCAGGTCCCAGTGGTTAGAAAAATTTATTTTCGTTGGTTTGGTTTATTTTTTGATGATTTGTTTGTTGGTTTTCTTGATTTCGTTTGTTGGTCGGGAAAATTTTTGGATTTGTAGGGTGAAAATAAATGCATTAATGATTTTGTGTTTCAACCGAATATGCGGAAAAAAAAAATCTATGAGAATCCGTTTTAAAGTTTTATCAGAATCCATTTTACATTTTTTCAAAATCCATTTTGGATTCTATCATAATATATTTTGTATTTTATCAGAATCCGTTTTATATTTTATCAAAATGTGTTTTACCTTCTCGGATTCTGATAGAATCCATTTTTACATTATGATAGAATCTATTTTGCATTCTAACAAAATCCAGTCGTTTTGTATTCTATCGGAATCCATTTTGCCTTCTCGGATTTTAATAGAATCCATTTTGTATTATAATAGAATCAGTTTTGCATTCTATCAGAATGTGACTGTTTTTCATTCTATCAAAATTCGTTTTGTCTGTTTTGCATTCTATCGGAATCCATTTTGCCTTCTTGGATTTTGGTATAATCAATTTTGGATTCTAATAGAATATCTCTGACTATTGGAGCCGGATACGTCTGGCCATCTTTGTTAAAATCCAAAAAATATATATTCTGTCAGATTCTATTTTGGATTCTTAATAAAATCTCTCCGGCGACGAACATCGATTTCGATGATCGAAGTCGGATATATCTAGTAATCTTTTGTTGAAATATTAAAAAAAAATTCTGATGACCGGCGAGCAGATTCATCCGATCATCTTTATTGAAATATGGGAAAAAAAAATTCAAACGACCGGTCGGCGACCAGGGATTAGAAACATGCTGATGATCGGAGACAGACTGGCGATCGGTTGGTGAACAGAGTCAGAGATATATAAAAATATATTTCAATAAATAAAAAATAAAAAAATAAAGATACAAAGGTTTTTTTTGTTTATTTACTATTTTTTTATATAATTATTTAACTAATTATTATGAAATGATAAAATTATCAACCTTACTCTCGTGAGCAAAATTATAAGGCGGTGATTCTGTAGTACAGGGACTGCAGCTTATTGAATTATTGTCGTTTGAAAGACACTGTCGTTTTTCAGTTGTCTGCCTTTTTGAACCATTTGTCGTTCTGCAAGTCACTGTCGTTAAATATGTTGGTCTTGAAATTATTGACGTTTGCTTGCAAGATACCTTGCCGTTTCAAAATGTTGTCGCTCATAATAGTAACTGTCGCTTCTTTTTCCCGAACTGTTGTTGTTATTGTTGCTTCTTCAATGTCAATATCGTTTATGTAATATGTCATCATTTTTCAAGTATTGTCCTCCGCAACGTTCCTTCGATTAAGTTTTTATTCTTAAAAAAAGTTGTCGTTTTTGGTACTAGTTGTTTTTTTTCAGTTTGTATTATTTTTCAATCGCTGTTTTCATCTTCTCGCCTTTCGTCAGATGTGTTAACGATTTTAAAGTTCTTTTCATTTGCTACGAGAACTTTTCGTTTTCTAATGTCGTTCATATAACTTGCCCTCGTGCTTGTCGTTTTAATGTTTTTTTTTTTCGACAGATTTGCTCTCGTTTTTTTTTTTTTTTTAAATAGTATTTTTTGTATTTCTTGCCCTTAATTATTTACGGTTTGCTATCGTCTTTTAGGTTGTAATTTCTCCAAAAAAAAAATTTCTTTTTGCTGCTTTATGGTATATTGTTGTTTCTAGTCGTTTTGTAACACTATTTAAGAGATATTGTCGTTTTTGTCAACTTCTCCCCTGGACAGAATCGTGTCTTTTCAAAACGTTAGTAATATTGTTCTTTCTTCTTTTTGAGGTTTGGAGAAAAAAAAAAATATTAAAAAATAGACATTTCGACAATGTAGAAGAAGATGGAAGAATATTTAAACTCGGCAGAAATGATGAAATAGGAGTAACTTGGGCCTGCTTGTCGTTTTTTTTGCAAATTCTACTACGTTGTGTACGTTTATAAATTGAAAGTGTTGTTTCTGCTAAATGTAGATATATACCTCTTTCGGTCACCAACTTTGAAAATAACACCGCCATATAGAAAATGGTAAATAAAGAGGTAGTGTTCTATAAGAACTACTTTGGTTTGTATTAATTATCTGAGATCTCGAATTATTGAACTAATAGGTGAGTTGATTAGATTTTTATCTTCTAATTATAAAATAGTAATTCAAGTCTTCATTTGATAATAGACAGCAATGTTGATTTATGACTCCCTTACAAAAATTGAGTGTTAATTGGATATAACAATCTCTAACCATTTAACCTTTTTTTTCCCCCTAAAAGATTATCGTCTAAGAGATGGAAGGAATTACGTGTCAACTTTGCTAAAGGCCGTTGAACTTTTTTTTTTGTTTTTTGGATAAGATGTTGGGCAAAATGTTAGTAGTACTGGTAGGAAATCTTGTCTTTCTTTATTTCTTATTTATTTATTTATTTATTTTAAATGGCTCTGTCCACTCCTCGATACAGTTGTTGCGCATTTAAAAGTTTTGTCGTTTTCAAGAAACGTCGTCGTTTTCTTAGCTCAGAGTCTCCTTTAAAGCCTCGCGTTTCTTCGGTTACTATCCCTTGTAGTATTTGTTGTCCATTTGTCAGTTACTCTTGTTTGAAGACATTTTTCTTTATTGCTCATGTTTTCTGTTCTTAACGTTTTACAGATAAAGATATTATGTCGTTTGTAAAGTTATGATTGCACGAGAGATTATTGGTTCAAAAAAGTTGTCGTTTTAAGTTTTCATGTTATCTGTTATAGTAATTTTCAGAGGGGCTTAAACTCTCTCTCTCTCTCTCTCTCACTCTCTCTCTAGCCTATCTATTATTATATAAATTTATATATAGTCCCTTCCAAGCCCCTCCCTGAACTTTTTTTTCCCTCTCTTTTTAACTCATAGATTTTTGTACCAATTTATATATATCTCCTCTCACAATAATTTATGGCTTCGTCAATTCTTTTTCCTCTTTTTTTAAGTTCTTGTCGTTCGTGAAATATGCTGCCGTTTGTATTTAATAACACGGCTGCGACTTTCTTTTTCATTTTCCTTTTGAACATTTTTTGTTTTTTTATCTTCTTGCCGTTAGAGATATATTGTCAATTTTGAATTGTTGTCGTTTTAGAATTTGGTGATTCCTTCCACGTATTAGTATTATGAAATCAGAAGATTATGTGCATGCTAAGTTCTGAAGGCATTGTCGTTTTTACAAAGTAATTTCTTTTTAAAAGTGATGTCGTTTCTGAAGCATTGTCGTTTGGAAGATATCTTGTTTCTCTTTAAAGTCAATGCCGTTTGAGACATTGTTGATTTAAAAATCAGTCGTCTTTGTTTTCCTCCTTCAAATACGAGAGAGGGAGAGAGAGAGAGAGAGAGAGAGAAAGGAAAGGAGCTCATTTTCTCCGCGTCCAGATATTATTTAATCATTATTTTATATTCTAAAGGGACCAACAAATTTTTCTGGAAGCTGCCAATTGTAGCATGGAGATATACATATGTGTGGTGCATATATATATATATATATATATATATATGTTATTGTTCCTTGGTCCACCGACTTCAAAAAGAGGCTGCCACATGGAAAAGGGTAAGGATGTAGCAAGATATGAGAAGGAAATACGTGGTAAGTTGGTCGTTGCACAAAAAAATATAAATATAAATATTATTATCTAAATAATCTTGAAATAAACACATTAGATTCTTCTTACCAAATTTTTGATCTATCAACTAATGCATCTTCTTTTTGGTCATACAATATATATATATATATATATATATCCATATATATTAATGTTAGGATACTGTGACCCTTACCGATACTACCTAAATTGATATATATATTTTAAAAAAAAATCTCATTAAAAAAATTGATGACCCTAACTTTACTCATTAAAATAACTAGATTATTGGCTTTCCCTCCTAATATTTTACAAGGTTATCATTGGCAAAAGTCAGAGAAACAACGCTTTGCCGATATAATTAGCCAACCAAATAAGGAAAGGAGGCATCAATTTGGGCGCATCAATTTCATCATCACCTTTGTTTAATTAATTTATTAAAAAAAAAAAAAAAAAAAAAGAAACCTGCTTGCCTTAAAAGCTCCATGTTCGGACAGATAATAAAAAATATTAGACAGATATCACCACATAATTGATCTCGTTAATCGTGGACTCTATAAACCACCACATGACCAGAAGCATAATTGCATTTGAAAATAGTAAGAGATAGTTCTATAATTTTAGTCCATTTTGAGATAGGAATGCCACCCAAAAATATAATTAATTAAATAATTAAAAAATAAAAAATAAAAATCCCATTCTAGAGTCTAGAGTGTAGATAAGTTTTTGTTTGAATAATAATAATAAGTTTCCAAAAATTGAAGATACATGTCAAGAAATTGAATTTCAATTATTTGTGAAAACATATCAATAAAAGAAAGAGATGTTGCATTAATAATAATAATAATAATAATAATAATTTTGTTTTAGGGGCTAAAAGAAAATATATATATACATATATAATTAATTAATGGTGGTGTGCCTCAATGAAGGTGCACCAAACCAGAGCAGTGCCATTATCCCCAACAAGACAAGATTTTGATATTTCTGCAGGAGTCGGAATGCTCCATAAATGAATAACGACAGATTTGCACATGCCATTTTTTCTACCAAGTTGCGCCCAAAATTGCTACTTATTAATTAATTACAAAGCCAAAAATATACGAAATTGGATGTAAATAATTTTATCATGTATCCATGTTTTTGAAGAAAATTGTTGAACTAGGATAGAAATTTCAAAAAAATAGTAATAATAATAATGGAATCATATTCATGCAAGAAGAAGAAAAAAGAAGGAAAAAAAAAATTTAACTGAGAAGAAATGTAAGAATCAAAAATTAAAAAAAGCTTACTTTTTTCGTTTCAAATTATGGTTTTCTCTTCTTGAACCTCACTAGGCAGTCAGTAGACATGATTAATCACAGAGTAGCAGCGACATGTAAGGAAGAAAAAAAGAAAAAAAAAAAAAAAAAAAAAAAGAAATATGTAACAAACATGAACACTTTGTCGTATCTCTTTCTCTCTCTAATTCTCTCTCTTGATCAGATCATGAAGAAGAAGACGACCCATAAGCGAAAAAATTGAAATTAGCTTTTCTATGATGATCTTGATCATCTTTCTGATCATGATCAGTATCATGATTAATGGCGGCATTATGATCATGATCATCGTTAATACCATTGTTAATACGAAGATTAATTGATGATTTCTTCCCAAGAGTGTGCTTGTTGTTGTGCATCCAAACTTTTAGAACCCCTCTACGAACACCCACCTCGTTGCAAAACTCTTCCACCACTTTCTCCTCGCTCCTCTGCATTTTCCACCCCACTCTCTCGGCAAACAAACACATCTTCTCCTTCTGCTCCTGGCTGAACTTCGTCCTGAACCTCTTCCTCGCGTTGTTGTTATTACCATTATTCTCTGTCGTACCGCTCTTGGGAGCCGTCGGATCGAAGTTCTGGAACTGGTAATCGGACGGCCGAGACAAGCCGGAGCTGAGAGCCAGCAGCATCTGCGGCGGGGAGGCGAGGTAGGAGTTTGGTGGGAGGTGGGAAACCGGCGGCGGGGAGTGTGGGCTCGGAGTTGGGCTCGGAGTGAGGCCCGGGCTGGAGCTCCGGCCGGGGCTGAGGCTTGGGCTCGGGCTTGAGTTCCGGCGCGGCGGCGGAAGAAATGGCGGCGAGGGGAGGAGAAGGTGGTGGAGTTGGCCGTGTTGGTTGTTGTGAAAGCTGGCCGGCGTGACGTGGTGGCAGGGGGGCTTGTCCGGGTGGCGGCGGTGGAAGTTGCGGTGGCAGCCGCAGGCGGCGCATTTTAGGGAGGTGGGGTCTGAGGGGAGGGCGGAGGAGAGGGCATGAACTCGCCGCAGCCGTCGACGGCGTGCCCGCCGATGGAGGCGGCGTGGTTCTTGAGGCATTCGCGGTAGGAGACAACTATGGGCTGCGTCGTCGTCGTCGGCTGCGGCGGCGGTTGGTGGCGGTTGAGGGAGCCGTTAATGGTGAAGGATAAGGACTTGATGGGATGAGGAAGAAGTAGCGGCGGCGGCGGCGGCGGGGTTTGGGAATCTGTGTCGGGGGTGGTGGTGGTTTTGGTGGGTGTAGGGGAGGGTGATGAAGATAAGTCCATGGCTCGGACCATATTGTAAAAATAGCGGTACTATTCTAGTGGTGGTGTTTGTTTGTTTTTGTGTGGGGGAGGTGGTGGGGGGGTTAGGGTTTTTGATAAAATTTTTAATTTTGAGGTGATTTTTTTATTTTGAAGAGAGAGAGAGAGAGAAAGATTGTGAGTGAAGAAGAGATAAATTTAAAAAGAAAAGTCCACAATCATGATGATGATAGTTGGAGGCTATAATATATAATGATCAGGAGGGATGACACAAGTGCATGAGGGGTATGATAATGAAACAACGCTTATTCGCCACATATAATATATTATACACATATATACATATGCATTTTCTATTTCTGGATACTCTTTATTGACAAAAATTAGATTTTTAATGTCTAATTAAAATAAAATTAACGGATCAAAAATAAAATTTGACCGATAAGATATATTTGATCATAAAAATTGATTATTTCTATGTATGACTAGTTAGACGCGTTTATTTAAATGACAGATAAAACTGTGATAATACTTATTGCAGTCACATGACAAGAATGAACGGTTTGATAAGCCTCATTGAATGAAATCCATTGGTGATGGTGAATAATAACATGGTGAGAAGAGAGGACAAAAAAAATAGGATAGCAAAGCTTAGCTCATACGGTTAGCAATGGCACAGAAACACCAAAGAAAATCTCTTGTTTTTGGGGATTATTACGTATGTGACTGAGACTCCATGTATTGGTTACGAGCAATTTTTTTTTAATATTATTATTATTTTTTTTCTGTCTAAGAGTGTAAATTATGATATTTAATGGAAGTTAATAGAAATACATAGTACAAAAGAGGACATTTAGGCCCTTTTTTTTTTTAGCAACGTGGGTATTTCACTGCAAAATGCTAAATAGGCCTGCAAGAGGCAAGAAAGATGGAAGCCTAGGCTAGCTTAGCTAATTACTGCCTTTCCGTTGAATTTCTTGCACTCTTCTTCCTACTGTGCCATGCCCACTCATGTCTGCAGTCTGCCCCCACCACTACAGTTTATATATGTGTATGTATATATTGCAGAACATTCTTCCTTGCCATCTGCATGTTTTGGGCTCTTCGTTTGTACTTTTTTTTTTGGGGGGGTTAAATATTCAATTATACTTGACAAAAAGCATTATGTAATTTTGTTTGAGCTATTTGAGGCTATATATATATATATATGTATATGTGCAATAATCATGTATTATATATTGTAGATTGTTTAAATTTGAAGATTAGTAGGAATCAAAGTTTCCCAACTTGGCAATTAATGTGCATTTCAATGCATTCAATTGGTTATTTTATTTTAATAGAATGGATGTATTTTAAAATAAGTTCAGATGTCCCATTTTATAATTGTATTTAAATAAAATATGTGTTTAAATTAATTATATTTGAATAGTTATTCTAATAAGTATTGCTAAGAGAGAGAATATATGATGTGATTGGTAAAAATAAATAAAAATAAATAAATAGTAAAGTGAATGAGTGTATTGCTCAAATAAATGTTTATACTATACGGAGAAAATAAATGAGTATTATCCAAATGAAGGATAAGTAAAAGGGAAATTCTATGGTAGATGGGTAATAAAACAATCATACGACCGTCAAATTATTATCAATTTTTATTAAAATATCATTTTTTAGTCTATGATGATTACAATGTGATCTGATGGTTAAAACTTATATTTTATTAGTATGATATTTTTTTTATACCTACTTAAGATTTATCTTTTTGTTACAATATTATTGGTAAACTAGAATGGTCTAATTTCAATCCTAAGTTTGTTTTTATGACAGGCCATAATGTGGTTTACGAAAGAGTCTATTTCATTATGCAATTTATACAATTATAGGTATGGGGAAAAAAAAAATAAAAATAAAGACTGGTTAAGTTTGGAGAACAACACACACAAGTTTATGTACTACTTAAGAGAGGTTGGTTAACATTGACTTTTACACATGATGGGGCAAACTGACGACGACCTTTTGATTAACTTGTCTTTTAGAGATTAAATTAAGTACACAAAAAGGGGGGAAAAAAATCATTTAGCAAAAAATAATAAATAAATAAATAAATAAATAAAAGAAACGAAATTAATTATAAAGGAAAACGTTGAATTGGGATTAGGGGGCCACCTTCAAAAAGAGGTAAAGAATGATTTTCATGCCCACCTTCAATAATCATTTCTCTACGCTTTAACATGTTATATATAAATTATAAGCAATGACATGAGGCCACAAGCAAGGATTTTTTTCCCTTTTATTTTCTTTAATTTTCCTTTTTGTTTTTGCTTAAATCATGTTTGCTTATGCCACGTTTAAGGTCCAATTATCCTTTTATAGATCACTATTTCATCTTGATTCAATGTTTTTGGATGGAAAATCGCAATTTTAGAATCAAGATGAATCATTAAGAGAAATTAACACTTGCTTTGAGTGAAAGCTCACGTTTGACAGTGAGTTTTGCTTGTAAAATCATTTAAATATAGTAAAAAAGACCACAGTTGTATAACTGTTATTCTAATGATTGCCTTTTATGAGCGCAAGGTTCAAATATGCATGAGTTTTTTTTTTATTCTAAATAAAAGATTATTAGTGCCAACTCGCCTCCATCCTCATTATCTATATATATATATATATATATAAATCTTGAGATCACCAAATAAATAAATAAGGCATGACATAATTACACACAAAAGATAGACTCGGTTTCACTCACACTATCATGAGTTCAAGGTTGTCCACCATTGATAACTACCAAATATGTATGTATTACAATAATCATGTTGATTATCAATAAAATTTTGTGTCATCATATGCCTTCATTAGGACATGAGAATACCATTGATCTTTTTATTGATTAATATATATTTATAGCCTCCACCATTTTTAATCAAAAGAAATAAGATTACTTCACATCAACAATGCACATTTACTTGGCGGGAAAGAGAATATTTTAATGGTTTACTTCTCCACTCTATAATAGAAAATTGGTTAAGTCCCACTTGAAACGAGAAAACGTGATTTCTTTATCCGTATATATATCTTAAAGGGAAATGTCTTTTGAATTAAACCATAATATTATCCAAAGTCTAAAGCCTTTGACCAATTTGAGGTACATATTGACCTTCTTTGCATCGTTAGGACATTCTCTTAATACAACGTTTGATGAGCAAAGTTAAACAGTTCGATTTTTCGAATTATGATAAAAAGAGCATAGGCTCTACTCTCGATACATGATTTGTACAGTCGGGATGCTTGGTATTACTGTTATGTAATCCATCCCTAACATAGATCCAAACCAATGAAATAAGCGGAAAAAAGAGAAGAAAATAGTAAATCTTCCTCAGATTAATGACCTTCAAACGTACTTTCAAGACAACTTTGAAAGGAAAAGCATCACCTGGTAGCGAATTTAATGTTTTGAGAAGCAGATCTATGTCTCTACCCTTCTTACCATCTTATTGGTGGATCCAGAAATTTTATTTTTATTTTGTTTACATTTTATTTATTTATTTATTTTTGGTGGAAAGAAAATGAGTAGCTGAAACCATATATTGACAAGACGTTCATTGCCATTAATTCTATGCTGTGAATTAAAAGAAGTAGGACCTAATATATATTCCAAACCCAACTAGGAACACTCCAAAAGATGTCATACATTTTTCTCATATTATATTTCAAATTTAGACAAATTCTTAATCATGAATTATGTGAACCCAAGACCTACATATATATATATATATATATATTTATAATTAAAAATCCTCTGCCCACTTTGATAAGACATGTTAAATCAGGTAATCCTTATAATCTAAGATAATTAAGCATGAAAATGCTGCGGGGATTTGAATTGAAAGGACTTTTGATGACAAATGGGGCAAAACCTGCAAAGTGATAATTAATTATTATTATAAGTGCCTTACACTAATTACATGATAAAATAGGCTATGGAATATGGCATTATAGCCTTATCTGGAGTCAAAAAGTCTCTCAATGGCCTAAAACAAAATGTTCTGACAAATCCTGTCATCTTTCAAGAAGCGCACGCGCGTTTACAAAATGATGCAACCCAATTAAAAAAAAAAGGGTAAAAAGCACACCAAATCTAATTAGATACTAACTTTAATTAGATAGCTTTGTTCAATTAATGTTCGGTGGTTAAATAGTGTTAGATTGGTAGTTATCTGATAATAAGTTCTAGCTAAGAATAAGTTCATCTCTAATGTATATATTGTCAATGCTATATTTCTCATCAAAAATGTAAAAAATAGTATTATATCACTTTATATTTAATATATAATTTTATTTTTACCTTTTGTCATCGCTTATTAACTATTTGAAACTTGTAAAAATAAATTTTTAATATTTAAATAGTTTAAAAATTAATATTTTAATAATTAGATTAAAAAAAAGTCACGACACTCATCAAATATCAAATTTAGCATTATTAATATTGATGGTAAAGTTTTTAATATCATAAATTCGACATCAAATACAATACTGTATTAGAGAACAAATTTTTCAACTAAATGTCAAATATTAAATATATCATTGATACATCAATTTAATACTCCACTAAAAATGCTCAACTCAATCTATGTTTTAAGACATTAAAAAATGATTTATTTTTTTAATATAAAAGAGCTAGGAGATGGGATTTAAAAAACGAGTATTATGTCGTTTATCAATTAGTTGAGGAAGTTATGATTAACTTGTACTCTTGAATAAAGGCACCCACTTTTATTTGGTTGCACCTTTATAGATCCAACAAGATTGAGTAATGCCAAGATAATCCTCACAAGTTGCTTCAATGGAATTAGCTTTGAGAGTTTAATGTTTACAACAATTGTAATAAATATTACCTTTTCTTATATATATATATATATATATATATAGAGAGAGAGAGAGAGAGAGAGAGAGAGAGAACTAGATTCCAATGTCCCAATGCCTCGAACAGAGTGTGGGCCACACAAGAAAAACAAAGGCCCATCAAATTGTCACTGGTAGAGATAACACCAAGCATGGTTTTGATAACATGGGTGGATCAGCACCCACCTAAAAGCATTTATGTTCTTTCATGTAAATGTTTCAGATGTACACAAGATAAGACAAACGAGTGGAAATAATCAACCCAAAATAAATATATAAATATATATATATATTTTTTCCAACTAAGACCCGCCGAAAAAGGAGCAATTGCAAATAGAGATAAGCATTATCTAACCATGTTTAGAGAGGAGGGAATATCTTTGCCTGCCTAATCATCCTTATCATGATTTTTGGTTTTTTTTTTTTTTTTTTTTTTTGGTTTTTTTGGTTTTGTTTTTCATGTTTGGCTTTGGCTTTCTTCATTTTGGCCTTAAAAGTTAAAACCAAGTGTCTAATATCATGAAACAAATAGTCAAATAAGTTTTTGTATCGTTGCTTAAATCCATGCAGTCACAACATTTGTCTATGTCTTTACTTTTTCTTCCTTTTACCAAAGAGCTAATCCAAGGGCAATTTTACACAGTCCAACGTTCAATAAATTTACAAAATAATTTGGATTGACATGACAAGATCAAGTTTTAGATTCCCTTGTCCCCAAAACAATGCATATCACATTAAAAAAAAAAAAAAAAACATGATAAAATTTTTTTTTTGATATTTTGACGCAATAGATGCGTTATCGATCATTGTGAGTTGCACTATTCAACTACTTAATATCTTGCAACGTGTTAACTTGTCATTGGCACAACTCTTTCTAAGGATTGGTTTGCAGGAAAAGCATTAACTATATTATTGTTATTATGATTATACCTTTTTATTAGGTTGAAATTTAAAATAAAAAGTAAATCATGTATAATCGTTTTGATATACACTCAAATATTTAAATTAAATACCGAGCATTCTTAAACAATCGGACTTAACTTAATTCGGATTATTGGAATAGGGTGGAGTCCATATGTCAATAGGATCCACATCTTCCTTTCACAGCTTAGCTCGGAGATTTTTCTTAAATAATTATTGACATCTAAAATTTGAATAATTCCTATAAGATTAGACAGTCTTCAGTAGCCTTTGTAGAATTGACTCGGGGATTTCTCTTAAATAATTATAAACATGTAAAATATGAATCAATCCTATAAGATTATTATTAGTGATTTTAGGTTTTTAGGCAACATATATGCAGCAAAAAAAAAAAAAAAATCTTCCTTGCGACGGATTTGAGCAGCTTTTGCAAAAACGACCCAAGTATTGGCATGACTGAATCCAATGAGACCTTGAAATATGATAAGGCCTGGACTGACTTGACTTTGAGACTCTAGTCATGACAAAGCCCATATAATTTGCAAGTACCATTGAACTATTTAAAAAAAAGTTTCTATCATTTTGTGCTGGGGTATTTCATTCTTTAAGACTATTTTTCTAAATTCTTTTCCAAACTAAAAATGGCTGGTTTTGTCTAAATTTTCGAACAGGATTCAACCATGAGTATGTTTTAATAATAATTTGATGCCTAATCTTTACAAAGTAGAGCAATAAAATTGCAAAAATAAACAAATAAGCACCAAATTTTTTTTTTTTTTATTTTAAATTTAGAGTGATTCGCTCTTAATGTGAGAATTACATGCACTTTCAATTTTTGTAATAATTTTCAATAATAAAAGAATAAGATTACAAGAGAAAAATCATTACACTCTTGGGCTCTATATATTTCTCTAACTTTTGTATTACAATTTACACCCAATAAATGCCATCCTCTTAAAATAGAGAAAACTATGACAAAATATATGTAATAAAATTCTGAAGAATAATTACTTCACACACTCAATTGTATCATCACAAATATATGGTGAATTAGGAGGGGGAAAAAAATGAACTACACATGTCCTTGAGAAGAGTTGGTAATTTTTTTAAAAATATTTTGTACATTTATCCTTGAGAAGAGTTGGTATTTTTTTTTTTTTAAATTTTGGTTTTCTATAGATTTTTCATTCAACACTCTTTGCCGATCATTAACACTGCATTTATCATTTGATTACCACTGCTTAATGAATATCTATATCTCTAAAATGATATTAAAATCTTCTTAAAACTTGGATATATAATCCCAGTATACTTATGGGAACTTTCCATTTAATCCCATTCTTAATCTTCACTGTTAGAAGAAATTGCTTAGAGTTAGTTTTTGATTACTAGTTTCTCATTACGACATGTTATTAGCAACTTGCTTAGTAGATGAGAAGTTACTAAAATCAGTTTACACATGTACAGTTTCTACTGGTTTTATTAGAAGTTTGTTACTTGTAATCGGTCTATTTAAAGACCAAAATCCTGTACTTTTTTTTTTTTTTTTTTGGATACATTGATAGCCGTTTCCAAGATTTGAGTTAGGATCTCCCATTTGACTAATCTCAACCTCACCATATCGACTAGCACCAGTTGACAGACCATATGTGTAGTTTTACTCAATAAAGAATCACGTTTTCTTCTTCACGAACATAATTCTTTCTGCAGATTATTCATTATAATTTTGTCATTTACATATTGAGCAATTCTGCTCCAACCTTAGCGCTTCAAAAGTGGGATTTTTTTTTTTTTTTCCCAGATTAACTTTATGTCACAAGTTTTAAATTGTTCGATTCTCTGTTTAGAGCCCTTAATCTACAAGGTGTTTTGGAGATAAGAAAAGAGTGACCAAACTTGTGAAGAAGGTGAAAAATGCGTGTGATTATTATTATTATTATTAATATTTGTTTTCGGGACTTTTGAGTAATTAGAAAGAGAAAAATGGATAATATACATTGTATAAATACAACCATATATTTGAAAAGTGGAGCCACTAAATTCTAAAACCATGACTGGCCGGGAGATGCAGGCTTTCTTTTTAAAAAGATGCAATCAACTTTTGCAGCAATTTAGCTACGAAAACATATGAAATAATAATAATAATAATAATAATAATAAACATGAAAAGATTGGGAAACACTAGAGTTGCTCAGGTTCTTTTCTTGTTGGCTTGACTCCATTGTGGCCGTCAGTGCCAGTGTTCCAACTCCCCAAAAACACCCGAGAAAGAAGCTTCACGAAATGACCAAAAGGAAAAGTGAAAGCAAAAATAAATAAATAAATAAATAGAAGAATAAAAATTTGTTCTTTTTCATGCCTTATAATATACTTCTTGTTCTACTTTGAAAATTTCTAGTACATGTAGAAATAAAAGTCGAATCGTATCAAACTTAATTGAAATAAAAAGTACACAATTTGATTAAAAAAATTGATGGTTTAAAAAAATTAGTACCGCTAAAGTACTTTTTTGTACTCTATAGCAGAATTTTCTGATAATTTTTGGACGCGTACAGTGTTTGGACTGATTGAGCAAAGTACTGAAAATTTTGATGGAATAAAGTTTAAAGGAAAAGGACAAGAAGAGAATAGAAATAAGCTCACTGCACTTAAAATTTAATAGAACTTTGTAGAGTGGAGGATTACAAAAGAATTTCGCTATAACCCGGAAGAAACTGCAACACTAATTCAAACAGGAACAAAATGTTCTTTCTTTCGAAATTTGTAGAAAACGAAACAAAAACAAAAACAAAAGTACTATATTTTATCTCTTTTTCCCCGAAGGCCAAACCGTCATCCGTCTTGTCCTTTCTCGGCGGTAATGCAAACAGATTTTGTGATCTTGGCTTGATGATGCTGGCTCGGTTGATACATTTTGGTCTCCGGTTACTTGTTCACTATACACATATTTTCTCTATAACAAGAGTTTTCGATTTTTCGACGGAAAAAAAAAAAAAAGAAGAAGAAGAAGAAGAAGAAGAAGAAGAAACAATTCACCACGTTTTCTAACCTTGCCTTGCATTGCTCAAGGCCTGCTCTCTCCCTACTTCCACAAGTCAACACCTGTTGTGGATAGGATCCGAGCCTCGCCGGACTTGTCGTTTGCTCGATTGATTAGGATCAACCTTGTCGTTTCGGCTAGCGGATGATCTCCTCTCTGTGCTCATTCCCTCCTTGTTGACAACCTTAAGAAAGCGGCGAATGTGAAGAAGAATGTGATTGTCTTGTTTGTGCTCTCTAAGGGCAGTGTCTATACTTCTCAGGCCAGAGACTTTATCCGGTTGAACCGATAGAAACCCGATACAAATGAGAAGTATGAGCACTCTATGAGTACTAAAAACCATTGTTTTGTAATTTGAACAAAGAAGAAGGAAGAGAGGAAAATTTACACTTGAACAAACAAAAGAAAAGAATAAGAAGTGTCTTCTCTCTTTTTTTTTTTTTTTGGTCAAGAGTAATGAAGATGTCAAGCCTCTTACTCCATTATGTTTCAATCCTGTAGATATAAATAAGCAAGCTTGCTATTTAAGGGCTGGTTGGATTGGGAGAGGGGATTTTAAAGGTAAAGAAAAGAGGGCCCCCACATATATATATATAAATTTAGAGGAACATTTAGATTCAGGCCCAAATCATTAGCCTGAATTCTAAGCAAAATTAAGGCTGTTGTTTTTGGGAGAATCTGTCAAAGAATGAATAAAGGAATCAGAATAATACCCTTGAGAAGCCAAGTATCTTTTTTTCACTTGTTTCCCTCCTCTACATCTCTATCATTTTCACTGCTTTTTTCAACTAGGCTTTTTTTTTTTTTTTTTTTTTTTCTGCCACATCACCCGACCGTTTACTAGCATGTACATGCAGAAGAGATGGTCCATTTGGTCATGCTTGTTTGCGGCATGGGTCATTTAGGAAATTTTACATTTATCTATAGTGTCACGTTTTTATCGTTTTCTGTTAAATTTACATGTTGCTTAATTCTGATATAAAATAATGTATAAAAATGTGTATTGTTTATAACGTGATGTTTATCTTGTGTATTTAGCATTTTTTGCCTTTCAAATTTGTCATCTTTCGGCTACTTGCCCTCCAAACTTATGAATTTAGCAATTTACCATCCGAATTTTCTAAATAGTTACAATATATCACATTTTGTTAACTTTTCATTAAATTAAAGATTCGAATTTGGAAGATTAGCATTAGATGTAGAAATTTGTTGTCAAAAGGAAGGCTTCTGTCTTCACATGAGGCGTAGATGGATTTCCACCACCAATTTAACAGAAAATTAAATACATTGTAAAAATTAGGAAAATTTAGGAGACAAGCTGTCAAATTAAAGGTTAAAGAAGACAAATTATTAAAGTCGGGACTAACATGCTAAATACCCTAAGAATCTTTTATGTGATATGGATGGAAGTTTTAGTGGAGGGTAATTTGGTAATTCAACTTTCCTTTCTTACTAAGAAAAGGGGGTATTCGTTTGTTGTTGTTTAATTTGGAAGTGAGTAAGCAGAGACACAAAGCCAAATGGGGGCCCCCCTTAAGGCAAGCAGATTGCTACAGTGCCAAGGCAAGTCATATAAAGAATAGATAGAAGAAGGAATGAGAGCAGCCCCTCCCAAAAGAAAACAAACACTTGCTTTTATGCCAATTCTTAAATTAGATCTCCACTTTAGAATTCCAAGCTCTTTTCCCAATGCTCAACACAAACCAACACTTCTTGGTTTCTTGTGCAGCTAATACTGTCCTCTTTATGCTTTTCTTTGCTCTTCTTTTCTTTGTCCTCCCAAGCTCTAATCCCCTCACATATTCAATTTTTCCAGAGAGACCCACTTCAAAAAATCTCCACTTCTCTCTCTCCATCTCTACTTCAAAAAACCTCGTTAGTAGTACTGGAGACACTAACTCTAATAATAATACGTGATTGTGATAATACTTTAAACGCAGTAGTAACGAAGGTATACATTTTTATCATGGGGTTAATACCATATAATGGATAATTAGAGGAGATCGTGAGCAAGTTTTCATTTTTAAAGGGGTTATTATGAAATTTTCTTCAAAATAGTAAGGTGTTTTTTTGATCAAAGAAAAGTTGAGGGGGGGCTTAACCTTCACTAATTACGTTCATATTTAAACACTTATCAATAAAAAAAAATAACAGCTCATATATCATATATGTTAATATTTAAATGTTAATATTAGAGTCGGTGTTTTTAGTTATTTTCTTTTTCATGTATATAGAGTGTAGACCAACTTTTTCTTTAGTTGTCGCAATTTTTTAATGGCTAATCTTGTAGTTAAATTGCTATCACATGCAACTTGGAACATTCTAAAGCATAAATTCCAGCACCCACTTTATCAAAATATGGTGGATATGGCGTGTTTCTAAAATGGACTGGTCATGGTCCAAGCTCCATTTGAGACCCCAGCTTGGATTATTTTTATTATTATTTTTTTTAATGTGCTGATTCTCTGCTTTTTATCCACCAATTAAAGTGAAAAAGAGTTAAATGAGGAGTTGCTTTCTAGCAGACATTTTTCTCTCCAATTAGTTTTTGAAATTCATCTTTTGAAGCAGTTCTTTGTTTGGTAGTACTAGACAACTGGTTCTTCATCACCATCCATGATTCATGGCATGTATATCATGCATGAGACGAGCACCCGATTCTTCTTAATTAAGAGAATTCCGCAATAGGATATGAAAAAAATTATCTTATCTGCATAGCACAGTTCAGATATTAGTCAGATTCTGTTAAATTGTTGTATAATAGGATATTCACATGCTTCACCTTATTTTTATCTCAAAAAAGTTATAACCGGTGCAGTAAAATTGGTGGCCTTGCAGGTAACTTGTCTGGTCAGATGTTCCCTAAGGCCTTGCTAAAGCAAAAATTGCCTCACAGCCAATACTATTTCTCTACTTTCTTTTGGATGTCTCCAAACAAAGATTCTTGATCATATTCCTTTATATATATATATGTATATATATATATATATATAAAACATAAAGATATTTGCACACACAAGTACACAAACCAAAGAAATCGGGATCTGTCAGTGCTAATTAGCAAATAAGATCAGGATCTGAATTTTTTTTTTTTTTTTTTTGGAGATTCTATTTCATGTGGAAACAGATGGGATCGTGTTGGCTTTGCTCAACGTATATATAATTCATTTTCCGAACGACATAAATCCAAAGGGAAACTTAAGGGACTTGGAACTATATATAAGGCTTATTTCTCTTAAATTTGATTGTATTAAACAGCTCATATATTATTTGCATGTATTAAATAGCTCACATATGCAACTATACATATATATATACATAGTAAATAGGAAGATGGGACCTTTTGCTTATTTTATAGATTTTATGGTACGGGTACGTACCATTCCTTGTTTTTGAGGTTAATCAGTTGATCTACTTATAGATACTCTTCTTTTTTTTCTTTTTTTTTTTCCCCCCCCCCCTCAAAGTTTGCTAACTTAGTGGGTATGTTTGTCTTAATTATTTGGTGGAACCCATTTTGTCTTATGATTATAATCATCATCCCAGCCTTAAGATAATATATATATGTTTAAATTAATGTTATATAAAGAAACTTGGTATTAGTATATGGCTTTATAGATTCTCGAGGGTTGGTCTTAAAGTTGTGGCTTTTTCAAATAATTTGTTTTAAAACTTGAGGCCCCCATTTCGTTTTTGGACTCCCACACCTCAAACGTAACATTCATTCACAGATATATACATATATATATATATATATATATAACATTCATTCACAGATATATATATATATATATATATATATATAAGGGTCTACTGACCAAGCCACCAAAGAAAAGAGTTCGGAAAAAAGAAGTATGAGAAAGCAAGTTAAAGAAGATAAAGCAAAAACTGAACTGTATTTTGCATTAAAGACCATTCCCCCATCTTTGAACAATCCCCCCTTCTTCCTTTTTTGTTCTTGTGTTTTTCCCTTTTCCTTATGGAAACTTGGTTTTTTATCTTACTTTAAAGCCAAAGACATGTGATTAAAATCATGCATTTTTTCTCACAGAAAACAAAAAAAAAAAAGAAAAGAAAAGTTGTGTAACGTAATAAAAATTTCACTTGATCTAAATTATTAGCATTTCATAGATTTATCAAAATACCATAAATCGGATTATTGGTAATTAATAGGTTGGGTGTAAAAGATCCTATAATTTTATTACACTTAAATAAAGTCATAATTAAATCGTAAAATGATATAGAATAATTAGTTGGATTATTATTAATTGATAATTAAGCTTCTTTATAAATTGGTTGAGCCATATTCTTTAGGATAAAGAGGAAAACAAAGGGGGTAGAGGTGGGGAAGCTACAATCAGAATGTCCCTTAAACAGATGTTAAAATGCTTCTTTTAACAACTTTACAAACATTCTTCTTGGATCATAATCATACCAAGAGTGTGTGAGAATATATGCTGTAAAGAATTTTACCCTATCTATGGGGTAAGATCGAACGGCTAGGAACAAGTGGATTAGAAGGTTTCTTAACTTTACAAACTTAACACAAATCCCCTAGACATTAACAAAGAGGCTCCCCAAAAACTTACAAGAATGTTCACTGAAAACCTTACAAATAGGCTGTATCACTCGACAAGGATTGTTTAGACATGGATAAACTATACACATTATATCGCTTTTATGTTTAGTATACAAAACATGTATATTTTTAAAATGTAATTCCAATTATTAAAATAAATAAACATCGATATAAATCCATTGTTATTTCCGTAAATTTAGACTCACAATATTTATGTCAGAATCTTGAGAGTAACTACTATTGTTGGCTGAAATTCTTCAAATTAGTTTTTGAAGGCACCCATGTAACATTTCTGCATGGAAAATTTGTAAATATCTATTTTAAACGCAAGTGCTTGATGTTACGAATGCAGCACTTCTTTTGTTGTCGTTGGTTGTCGTTACAAAAGGAACTTGGCCCGTCGAGGCCAAGTCCGGTGAATGTGGCCCATTTGGGTTGATAAATGGGCCCCCCATTGGGCCTTCTAGATATACTGCGTTTGTCCCAACGACATGCTGTCGTCAGACAGATGCCTACCACAGACAAACAGCTACGGAAATTTCTAAAACTTATATTCTTCTTGTCTTTTAATTTGCAAATGCGAACATACTACGTGACATGTAATTGACAGAGACCCTTTAGCTAATTGCTATTTGCTATTTCCAACCAACATCTCCTTATCATATTTAAGGGATTTTTTTTTTTTTTTTTTTTGAGATCCATATTATAAACTTCATAATAGCAAATTATAGTTTAATATTTTTGTTTGTATCTAGGACTAGGAGATACCGTACAAACCACCGAACAAAGTATACAATTTGAAGCCGCGAAAAGCCACATAAATTAGACTGCAAGAATTTCAACGTTTTTATTTATT
This sequence comes from Ficus erecta, assembly GCA_008635985.1. Taxonomy (NCBI): domain Eukaryota; kingdom Viridiplantae; phylum Streptophyta; class Magnoliopsida; order Rosales; family Moraceae; genus Ficus; species Ficus erecta. The sequence goes on along the minus strand of BKCH01000012.1, from coordinate 3,288,144 downwards.
TAATTATTTTTTCACTGCTTAGGCTCATCGTATTTCAGTTTGACAGTTTCAAATTTGCCTCTTGATAGATAACAGTCTCATATTTCCACAATTTATAATTGCATAAAATTAAGGAAATAATTGCATAAATTATAAATTGGAGACTTATTTTAGTTTTTAAAATATATTAAAAACATCTTTTTCTAATGAATTTACAGCTAGGATGAATAATATATTTGCATCAATATGTTTAAAATAGGGAATAAAAGAAGACGATAATTATGACTACAAAAACATGAAATACAGCTAAGATAGATGTTTATGGCAAACATGACATGACAAATTGACCATGACAGACGACACATTCCAAATAACAACCAACAACAGGTTTGAGCACCAGATCCACAAAAAAAGAAAAAAAGAAAAAAAAGAGTTTGAGCAGCTTATATAAATTTTTTCGTATGTTTGAAATCGATATATACACAAGAAAACCGAGAGAGACCAACGGTATAAGTAACGAATATTGGGTGTAGCCGCGGCCGTTTTGATGACGAAATTAGAATTTCACACAGATGATAAAAAACAATTTCTCTTCTTTTAAAAATCTATTCATACATTTAAACAGAAGGAAAGGTTTTCCATTTATTTTTCCATCACATTCCGATGAATCACCCTCCCAAATGCGCCACATTCAACTCTCCGGAGTTTCTTGCTGCTCAAATACATCATCAGTGTTAAACAGCCTCTTGGGGTGAGGCCACCGTAGGTGCAGGACCTGATGGCGCTGGCACTGCCGCTGCGCGTCCTGATGCTATTGCAAATTGCAGACCCCTGCGTTGCCCAGATTGCAGGACAAAAGCGACTTGGGTCGCCGCCAATGCTGCTGCCTCCTGTTTAACCAAATTACTCCAGAAAATTAGCCCAAAAGATGGTTCGTAACAAGTTGCATAAATCTGCTGTGATGCAGACCGAAGCTACTGGAATGAAGAACCAAATGGAGAGGAAAAATGTAGGCAATGTTTGTTTACCTGTCTTTGCCTTCGCCGCTGTAACATACTGATAGCCCAAGCCATAATATAGCAGGGAAGAAGAAAGCCAGCAGCACGGAGCAAGAAAAGCTGCAACGGATCAAGCGATTTTATTAGCAAAAATGAACCATGACTATGAGATGACCTGAAAGCTTTAGCCAAAAATTAAAAAAAAAGACTTGAAAGCGATTAATTAATTCGGCATTGGACAGATTACTTCATAACAAGAAGACAAGCACAGTCTTACTTACGGAGAAAAAAGCAGATGTTTCATCATCGGTATCAGCATCGGCATCAGAAATGCCCAATGCATGCCGCAAGAGAAGAAGGGCCATTAACTGCCAAAAAAGTAAGTTAAATAAAATTAGGCCTGTGTTACGCAAGGAATATGATATTATATTTAAACAGAAGAATGACTTCCAATCCTCTCTAGGAGATTAGAAATTTATGGGCTTACAATAAGGGCAACTGAACGGCAATATGCAGCTCCACTGGCACTAGAAGCAGCATAGTCGTCGTACTCAGCTTCCAGAAAGTGACGTTCTGCCTCTGCAATTGCCAAAAGACGAGGATCCAATTCCAAAGGAGTGCCAGATATTGTCCAACCTCCACTGCAAGAAATATGCATGTATGAACACCATCAGAACATCCTCCCTCAAGCACGAGTTAACTATTGAACATAAGAAATACCGTACAATACATACCCAATATCAATTGCGGTTTCATCAGGAGGTGATGGTGGAGGTGCAGTATAACCAGGTTGGTAAGGCTGTGTCCATCAATGCGAATAAACGTTAGGTGGTGCAACTTATCGAAAAACACAAGGCTTTAAAGAGTAAAGGTAAATGAATTAGTAGCTTACCTGATGACAAATCTCACAAATTGTGTCTCCTTTCTCATTGCACCAGTGCTGAACACACTTCCTATGAGCATACTGAACAAAGTACGTTTAACTTCCATCAGAAACCAAACTAACAAATCGAGATACCAATAAATTTTACAGCAAGTAAACGCGAGCAGGGAAAAAAAAATGCAGCAAGAAAGACAGAAAATTGATATGCTTTCGCCCTTCGGTTATTACAAATGTCTCCGATAAAGTATCCATCACGTCCCATCTTACTTTTTCAACTTCTTAAGGAAGAAAAAATACCAATTTCATTTTCACCTTCAATTGCTTATTCCGTGTTAACGTCATCAATTTCGTTACCATTTCCAACCAATGAGTTCATCAAATACATCACGCAATCTGGTGTCACCACACCCCCAAACAGAAACGCAAACAAAACAAGAAAAATGAAATCTTTACGCACCACAATACGCAAATTCGGAAGAAAACAAACACCCATAAACATTTCAAAGCTGAAAAACAAAATTCAAATCACGCAATCTATAATATATAACAAAAAAAAAAAAAAAAAGAGATTGAACAAAAATTCAACACAATTACAGCAACAAAAAGAGGAAAAAAAAAAAAAAAAAAAGTTACCTTGAGGCTACCACTACAAGCGCAAGGAGTCTCCAAATCCTTGAGACTGTCCTCCTCCTGGCAAATGCGACACTCCGCCATCTGAATCAGCGGCTCCTCCTCGCCCAAACCCTCGTCCTCCTTCTCATCCGTCGCCGAAGAGGACGGGCCTGGGCCAGCTGCGTTCGGGGCTGGGACAGGGGCCGGGCCTGGGCCGCCATCAGCGCCGGTACCAACCGGCCCAGAACCAGCAATCTCGGACGATTCCGCCGCCGATTGCACGGCCACCGGCCGAATCAGACGGTCAACAAACACCACCAGGTGGTCGCTCATCGCTTCTCAACTCAAAACCCCCAACAAACAACAAGAAGAAAACCCCTAATTCACCACATTCAACATTCAGAACCTTCAATTAATTAAAAAGAGAGAGAGAGAGAGAGAGAAGAAAACCCTAAGAAATTGTAGAGTCAAATTGAGCCCGGGAAACCCAGGATCACGCCGGACAGAGCAGCGGATCAGAGGTTTCCGAGAACGAAAAGGGCGAGAGAGAAAATCAAAATCGGACGGGAAAGTTTTCCTGCTTTTTTACCTGGGAATCGGCCTACGAAAGCGCGTGAATGACTGAGAGAACAAATCGGAGAGAGAGAGAGAGAGAGAGACAGAGAGACAGAGAGAGAGTTGTCTGTTTTCTTTTATTTAGATTTTTTTTTAAAAGAATAAATTTGAGAAATAAATGGGTTTGTTGTTGGTGCATAATATAGGAGTTTGCACTTTTATATCGAACGTCTCAAGAGGGGTAGTTCGGTGACTTACGACTTTTCTTTTTTTTCCTTCACTTCGGCCCCCCCAACGTCTTCGAGGGTAATTTCGTCATTTAATTAATTGGAAGCCGCGTAAAATGACTTTTTCCTTTTCGTCCTGGATGGACTTGAGCCCCAGCCCACTAACTTCGTAACTTTTGTGATTACAAGTAATTAATAAACAATGCATTAATCCTCTCTCTCTCTCTCTCTCTTTTTCTTTTTTTTTTTTTTTTTTTGGCTCAAAGAAATAATTTACCTTAATCTCAAATTTAGAATTTTCATTTATTTTTTTTGCTCAAAGTAATAATTATCCCTTTTTTTTTTAGTAAATAATTATCCCTTTTTGAGTATTAAGGATTTGAGAATCTAAATTCAAGTCGAGTGGCCGAAATAATAGGTGTTTTCACTTTTTTCTAAATCTAAAAAAGAGAGATTTCAGTGTCCTATAACTTCTAACTCTGTCTAAATTTTAGGGTATCTAGCGTCTATCCTCTATTAATTGATTTACAAATTAACAAGTGGTTTCTTAAATACTAAAATGTAATCAAGTATAATCAAATACAGTTAAAAATTTCGTAGTGTCCCCAAATAAGAAAATTGTTATTAAATTCCAAACACAAAAACACTTGTGACATGACAAGCTTTATCACTAAATTAAATTTCAATATTTACCTTTCGAACGAGGTTATATAACATGCACAAGGATATTTTTATCAATATTTTAACCATCATTATCTCTTTGGCGATTCTACTATACTTTTTATAATTCCTTTATGAAAATTAAAAGTTCAATAAGTAGTTCCCAGCTCTTACAAATTTCATTTAGCAAAAACACCAATAACCTAAATTTATTAGTAATCCTTTTGTTATATATTAATATTCATAATCATAATTAAACATTTGGATAATCTTTCTTTAAAAAAAATTATTATAGGACTAATTAAAGGTTGTGTAGTAACAGTGTGAATAAATAAGAGGTAGCAATAAATAAGATAGACCAAGTCAGAACCGACCAAAAACTCATCTAGCTTTAATAGTTGCCACCATTAATACAAAAAAAAAAAAAAAAGCCTCGAAATTATGAAGCATGGCTCTAAGTAATGTCTGATTCTGCTACTACAAGTTTTCTGGTGTGGTTCTATCTATTAAAATTTACAGACACTTTTTCCAAGGAAAAAAAAAGAATAGAAAAGGATTAAGAAAAGGAAATATTACCCCAAGAGATTACTTATGTATTTAAACTTGGCCAACAGAGATGGGATAGAGATATGTTTATATTTATAGGTTCATTTGGTAAAGTGAAAATACCCCATTAATTTTTCAACCAAAAAAAAAAAAAAAAAAAACCCCCCATTAATTTGAAAGAAAAAATTGGATGGCTATTCACTTTGAAAACGATCATCCTTTCATTATTAGTATTGGGGCATAAAGCGGTCTTTTTCACAACAACAGTTTAGACGCGTAGCTCATTACTGATTTCTTAAGCTATACAACCAAAAAAGAAAATTAATTTTCCTTCCTTCAGCCAAAGATAAAAATAAAAATAATAAAAATAAAATAAAATAAATGATTGCCAAGCTTGACCTCAAGCGGAATGCTGCTCTTTTCGTTACTTCAACTGTTGTTTGATTCTCTCTCTTTTAAGCAAGCAGTGGAGACGTAAAAAGTTTAATATAGAATTTCCAGAAAACAACAAACAAGGGCGTTAGGAACTTTATGTCAAGAGTTGTACCGTTTATTACACGTATAGGGATATATACAGAAATATAACAGTCACAACAGGCATTCTTCATCAATAAGAGTATTTACTTCTCATTTACTCTCTTCCTGGTCAAACATGTTAATTTCCTCATAACTTCTCCGGAACTTTCCCTGGCTTGCTACACTTGATTTCAGTTTCCCTTCTCACATATGTATATGTTTGATTTCATATCCGATATTTTTATAAAACAATATTTGTAATATTTTTAAATAAGTTAATATAATATTTTTATAGAATTTTACATGCATCTAAATAAAAAGTTATAATTATCAAATCCGTTATAATTATCAAATCCGTACAGCTATTAGATAGGAGACTCATTCTGTATATACAAATATATGTTCATTAATGTTTTGTTGAATGATCAATTTATACATGAATATCCAACTTTTCTAGAGGATGTCAATTGGCGGATAGACCAGCCGTCCGGTTTAATAATCTTGATATGGACCATTTTGCCTCCTCCCATTATTTTTTTTTATTTTTTATTTTTCCTTAGAAAAGAACTCCACCAGTTGGTATATAGACATTGGACCTCACCTGTGGGTTGACTCCAAAGCCACCGCCAACCTCATTATTCTTTTTTTGTCAAACTTTTGTCCTGTAGTGCAAGAGAAGGAGCTCTGGTTTTGCATGAGAAACTTCGAAAAGTTGTATAAAGTCTGTTGAACCAATTGCAATTACGTCAGGAAAATTCCTAAGATTTTACGGAGTAAACAGCAAACCCCTTTGTTAATGTCTTGAGGTGCAAGCAATTAAGGTTTCATGTCTCTGTGGTCCTGATATTCCACAATAATTTACCTTACAAGTGACCTCGATACAACGAACAGGAAATTGAACACTTTATATTGATAATCTATATATTCCAATAAAAAAAATTGAATCTTAAATCTCTCTTACTGTAGTAAGGATAAAACCAGTCGCTTATCAGGGTATATCAACGTGACAGAAAAATAATAATAATAATAAAAATAAAAACATATCTAATCATTATACAATCATACAAAGCGGCATGCACCGTCCAAACTCCCCCAAGAACAGCTTCCCGAAAGGAACCTCCCTCACACTTACCTACCCTGGCCTTTGTAATCCAGGCGATGTGAAGGTAGCGAGATCTTAGTGTCCTACACTCTGATCTGAAACCCCGTAATACTGACATATCGTTTCCAGGTTGATCCTGGCCTTGGTCTCGGATGCAACTGAGCATGCTTAAGCGGGGGTTTGACGGAGTGTCATAATTTGACCGGTGTTCTATCCTGATTGGCAAAACATACGATGGAATTGCTTTCCAAGAATCTACCGACATCTACCGACTCGAGTGACTATATACCGTCCTTTCTCCAGATCATAAATTGTCTTCAATTGCGGCTTCCTCCACTTTGATATGGACCATGCCGTGAACATCAATATTGCAAAGATGGCAATTAGTGAGATGAGCGTGGGCGAGTCATTGCTGATAACATTGGCAATCCAGTTAGGGTGCTCCGCATCCAAGTTAGCTGTGGTTTGCAAGATGAAAGCTCCCAAAGCCCAATCAAGTGGAATATCTTCCACCTGATTAGCAACTGTAATCCTGCTCAACAAGAATTACAACCAATAGACTTAATCAAATTGAATACACAACGGAACATGAAATCAAATGCTCATGTACAAGGCCGTATAACAAAAACACACGGCATGCACGCACAGGCAATCATGTTGAAAAAACGTGCATAATGTCGAACGCACAAAGACGAGCGGGGAATCACTGGAAGATATTAGGTATATTTCCAAACTGCAGTAATATAATATTGAGGGCTGCGCATTATATGAGGCTTCAACCAAAGCAGTTAAGCATAACACATTTATGGGTAAGCAGTAAGCTATGTGGAAATAATTAAATGACCAGTATCAGGAAACTGGACTAAAACCAGTCTCATGTAAAGAACGTAAAGACAGATTTGCTACTTATGTAAAGTACGTGATATACCTTTCTTCATCCAAAGCAATTCCAAGACTGTCATGAAGTAGGGCCACAATATAAGCAGAAGAAAAGCAATAGTGCCGTAAATCTTCCTCGTGAAGAAAATTGTATCTATTCTTCAACTTTGACCAATCTTGTCCGCAAAATTGTTGTCCAGCAATAATCAGGTCAGAAAGAAATGACTTTTGCCCCAAACCAAAAAACTGATCAAGTAATGGAGAAATATAAAATAGAAAATAGGCATAAGAATCAGAAATTGATACATCAATGCATTAAAGCAATAATGGTCTCTGGGAACTACTTTTCTTCTAACAGATGAATTCACAGTCAAGAGCATTTAAAAGCATGAAAACTGAAAAGTAGGCAAGACTGCAAGATAAACAATGGCATATGAGCACAAACCTTGGATGTGTGGAAGAAATTTTCTGTTGCCAAAAATTTCCCCCGAAGCTTTGGTAGGAAAGTTGATCCAATATAGCAATGCTGGTAGGAGCATTTCTCTGCATCTCCGATTAATTACATATCAGAAAAATAAATAGAAGGTTTGTTGATTTGAACAGAACGCAGTTCTAACCTTTTCCTTTTTGCAACATCAATAGCGCAGCAGATCTGCACTCTGAGAAGTTCCCATTAGACTGAAGAGTTGATAATCCGTTTTTTTCATCCAGCAAACCTGGAGCGAGTTTCCATGACTCTGCATTGTGTAAATATCCTTTAGGAGTACAAGGATCTATTAACTTTCCCTCCCGAAGAGATTTAGCAGCTGCATTAATGGGGAAGATATAAGAATTTAAGAAAAAAAAATCCAATTTCTGCAAGCTGCAATGATATATTGTAATTCAGCACAGATACACAATATTTTAAAATGGAAAAGAATGTTTTACCCAAATTAAACTCTCCCGAAGTAAGTGCTTCTCTCAATGAGTCGTAAGCAACATTCTGCAAAATCAAACAAGTTAGAACACCTAAACCATATCATAACACCTCATTGAATTTACTGCAATTTAAAGCAGCTAACCGGCAGTGAAGTGGTTCATACAAACACAATAATCATGTTTCTTGTTCGAGAATTAAAAAAAAAATCAATACAAAAAACAAAAACAAAACACTAAAAGAGTAAGTTCTGATTCATCCACACCAAACTTGATGTCTTACCCATTCTATTAAGGTAAGCATGTTGATACAATAGATATGCACAACTAGAAATGTTTAAGATTACCTGACCAAAATGAAGGAAGCTATGACTGTAGAGATTGTAAGTGATATTCTTGTATGTAACTGTCTGAGAATACTCGGAAGGCATTGGCTCATTTGAAACAAAAGTCACCTGAAATAAGAATACGGCAACTTTCCTGATATTAGCATCCAGTATCAACTACTGCCACCACTAGACAATATAAGAAAAAAATTTTGAATTCCTTTATTGGACAGAAAGGGGATGGATGCATGTCGAACTTGATTTTTAAGGCATACCCTGTTCTAAAGGCATCCTTGGAATTTTCACCTTACATGAACTTGCAATTATGCAGTAGCAGATTGGAAATGTGGCTCGAATGTTGAGTCATGATACTATGAAATAAGAATTCCCTCATTCTAGGAGGTTAGTTAAAGAAAGAAAGTGAAACTAAACCTGAGCAGAAGCTCCACCGAGTTCAATAATCCCAGTAGTCCGAAGAGGATCACCTCCAAGAGAACCAAGGGCATAGTTTGCGACAACCCAAGCATACATCCCTTCATCAGAGCCTAACACAACCGTAATTTCAACATCAAGGCTCTTGAAAGAAGCTCAGAAACTTAAAAATGAACAATAAGACGGTAAGCTAAATTAGCAACCAAATTGAAACTTCTCCGTATAAAAGTGGTTCTACTTTATTGCCGGTTTTTTTTATATGCCAGCACAAAAGAACTAAACATGACATAAATAAAAATTTGTTCATGGTTTAGATGGTCAAATCAGTAGATTGATAGACCCAACCAAGCAAATTTGTTCTTAGTTTTCAATGAGATACTCAACCTAAGAGATTATCAGCGATTTGCGAGCGAGAGAATGAGATGAAACATCTCAAGAAGCTCTGTACTCTGTCCCCGTGTTCCGTTCTATTATGAATTGTTTCATATTAAAATCCTAATCTTTTACTAAGTAGAGCGCTAAAATAAGGAAAGACCGAGAAAACACACAAGATTTATAGCGGTTCACCCTCAATGCAAGAATCGGCATCCAACTAACAAGCTGAAACCCGGCTTAAACTTCCCTCTATAACTGCTAAACACACACGATTCAAGCAAAACACATATTCCTAAATGCACATTACACATTCTTAACCTCAATTCTATCACATCTCAGTTCCTAAATGCTTTAAACAAGAGAAGTCTCAAAGGAAGCAAAAATGGCAATACCGGTGATGACGGAAGCCCAGTCGTCCCGAAACTTGAACCCAGAATCCCTAAGCTTCTTCCTACAAGAATCCAGAATCCGATCCTGAACCTCCGAATCCAGCAACCGGAGCCCCGCCGTGGCCATCAACCTGACCTCCGTCTCCCTCCAGAGCTCCCTCGGTACCCTCCCCTTCCCGAACTCCAGGAGCTCCGTCAGCGACCCGCCGGCCGACTCCGGATCCTCCAAAAATGCCGAAAGCCCCGGATTAACCCTAAACGACGTCAAACCCTCGGTCCCGAACTCGAACACCGCACTCCGATCCACCGCCGCCACGTCGTACCGGAAGACGTGGATCCGAGTGCCGGTGCTGCCGCCGTCGATGACGATGCCGTACCTCCGGCTGCCGAGCGAGGCCCGGGTGTGGACGAAGAGAAAGCAGAGCAGGAGGGCAACAGCGATCGCGAGGGAAAGGAGGAGAAGGTAGAGGCCGGATTTGGCGGGGGGTTTCTGGTGGGCCCGGGAGAAGAGGTTGGATCGGGAGGCGGGTCGGACGGGGAGCTTTATCGGATCCATAACGGCGGCGGCGGCGGCGGCGGTAGGTGGAGGAGGCTTTGAATGAACAACCCGTTTACGGGCATTCGACCGTCGCATTCAAGAGGGTGGAGAAGGAGAGGAGAGTCATGTAAGAATCCAAGATCGATTTTTTTTTTTCTTTTTGCAAAGAATAATTGAGAAATTATGAAAAAATAAAACTGAAAAATAAAAAATGTATTGTATTTTGACGATTTGTGGTTTGGATCGGAGAAGGAGAGGGGCAGTCGTCGAGCTTTTGCCCTCTCTCTCTCTCTCTCTCTCTCTCTCTCTTTCTCTCTCGGTCTGTGTCAACTGTCAACCCCTGGCCTTCCTTGGTCTCTCTCTCTCTCTCTCTCTCTCTCTCTCTCTCTATAAAGCTGCGCGTAAACAATCGTGATTCGTCGTTCGTTCGTGGATAAATTACAGTTTTCTCTTCTGCACTTTAGCATTCTCACAAAATGACCCATAAATTTTAATTTATAATTTTCTTTTTCTCTTTAATTTTAGAAAAATTTATGAATTTTCCTCTTAATTAAATTTTTGACTAAAAAGTACACATGATACTCGTTGAAAAAGTATAAGTTACAGATATTAAATGAGAAACGATTATAATTGAATTAAATGAGTAAATATTGAGGGTTAATTATCATTTTTTCTCATAATTTTCTCTTATAGATAACTACGTAATTTCAAATTTACTAAATGTAATGGATATCTGAAATCCTGTTAATATGTATTATTTCATAATTTTATACTTAATACGCCGAATTTATACTTCCAATGAGTATTATGCGCATTTTTTCATCAAAAATTTAATTAAGGGAGAAAATTCGTAAACTTTTTCAAAATTCAAAATGAAATGATGTTACAAATTAAAGTTCGGGAATATTTTGTTTAAGGCCTAAATTTCAAGGGGAAAAAAATAGAATTTGTCATTCGTTCGTTCTAACTCAGTTTTCATGATGATGTGAGTGGGTTGGTTTAGCCGGATTGAATCGTTTTATTTTTAATTTGTTTTTGTCTTGAGAATTTCATAAATTTCCCACATTTTGGGTTCGATTCGTTGTATGTTTGCTTTTTAAATATATATATAAATTTTTTTGTTTGAAATGATAAACTATACTTGTTTGGATCATTTGTTCATTTTCAAAAAGGAAAAATTTATTGTCTTAAATCAGAAAGTCTTTTTATTTTGAGAGTAAGATGATGTTTGAATGTGTAAAAGTTTTCTTTTTGAAAACAAAAGGTTGTTTGGATTTTGGAATGAAAAGAAATAGTGTTAAGAATAGTACATTGTGAGAAGATTTCAAAAAGATTATTTTTATTTTTTCAAAAGGTATCGTATAAAATAAGTTTGAAAATGAGTTTGTTTTCCTTTTTCAAAATAAGAGAATGATTGAAAAATTTGAAAAAAAAAAATACTCTTTTGTAAAAAATTTCTAATTTTCAAAATTGGACATACCATCCAAACAAGGAGTTATATCCCCCAACCTCTACTTAAGGAAAATTTTGTTGAACTCTTTCACTACAAATCAGAATAAACAATCGACACTACATGAGATAAAACCAATGAAAACATTTTATGTCCCCAACCTTTCCATGAAACTTTGGGCCCTTAATTAGTTAGCTAAAAACTCCGTGACATTATGAGGTAGAGGAAGCATTAATAAAACACAAGTTCGTTGATTCATAAAGGATACTCGAAAATATGCAAGATAGGTTGCATTAAATTCGTTTATTTTAACTATAACACTAAAAAATCACACAAATCAATTGAAAGAACTCTCAAAAGGATTTTATTTTTTTGAACTTTATGGGTGGGGGGATTCGAACTCTACATTTTTAGGTTGAGTCAGGTGTGGTATTATCACTAGTCTATGCCTACAACCACCTCAAAGAATTTTATTAATAATGATTAAAAACACTAACAATAAAATAACAAGTAAGCTTTTAAATAGTAAATCCTAAATTCTAATCCTATTCAAGTATACTAAAAGATGACCCCTAGAATTTAAACTTCATAAGAAAATCTATTAATAAATCAAATAAAGATAATCTACTAATAATTTAAATAAAGATAAGCTTTTAAAATTTTTAATAATCCCTCTAGTTATCCTTTTTTCATTCTGCATCATTTCCTCTCTCTCTTTTTTTTTTTTTTTAATTAGAATCAACGAATCTAACATAACTTATCTTGCATATTTTCAGGTACTTTTTAAAAATCATCGGACTTATATTTAATTATATGCTTCCGCTATATCACTTTTTTGATTAGTAAGCACTACCTCCATTAAACTCCTTAACTACTAATCTATAAAGATATACCATACAATAAAGTTCTCTCTCTCTCTCTCTCTCTTTTCCAACTTTTATTATAAGAAATAGACCTTTTTTAGTTCAGAGAGTGGAAAAACACTATGGAAGTTTGGAAGAGTATACTAAACAAGTAGGCCATACGACTAGTCGTTCAGATAATTTATCATGTATTGAGAAAAGAAAAACCGATTTCAATTTTTGAAATTTGAGTTACCTTTAATAGATTATACCCAATGAAAGAGAATTTTAATGGTCTTCAACGTCAAAAAAAAAAGCATCGCATGAATTGATCATATTGCTGGGAGACACAAAGTACAAATTCAACAATTCCATTGTTGTTGAAAAGAAAGTTTTCAATTTCCCCCTAATTATTTTTCACGATCAATGTTTGATTGCGAATGCTATCATCAGATCTCTTCTACTTCTTCACTTACTCTTGTGTCCCTTGTTCCTAGATCTTACTTATAATGTGACCATCAATCATTATAGTAACCAGATAGGTGAGCAGTTGCCATCGCTGGTCACCTGGCAAGTGACCACGAGTCATGGTGAGTTTTTGGAGTAATTTCAGCCAACATAATCCGTAGCTTTAAGAAAATTTAATGTGGCTTCATTGATAACAAGATAATAATAAGATTTGGGTTAATTTTTTTTTAAATTACCCTGAATTATAGACACCTAAATTTTTATGTTGTTACCTAGTGGTTTCTCTGTCAATATTCAGTTAAAAATTAGACAAAAATTGAACACGTTCCGATTATATGAGCTTTATTTATAGGTAAAATCATAAATTGAATATTTTTTTACAAGGAAATGGTACCACAATTAAAGATAGTTTGGAAACAAACTATACTTTAATCAAAGATATATAACGTAAATTGTATTTTAATTAATAAAATTTATATAGTTATTTTGAAGGTACAGTTTTCATTTTAAAAATATTTAATTATTTAGCCTTAATTAAAACTCATGACGTAATTTTAAATGTGCTTATTTTCCATTCATTTTTTTTTATTTTTATGAAATACTGATGTAAGGGTCATTTTTGTAACAATAGAAAATTTTAGATAATATGACGTATAAAATTGAAAATCGGGGATCAACTTTAGAATAAGAGTATAATTCATGGGCTATTTTCGAAAACAGTTCATTTGATTTTCATCCCGAATTGGGCCACGCCGAGAAGACCAAGGGAGGGACGACCTTTTTGAGCCGAATATGAATTCCTTTCAAAGTTTGGACCGAGTTTTTGGGCTTTCCCAATTTATACCTGCATGCCTGTACCCAAATAAATCCCGATAGACTTGAACGCTTAATCCACCTAGAAAATGCTGCTTGTTGATCTAGCCAGGTGCAATAGAAATTAAAAAATGTCTGTTGTATATATATATATATATATATATATTCTATTTTTCTTTAATCAAAGTAAAAGAGATTAATGATATCATCATGTTTAGAACCTGATGTGACCACAAGTGGAAGTGGATCGGACTCGTTAACAATATTCTCAAAGATCCTTATACGTCAAACATATAACAATCTCACTATTTTGGAGGACTTGTGTGGATCACAAGAATTAAATCTATGACGGGTATGAAGAAAAATATATTCGTTTCTTGTCATGCTTCACTTGCGTGTGCTTTTTATTCCAAAGTACTAGTGGCATTCAAGCTGATTATACCCTCAATAATGTTGATATAAATGATAGGTACGGGACTCTCTATATAATTAATAAAGTAAAACAATGCTAACACATAAGCTACAATATATATGTATGTATATATATATATATATATATTGATGTGAGATTTATTCAAAATAAAGATCTGGATCTCTCTTGAGATTCCCTTCGTCACGTCCCTGATCGAGGTCCCTTTGCAAGTATGTAGAATGTGCAGTCACGTTGATGTTTGGTAATTTACGTAAACAATCAGCTAATTGAGATGCCACGTTTCTATTTACTCATTGACAGGTATTGGACAATACATGCATATACACACACACACACACACGTAAACACACATGTATGTATGTGTGTGTGTGTGTGTGTGTGTGTGTATATATATAGATATATTCATATTAGTAGTCTTTGCCTTTTTCTATAACCTTTTTCGTTTTAGCTAAAAAAAATGGTAGTCGAATATTCATGAGGGGACCAACTCATTCTTTCCCTCTCAAAATTCATTCCGAAAAAGTTAAAAAAAGAAAAAAAAAAAAGTTTTCAAGATCAATTCAAAACCTGCACGCAAATGCGCAAATTTGGAAAAATCACATCTCATATATGGCTAGATACGCTTATAGTGGCATTACTTGTAAAGTTTGGGATTATGACTACGAGTTTATCTTGATGAAATACCTTTATGCTTGGACTATACATATACACACACACATATATATATATATATGTGTGTGTGTGTGTGTGTGTGTGTGTGTGTGTGTGTGTGTGTGTGTGTGTGTGTGTATACACACACAAACACACACACACAAGTGTCTATGCATGTAACTTTATATTTGCATGCATGAGAAGATCCTTTTCCTATAAATCGAACTTTAGGAGAATTACTTTTTTTGCTTAGGCTTGAAAAAACAACCTCCACTAAAAAATAATTGGGGTTTAAAGTTGGCCATCTGATTGTGTCAAAGACCGAAATTATAAGATCTTCTGAAAAAAACAAGGTTATCTAGTCTAGGGGGTGTTAAGTACTACGCTTCAGGCAGCAAATATTATTTGGTCAGATATAGATTTATGAATAAATAACTATACTTTTTGAATCATTATTTTAACTTAAGAAATGTCTTGGCCATTTTAGTCTCTTTTAACTTTTAGCTAGGCATAGCCGTCTAACTAGCCTTTGATTATAATTAATTTGGTTTCTTAATATTCATGCATGCCCATGTATTAGAATTCAAAGGATTAAGTACCAGGTTTTTTTTTTTTTATATTTTTTTTATTCCCTTGTATACTTTTTCACTTTATTGAATGTTGTCATGTCTTCCAAAGAAAGAGATTAATTTCCAATATTTTTTAATTATCACTATATTAAGTAGGCGAGCACCTTTATCTACCATGTGCTTATATAATGGACTTATACAATTGTGCATGCCCACTTCTAATGTTTGGACATCAAGGTACAACTGAAACTATTGCACTACACATACCGGATAAAGCCGGCAATTATTATGCGTCCATCTCCCCCCCTCTTTTTTTTAGAAAAATAAAAGATCGATGATGTCCTCTCCTCTCTGTTACAGCAATCATTAGGTGAACGCCTACTGATTGTTTTATTGGGATGACAAGAATTTTGATCCTGGCCAATCAATAACTAGTAGGCGGCTCTTGGCTTGAAGAGCAGAATACACAATCTTTTCTGTGAAAGCTAGACATTATGTGCACCACGATTCGAATATGAAATTTAATAAAAACCGACACTAAATAATACATATTTATAGGGACCATATATAGAGCGTGTATGATTTCCATGTACTTGTGGAACCAACAACAATTAATATAATGAATTAATAAACTGCGTATTCTAGTAGATGATCAAGTTAACAAAGATTACATCAATATGGGTTGGTCTAGTAGTTAATTAAAATACTCAACGATTACATCAATGGAATGGTCTAGCAGTCAATTAGTTAGATACAACAGAGTGCCTTTTTCTGGGTTTAAAGTTTGACACTTCAAAACTTTATTTTAAGAAAGATATGAAATGGGGATGACAAGTATCAATATTGATTTCTATTTTGTTGAGAAATAAAAAAAGTTGATAAGGGTCCTATTTGAAAAAGTTTAATATATAATATAGTTGACGTGCGAGTGTGAAAGAAAGAGAGTATATGGAATGTGAGTATATATACACATATATGGGTTGCACATATATGGGTTGTCTCCTGTAGAGAGAATTGCGTTGCACTGATTCAGAACAGGTCCCTTCTCCATATGTGGACGCCATGTAATCTGTAGGCTGTGAAAACTTTATTTTTGATGTAAATGCCGCTGACATATTTTATTTGACTTGTATATATTAGTTGGACAACACACATTATATGTGTACGAAATAGACAATCAAAATAAAATAAAATAAATCCACACAACTAACGTTGAACCTGTCACGTGACAGTCCATGAGTGAAGACGAAAGGCACTTCATGCTTTTATAATTTAGTAAGATATATATATATATATATATATGTATAGCTTCCACTTACTAGCTATAATGCAATATTATAATGCTAATCCATATTTGTGAAAGTGGGTACATTAATGGAAGAAGTGGTTTTTGATGAGTCTATGTCATAGCTTGATCGCCTACTCTATTTTAGTATTTTATATAGGAGGAAAAAAAAACAAACAAACAAAAACACAAAATGGTACAATGTGCCAAATTATTAGTAATCTTTGATGCCACAATTGATATTGGTATTTATTATATTCTATATAGGAAAAAAAAAATGGTACACTGTGCCAAATCATTAGTAATCTATGATGCCACAATTGATATTGGTATAATAGCTTATTCACAAAAAAAAAAAACAAAAAAAACAAAAAAAAAAAAAAGATATTGGTATTAATTATTATTATTATTATTATTAGCAAATTGAAGTTTGAGTAAAGTATAGCCGGTCGTGATCAGTCGTTGATTCGACCGTTTAATTATTAAACAGGCTTATTTATGCACTTGTTAATTTTTACTTGAAGTGGCTAGAAAATTATTTAAATAATCACATTTTTTTTTCATTTGTTGACCAACATAACACAAGCTCCTCTATCTTGACCAACATGATACAAACTTTAATTTATTTGGTGCTATGGTCTTCAAATTTGTATCATTCAAGTTTTTTCCCCAATTTTTGGCTGTGTTCTATGGCCTTGGTGTGTTTTTCGTTTGGTTTGTTTAATGAACCGATGGAATCAATTTTATCATTTGCATATATATATATATATATATATATATATATAAAATATAACAACAGTTAATGCCAATGTGTGTAAATATCATTTAATATCTTATTAATCTACTTTTAATGAATTCACTTGGCAAAGTCTCAATATATAGCAACATTAGATATATATCTGGTATCTAGCTGGTCACTACAAGAACTGTACATTACATCACTTCATGATATAGAAATTATAGTTCATATGTTTATAATTGTGGTATATATGTTTATTTATACTCATATAGCGCTATGCACGCACATAAATGGTATAGTGAAAGTGACACGAATAAATTCTTAATATTAGTATCCAAACAAAAAACCACACTCTTAATAATATAGGAATATATATATATATATATATATATGGAGATTAATTACTTTGATGGATCTATTTAGCCATTGACCATTTGAAAAGCAAAAAAGGAAAGCAAATAATTATAGAGTAACTGCCTAAAAAGCAGGGCAAACTACTGAATTATTATCAGTGCTCTTTAATGCTCATAAATTTAGCTACGTCATTTGACAAACAAGCTCATATTGCTGGCTAATCCAAAAATGCAGTCATATAATTATGACCTAATACTGCAAATAATCACTAGTGGAAAACTAGGACCTACATACACACTCCATCTTAATGCCACTTATAAAGTATATAAAACATTCATAGATATATATATATATCTATATTTATGCATGAAAAGTAATGCATGAGAAAGAAGTGGAAATTCCACACGCCTCTATAAATACACACACACACACACATAATAAACAATCAAACAGAAGAAAAAGGACCTCTGTCTGAGTGTTGGCCTATGACCAATTAAAGAGCATTATATTAAAGGTTGTCATGAGTTGTGACATTAAATATAAAGTAGTGGGATCTACTTTTTCTGGAGCTTGACTTATATAATTTTTTTCACCAATTGCACATAACACTTTTGTCGTTTGAATTAAGTTGAATATTGGTTGTCTACTCATACTCACACTATAAATGTATTATATAATTAAAGAGCTCTCTTCCGGGAAAATCAGGAAAATAATTCTTTCCTCGCACCAAATTAAATATTCTTAAGATTCGTGTCGTCACCCACTTTGAAATATAAATCACACATACATACACACACAAACATGAACAATATATGTGAGTGGGCAACAAAAAATTTCCAAGAAGGAGCTGACGGAATGGAGAACCAAAACCAAAACCAGCTCTCAGAATTACCACAAGAACCAGCCAAAGGAACCACAGTTCTCAGAACTTGTTTCAATGGAATCAATGCCTTGTCAGGTATCCTTCTCTCTCTTGCTTAATTGCTAAATTGTATACATATACACGTATATGTTCTATTCTCCTATCCGGCCGACCATTCCCTATAAAAGGAAGGAATAGGTTAAAGGACCGACCTTATTTCCCATCCGACCTGTCACTCCTGTTAACGGAATAAAATGGAGGGCCGATCTTACTCCTAGACTTCTAGTTCTAAGCTAATCCAATTATCTGATCCGCCATTCTTAGTAAATGAATGGGATAAAGGGCCGACCTTGTATCATTTCCAACCCATCATTCATGTTAAAGGAAATGAGATAATTGCTTAAAATTTTTTTTTTTTTTCTTTACCTCATACTGTACCTTACCAATCAGTATGAAGCCGACGTTGGTCAACTATAATGTATTGAGTGACTAGAGGGCTCATAGCGGTCACCATTCCCGTCCTCTATTGAACTCGACAATCGGGTGTTACCTGATCAATCAGAGCCTTCTTGTCTCATATACATATCTATATACACACACACCCACACTTCAACCTATAATGTCACGAAGGCCTGTATTTAGAAGCAGCCATTGTGGAAGTTGTTGTCTCAAAATCTTGATTTCTTGGTTATATGTTGTACTTAAGCCAATTATTACAAGTTGGCAAAAACACACAAAATATTCTCTTTTTCATGAATATTTGTTTTTAGTTGATCATGACATGCATTAGGAATAAAAGTTTTTCTTAGCATGTTTTTTGATGTGACACAATATTAATTTTCGTCACAACAAGTTACATAATTAATCTTGTGTTTTTGGCCCTTTTTTTTTTTTTTTTTTTTTTAAGGCGTGGGAATACTATCAATTCCGTATGCACTTTCCCAAGGAGGGTGGCTAAGTTTAGCTCTCCTTTTCTCAGTAGCCATTCTCTGCTGGTACACAGGGCTACTTCTCAAGCGATGCATGAACTCAAACCCGCTGATCAAAACCTACCCGGATATCGGCGAAGCCGCCTTCGGGCGCAAAGGGCGGACCATGATATCAGTCTTCATGTACTTAGAGCTCTTCTTAGTTGCGGTTGAGTTTCTGATACTAGAAGGCGACAACTTGGACAAGATGTTTCCCAACACAAACTTCAAAATTGGAGGCCTAAAAGTGAAGGGTCAGAGAGGGTTTATGCTTCTCACGGCGCTTGTGATACTGCCGTCAACGTGGCTGCGGAGCTTGGGGGTGTTGGCGTACGTGTCGGCCGGCGGCGTTCTGGCGTCGGCGGTGGTGGTGGGGTGTGTTCTGTGGGCTGGTGCTCTTGATGGTGTTGGATTCCATCAAGGAGATGAGCTTTTGAAGCTTGGAGGACTTCCTACTTCCATTAGCTTGTTTGTCTTCTGTTATTGTGGTCATGCGGTTTTTCCCACTTTGTGCAATTCCATGAAGGATAGAAGCCAATTTTCAAAGGTAACTAAAACATAGAAAAATTTGTGTAAGAAAAGTATCAATTTGGTAGGGTATATCACTGTCAGATTTTTATCGAATTCTATTTTAAGACGTGTTTTGAGGGAATTCTAAAATATTTAGATTGGTAAATTTCAATTACTGTATAAATCACTTTTGACTGTAATGTCAGGACATATTTCATATATGGTAACATTTAATCTTAAAAGACGAGTTTAAATCTTTCACCATCCAACTAAGAAGGGAAAAAAAAAAAAAAAATCCGATAAAAATTTTCACATTGATCTAATCATATCATTGAAAAATTCTGTTCAAAGCATCACATAAAAAAAAAAAAAAAAAATACTGTGGAGCCCACAAGCATGGTAGTGGCAATTAGTCTCTTTATTTTCTTTTTATTTTTTCCTTTTTTTAGGGAAGGCAAAGTCTTTGTTTTATATACTTTTTTTCTTTTTTCGGTAGCAATTGTTTTATATACTTTCGGTCATTTGACAGTGTAAGATGCATGAATTGTTCAAGACCTGCAAAAATTTACTTTCTTATAAGGTTCATGGAGTTAAGTTAAAAGGGTAAATTATTAGGTTGGTCCCTAAATTTTTAAGTTTATGTAATATTGGTTTTTTTTTTAATTGGAGTAACTCTAAATTTAAAAAAAATATTACTATAATAGTTTTTTTCGTTAATTTTTAGACAAAATTTATTACTTAGCATCATTTTTTGATTAAATTATTGACGGATTCTGTCTAAAAATTAACAAAAATGACTATTAGAGTAATATTTTAATAATTTGGAGTCATTCAAGTTAGGAAAAAAGAACATGGACCAAAGTTATATAAATTTAAAACTTTAGGGATTAAATGACAAATTTACCCTGGATTAAATGATGATTTGTATATATTCTTTTTCACTTATGGAAACTCTAATTAGTTGGAATGACGTTATAGAATATTGCTTCAACCTTTTTTCCTTTATGTTTGTTCCTCGTTGTAGGTACTAGTGGTTTGCTTCATCACGAGCACAATAAACTACGGATCAATGGGCATCTTAGGCTACTTGATGTTTGGAGATTATCTCAAGTCTCAAGTGACATTAAATCTTCCCATAGGCAAAATTAGTAGTAAGATTGCAATTTACACCACACTAATCAATCCCCTAACCAAGTATGCAGTTATAATTACTCCTATTGCCACCGCCATCGAGGACACGTACCCTTTTCGCAACGCTAACCGATTGATTAGCATCCTCCTTAGAACCCTAATTGTGTTTACCACTGTGATTGTGGCTCTACTCATTCCCTTCTTCGGCTACGTTATGGCATTCACCGGCGCGTTTTTGGGCGTTTCTGTGTCAATGTTGTTGCCCTGCCTCTTCTACCTAAAGATCAACAAAGCCGCTCGTAGTTTCGGGTTCGAGTTGACGATGATTATGGGAATTGTTGTGACGGGGTCTTTTGTTGGTGTGGCTGGTACGTATATGTCCTTAAAACAAATTGTAAACCATATCTAGAGTTCAATAATGTTGGTAATACTGTTTGTAAGCTTGTAAATAAGTTGTACCACCAAAAAAAAAAAAAAAAGATATGCAACAAAGTAGGTCAGTTCTCTCCTAGGGTTCACAAAAAAACAAAATGCCCCAAGAAAGGAAAGGCCACAACTTTTTTTTTTTTTTTTTTTTTCCGTCTAGAAAATAATTATATATATATATATATATATATAAAAACAAATAAAGCTAAGGTAAGTGTCCTAAGTTCTGTTGGACCCCATCCATCAGTGTCAACATCTTATCCAATGATATAAAAAGAAAAAATAATTCAACTTTTAGTAATAGAAATAATCCAAGCCCACCAAAAGTCTATGACATGATGCTTTTACTTTTGTTGTGGTGAAATTATTTTTCTGTTGAATTAACTTTAAAGTTAGATTTTCAGAAAAAGAAAAATCAAGTTTTAGATGAATGAGTTGGAAAATATCAAGCGAGAGTGAGAGAAAAAAAAAAAAAGAGAGAATAATATATCAGAATTCCTTAATAATACGTCCAGCAAAGTCATACTACCAAATATATTGGACTTAAAATGACCCAAAACCCCAAACCAACAGAACTACAATCCCGCTCATTTATCAATACTTCACCTCTCGCTCATTTAGTTTGTGAGAGGGAGGCATTGTGCTCTTTGCGCAAACTCTATCTATCGGATATTATTCTCTTTATTATCCTTTTTTTTTTTTTTTTTTGAGTTTTAGAATATATTTGGTTTCGAATTAGAATCTCTTTAGGTTATGTTTTGAGTCGTTTTGCTCTTTGCGCAAACACTATCCACTAAATATATCATGGTTTATTTTATTTTATTTTTATTTTTATTTAAATAAGAGTTTTGGAATTATATTTGGTTTCAAATTAGAATCCCTTTGAGTTTGGTGTTGAGCCGTTGTACTCTTTACGAAAATATTATCCACCGGATATATCATGGTTTATTTACTTATTTATTTATTATTATTATTTTTAGAGTTTTAGAATTATATTTGGTTTCGAATAATGTTTTGACTCCTAACCCATCTCCATCAAAACCCATCTCCAAAACGACATCGATCTCCTTAGTTGCCAAGCTCGTAAATTTCTGCACCCTCAACCCCACAACAGCTTCAATGGACCATGCCCACCATATGTTCGACCAAATTCCCCAACCCGATATTCCCGTCTTTAACACCATGGCTCGCGGCTACTCACGCTCCGAGACCCCAATTCAAGCCGTTATGCTCTTTGCAGAAACTCTATCCGCCAGAATCCTCCCCAACGACTACAACTTCCCATCCCTCCTCAAGGCGTGTGCCAGCTCTAAAGCCTTCGAAGAAGGCAAACAATTACATAGCCTTGCCTTCAAACATGGGCTCAACCTCCACGTTTACGTGTGTCCTTCTCTGATAAACATGTGTACCATATTTTTTGGACTTAAAATGAACCAAAACCCCAATCCAACAGAACTACTCTCCCGCTCATATATCAAAACTGCACCTCTCGCTCATATAGTTTTTTTGTTTTTTTTTTTGTTTTTGTTTGTCTTCGTATTATTATTATTTTTTTTGAGAGAGAGGCATTGTGCTCTTTGCGCAAACTCTATCCACCGGATATTATTATCTTTATTATCCCTCTTTTTTGTTTTTTTTTGTTTTTTTTTTTGAGTTTTAGAATATATTTGGTTTCAAATTAGAATCCAAATCCCTTTAGGTTATGTTTTGAGCCGTTGTACTCTTTGCACAAACGCTATCCATTAAATATATCATGATTTTTTATTTTATTTTATTTTATTTTTTTTTAAGAGTTTTGGAATTATATTTGTTTTCGAATTAGAATCCCTTTAGGTTATGTTTTGAGCCGTTGTGCTCTTTGCGTAAACACTATCTACTTGATATATCATGGTTTATTTTATTTTATTTATTTTATTTATATTTTTATTTAAATAAGAGTTTTGGAATTATATTTTGTTTCGAATTAGAATCCCTTTGAGTTTGGTGTTGAGCCGTTGTGCTCTTTGCGAAAACACTATCCACTGGATATGTCATGGTTTATTTACTTATTTATTATTATTTTTAGAGTTTTTAAAATTATATTTGGTTTCGAATAATGTTTTGACTCCTATAAATAAGACCTAAAGTTAATTTATTCAACCTATAATCTAGTAGTGTTAGGCATCCTCAAACAAAAGCTTTTTGTTTTTTTGTTTGTTTGTTTTTATTACTCCCACAATGGCTTCCTCACGCTCACAACATGATTCAATAAGTTTTTCAAGTCATCTACCGTACATGTTCTTATTCTTCCCACTTGCGTACCCGGTAATTTTTATTATATTCTTAGTGTTTGTTCTTCATGCTTTTATTATCAAGATTCAAAAACATAGACAAAGAAGACTGCTACCAGAGAAATCCAGGAAAAAACAGAAACCACCTACGATAAGTTCAACGATAGAGGAGAGAATCATCGCAAAAAACCAACTACAACGGTGCGAGATTTGTTTCAAAAGATATGAGGAGGAAGAGGAGGTTACAATATTGGATTGCAAACATGACTACCACTCGGCATGCATTGCACAATGGTTTGCGCAACAAAAATCACATCAAAAATATTCATGTCAAAATTCATGTATGCTTTGTTGTCAAGATATCAACGATATTCCCTTGCCTTATATCGTCAAAGACCCTGACAGCTATGTCATTAAAGTTCTCAAATATTTCCGGGATATTTTGACGAGGGAAGAGAGAAGCATTGCAAAAATCCGACTACAACAATGTTGCTCGATTTGTTACCAAGAATATGAGAAGGAACATGCAGTTACAATATT
The DNA here is from genome assembly GCA_008635985.1 of Ficus erecta. Taxonomy (NCBI): domain Eukaryota; kingdom Viridiplantae; phylum Streptophyta; class Magnoliopsida; order Rosales; family Moraceae; genus Ficus; species Ficus erecta. Next base: position 3,263,901 of record BKCH01000012.1, on the reverse strand, counting down.
GGATTGCAAACATGACTACCACTCTGCATGCATTGCATGGTGGTTTGCGCTCCAAAAATCACGTCAAAAATCACATCGATGTTCATGTGCAATTTGTCGTCAAGATGTCGGTGATGTTCCATTGCCTTATATTGTTAAAGATACCGGGATCTTTGTCATTATTAAAGTTCTCAAATTCTGCAGAAGAGAAGTTAGGTTTTTAAAGATAGTTTTTATTTTACTTTGTTTTCTTTTATGTTTTCCTGAAAGTTTAGTTATTTGTTATTAGGATGATCTAGTTTTGGAGTTAACAACATTCTTACGTCTTGTATTAATACAAAATTATAATATACTTTTGCTTTGAATTATTTTCCAAAGCTAGATTTAAAGTTTAAGTGATAATTAATTTAGCGTGTTTTGTTTACTGTGAACCTGAAGAGAATCACAACTACTACTGTTAATAACAATATTCATCCCGTTTGAAATATATCCAATCACTAGGATTGTAATTCGTTAGACAAAGAAAGGAACAACAAACTCTTGAATTTAACATAAATTGGAAAAGAATTAAACAAATCTGACACATTTTTGGTGTGTGTGTGTGTAGAACGACTTAAATTCAACAAATATATTGAGCAAATTTTTTTTTTTTTTATATATATGTACTTGGGTATTTTTATAATAATTTAATTATGATATACGTTTTTTTTTCTTACTAAAATTTTGTGTTATTTAAATTCTTACTTGATAAGTTTTTAATGATGAAGTTTTTTATTTTTATTTTTTTGAGAGAGATTTCAATAATATAATTCGTTTAAGTTCAGCTGAGACCCTTTAGTAACCAATCCGAATATTATTCTCAATATGTTATATATTTAGCAAAGACAAAAAGAAAAAAGTGATCTGCAGGATTGCCCTAAAAAAAGAATTTTTTTGGATTATAGTCTCAGTTATAGTACTTAAATAAATATAAATAGCCAAAAATCTAAATAAAAATATAAAAATCATAAATATGTTTATTTGAAAGGTTATTTTCCCAATGAAGAAAAATCCAAATTTCAATACTTAAAAAAAAAAAAACAAACAAACAAACAAATCCAAGCTCACCGCAAGTTTATGACATGAACCATTTACTCCGTTGTGGTAAAAATGTTCTCTCTGTTAAAGTAACTGAACATGAATGAGTTCGGAAAATATCGAGAGAGAGGAATATATATCTCAGAATTCCTCAATAATATGTCCAGAAAAAGTAATTTGATTTGTAATAATGTTGACAAGTTGTAAAAAAGATTGTAGACAATGGTAGCTCTTGCTGCTCAAATAAGCCCTTTCTCACACCCCAAAACCCAATTCTACACTACAAATCCTCTCTCTCTCATACGAAAATGCACCTCTCTCAGAGAGCTCAAGCAAATTCAAGCCTTTTCCATCAAAACCCATCTCCAAAACGACATTTCCTACGTTGCCGAGCTCATAAATTTCTGCACTCTCAACCCCACAACAGCTTCGATGGACCATGCCCACCATCTGTTCGACCAAATTCCCCAACCTGATGTTGTCGTCTTTAACACCATGGCTCGCGGCTACTCACGCTCCGAGACCCCAATTCAAGCCGTTATGCTCTTTGCAGAGACTCTATCCACCGGAATCCTCCCCGACAACTACACCTTCCCATCCCTCCTCAGGGCGTGTGCCAGCTCTAAAGCCTTGAAAGAAGGCAAACAATTGCATAGCCTTGCCTTCAAACATGGGCTCAACCTCCACGTTTACGTGTGTCCTTCTCTGATAAACATGTATACGGTGTGCAATGACGTCCATGCCGCTCGTCGAGTCTTTGACATGATAGATGAACCTTGCATCGTTATGTATAATGCAATTATCACAGGCTATGCCCGGAATAGTCTGCCAAATGAGGCGTTGGCTTTGTTCCGAGAGCTGCAAGCGAGTGAAGTTAGGCCTACAGATGTGACTATGCTATGCGTGCTTTCTTGCTGCGCTTTATCAGGAGCTTTGGACTTAGGGAGATGGGTACATGAGTATGTTAAGAAGAATGAATTTGATCAATATGTGAAAGTGAACACTGCACTGATAGACATGTATGCCAAGTGTGGAAGCTTGGACGATGCGGTGTCTGTCTTTGAGACCATGTCAGTTAAAGATACACAGGCTTGGTCTGCAATGATTATGGCATATGCTACTCATGGCCATGCCTCTAAAGCGGTATCAACGTTTGACGAAATGAAGAGGGCAAGATTTAAACCAGATGAGATTACATTTCTAGGCCTGCTATATGCTTGCAGTCACACTGGACTGGTGGAAAAAGGTTTCGAGTATTTCTACTGCATGAGTAGAAAATACGGCATTGTTCCTGGGATCAAACATTATGGGTGTATGGTGGACTTGCTAGGGCGATCTGGACGCTTAGAAGAGGCTTACAAGTTCATAGATGAACTGCCAACTAAGCCGACGGCGATCCTCTGGCGAACCCTGTTATCTGCTTGCAGCAGCCATGGAAATCTGGAACTAGCGAAGGAAGTGATGAGGCGAATTTTAGAGCTAGATGACTCTCACGGCGGGGACTATGTCATCTTGTCGAATTTGTGTGCCAAAGCAGGGAAATGGGAAGATGTGGATGTCCTAAGGAAAATGATGAAAGACAGAGGAGGGGTGAAAATTCCAGGGTGTAGCTCCATAGAAATGAACAATGTAGTGCATGAATTCTTCTCAGGGGACGGAGAACGCTATGTCTCAACCGAATTGCACAACGCGCTTGATGAGTTGGTCGAAGAACTAAAGCTCTCTGGATACGTACCTGACACTTCTCTAGTTTCACATGACATGGAAGAGGAAGACAAAGAGATAACTCTGAGGTATCACAGTGAGAAATTGGCCATTGCTTACGGTCTTTTGAACACTCCTGCCGGGACAACAATACGCGTGGCAAAAAATCTTAGAATTTGTTCAGATTGCCATTCTGCTGCCAAGATCATATCATTGGTCTCACGTAGACAAATCATTCTTAGAGATGTTCAGCGGTTTCATCATTTCAGCGAGGGAAACTGTTCTTGTGGGGATTATTGGTGATCAAAATTTGTTGTACCAAAGGCCTTCTTTCTACAATGTACATAATTCTATGTTGTTGTTTTGAAGAATTTATGTTGTTGTTAATAAGAATTTATGTTGTTGTTTTGTTTTTGTTTTTGTTTTTGTTTTTTTAGTCTATCGCCTTTCACAGATTGCCACTGGTTGTCAAGAGATTATGTCGTTTTACTTTTACTGCCGTTTGAATCGGCGACGTCGTTTTTGTCCTGCTGTAATTTCTCAAATATTGGTGTTGAATATGCGTGTCTGTCTTTGTCTGATATATGATGGTTTCTTGTAGATGTTAACGTTTGTAATCGACAAAAGAAAGTAGTAATTTTGCTTTCTTCAGCTAAAACCGGGAATTTTTTTTTTTTTTTTTAAATTTGATTAGAAAATTCAGGTCCTTCAAGAAATTTAATCTTTTTTTTTTCTTTATTGGTTCTGAATGTGTTAAATACTAATACAAAATACGATATGTTTTTGTTTTGTTCGATATGTTTTTGTTTTGTTTTGGTTTTTTAATACACGATTTGAAGTTAATTAAAGTAATATCTTTGATGTGTCTTGTTACTGAAAAATAATAATTACAAGTATAATTTAACGATAATTACTCATTTAACGGTGTAGAATTTGAATTAAAAGAAATACAATGATATACTAAAGATAGTATAATAATAATAACCGACCAAAAGAGGAAAAAGGAAAAAAAATATTGAATTGTAATTCATTTGCAACAAGGAAAGTAACAGTAAACTCTCGAGTTTAAACATATGATGCAACACCAATGATTAGAAGAAAGAGAAAGAAAAGAGTTAGAGAGAAAAAAATAGAATAACTTACTGATGAGATAAACATCACTAAATAATCAAACAGCTTAAATAAATCCTAAATATCTAATAGATAAACATAAAGTCAAATACCCTAAATTAGCTTAGCAGATAAACACATGATTTAATTCCTAATTATTCTTATCGTGTTCTTCATCACATTAATTGAAGAAGAAGAAAAAAAAAAGAATTAAACAATTATACATATATGTTATAAACATATATATGGAACGTGATAAATAAGTTCAATATTACAAACAAACATACTGAGCGATTTTATCAAAGCCAATAGCTGTCTAACTAACACAGTAGCAAATTTTTTTTTTTTTTTTTGTCTTATTCGTTGTCTTTCTAATACAATTTGGGAGTTAATTTTAACATATTATGTAAATTAACAATTTAACCACCTAATAAATATTAAACATTAAAAAATCACAGTTAACAATAATAGTAAGAAAATAACCCCTCAAATGTATATCCTACCTCGGATAATAGTAAAACCTTCATATAACGTTGTCGTTCTCACAATGTTGCTTGTCGTTTGGTCATGTCAGAGAACAATGCTTTTGAGTGGTTAAAAAAATAGTTTACCATTTGAACTAGAAATTCATACGAAATTGCAGAACTAAAATTAATATTTATTACTTTCTTTGGACTCTTGTCATAGTTCAGGGAAGACTAGATACGTGGTTAGAATAGTTGTTTCCATTTGAATATTTACAAACACATTTTTTTTTTTTTTTTTTTTTTTTTGGTGTCGATGAGCTAGCATGAGTAGATACCGAAGCTGTCGTGCACTTGTACGTTTTTAGTGTACACCACACAAATCTTAACTACAATAATTGCATAAAGAATTTTGGGTATAAATCTTAAGTTGTGTCTGAACACGAGACTTAAGTGCAAAATTACCTACTAAATTTGTAGTAGCAAAGAACTAGTGTTCACATGGCCAACACTGTTTTGAACTCATTTTAGAAAATCCCTTCTAGCATTTATTTTACCTTACATGCTTACACACACAGGGCACCAATTTCTCGAGCCGAAATATTAAGAACCATTCTAAACTAGCTTGTACAAAACTTTTTATTTTATTTTATTTTTAGAACCATACTAAACTAGCTTGTACAATACTTTTTTTTTTTTCCCTCTAAGTAAATAAGATGATTATTAGTGTCATCTCGTTCATTATTCTCTATTAAATATGAACAAAAAAAAATCCTCAAGTCCCATATCATAAATAATAATAATAATAATAATAGAGTTATAACAATATTAGGATAGTATATCATTTAATATGTTGACCTTTTAAGATAAAAGCTCAATATCTTAAAAGTCTTAAATTTTACACTGACTCTTACACCGGTCAATCTAATATAGGATTGATGATAACAGAGAAAGCACATGAGCTCCATTTCACAGCCTGCACGACGGTACAAAAAGAAACTCAAATCTCACCTCTTAAAGATATAAAAATAATAATAGACATACAGTGATATTAATAAATCACTTTACCTAATATATTGATCTTTTAAGATGAAACTCTAATCTCTTATGAATCTCAAGTTCAGTTGTTGTTCTCATAGAATAAAAATGATACATGATCTAGTTATACTTAAAAGATAGGTCAATTTATTTTACTCCAACTAACTACATACATAACGCCGCACAATCTATTAACAGGGTGTTGATACTAAAGTTGGGCTAGGAAATCTCGAAGCCTAAACACTTTATGGAAAGAGAAGATGGAAAGACATCAGAAACTTTTAAATGGTGGTAACTTGTATTTGTACACTACTTGGGTAGCAAAAGTTCAAAACATGTGAACTAGGGTCCTATATTTCAAACGTTTTAGGAAAGGTTTGGACTTTCTTTCATTGCTTTTCCTTGTGCATTTTTGTAATGTCTAACATTGCCCTTTAGTTTGGAGGCATGTTGCTTTCTCAAGATCGTTTTCAAAGAGTTCCAATCACAATTTCTGACGTGAGTTTGCCGTGTGAAAGCAACAATAAATATATAAGTGAAATATTTAATAATAAAATATCAACTTTCGTAAGCTATCAAAACAACTCATCCCCAAAACAAAGTCGGACAGCTTAGTAGGTACATCCTCCTTAGTAATAATTTATTGAAAATTTGGAGATGAGTTCTTATGCTGACAAGTGGCCTAGATAGTTTGACTTCAACGCACTTCCAGAGTTCTCATTGGCTTGGTCCCTTCTTTGCTCATAAAGAAATCATAACTACAACTCCTCTTCGTATGAACACATTGATGACTCTTGGAATACCCACACTAAACTAGCCGTATATTAATTTATGATTGGATAATGCCACATATTTGAATGTTTCTTCGGATTTTTCTTCTTTTCTTAATTATGATATTAAATGAGGATTTTTTCTCCAATTGTAGCGAAGAAATTTATTAAATCAGGTGACATGGGTGACCTAGACACAAAGAGAGATTAAAAAAGGATAAATCAGGGCATCGACACCAACTCTAATTTTCGACTTTTGAATTATGTGATTATGAGTTATCATATTTTTATTGATATATGTAATTCCTTAATATGATAGTACTTTAACCACTTATAAAAAAAAATAGAAGAAAAAGCAAAATAGCGTTTTTGAAAATAGTCATAATAAATTATATTATAAAATTTTAAATATAGTAATAAATAGCATAATCAAATTTATGATCACATAAAAATATTAAAAAAAAAAAACCAGCCTTTCTCTTCTCTCTCTCTAATATGAAACTGTACATATAAATTTTTTTGTTAAAAATTAACCACAAATGCGAATTTTTTTTTTTAAATCCAAGGAAATATAAGAATTTACCAAAAATATATGTTATAATTTATCATCTTTTAAAAAATATGCTATAAACTTCAAAGGTACTTATAAATATGCTGTTTGCTATAATTTTTCATAAAAAGGACAATCACAAACCACATAGATCATATATAATAATAGAGTGTAAATCGTACAATATGAGACTTACAGATAAGATCCATTCCTTATTAGTTATGATATTAACATCATTTGATGCTTCAATAATTGCTCCTAAAAAAGAAATAAATATGACACGAAAAAACGGAAAATTAAATTAGGAAAATAGAAAGATGCAAATGGAGAAAAGGTGAGCCGACATAACAATCAAATGATGATAGGATGCGGCCGTTACAAACGTAAAGGATGACATGAACATTTTTACACTTAAAAGCATATGCCATCCAGGATATACCCCTGTCCCTTAATCTTCCTTTTCTTTCTTGTCTATAAATATAGCTGCCTAGTAACCCCCAATATCAGCTCATTACACAGATAATATCACTGCATTTCAAAATCATTCTCACACAAACGCAGACAAAGAGATCAAGAGTTTTTGGGAGAAAGATGAAGTCCTACCGTTTGATTGCTTTGATCAATCTTTTAGTGCTTGGACATCTGTCAGTCCTTTGTGTTTCACAGGACTTCGATTTCTTCTACTTTGTCCAACAGGTCTTAGATTTTCCTTGTCAACGAGATTCCATCAATTCGTTTCTGTTTTTTCGGCTTCTCTTAAAGTGCCTTCATTTTTATTTTTCAATTTTGGGTGCAGTGGCCAGGTTCATACTGTGACACAAAACAAAGTTGTTGCTATCCGACGACGGGAAAGCCTGCAGCCGATTTCGGGATTCATGGTCTTTGGCCAAACTACAACGACGGAACGTATCCGTCGAACTGCGACCCCAACAACCCGTTCGATCAATCCGAGGTACTTGCATTTGAATTTCTACGACGGCAAAATATCATTTGTGTATTTTGTTTAATTTGTTTATTTCATTGGATTTTTCTACTCTGTCGTGATGTGCAGATATCAGATCTTAGGACCAGTATGCAAAGAAACTGGCCAACTCTAGCCTGCCCAAGCGGCAGTGGTCTTCAGTTTTGGGAGCACGAATGGGATAAACATGGAACTTGCTCCGAGTCTGTGCTTGACCAACACGCCTATTTCCAAACCACTCTCAACCTCAAAAGGAAAGTAAATCTCCTCCAAGTTCTTAAAAATGCAGGTAAATCATATCAATGTCCGCGTCATCAATATAGCATATTTCTAAGCATATCTAATAGATAGTAAAAACATTAAAAAGAGAACAAATGATTCTCATTAATATTCATTTTACTTTTCTGATTACATTCCGTTACCGTTTGATATTACATATGTCTGAAATTCCTTATATCATGTATATAATCTGACAAACTTGAATATACATATATATATATATATATGTATATATATATATAGGAATACAACCAAATGGAGGATATTACAGCCTAGAGAACATAAAGAAAGCAATACAGGATGGAATTGGATATACTCCATGGATAGAGTGCAATGTGGATACGTCGGGTAATAGCCAGGTTTACCAGGTTTACTTGTGTGTGGACACATCAGGATCCAACCTCATTGAATGCCCTGTTTTCCCCAAGGGAAGAGCTTGTGGCTCTCAGATTGAATTCCCTTCTTTCTAGATTTATATATTTCAGTCCCTCTGTTTTCTTCACTCTCCAGCCATGGATTCCAATAAAACTCTCTGCTTGGTGTGTGTACACACACACACACACACACACACACAATGTAATCATTGTCTTACCACCTGATCATTTATGATTTCAAGAGGAAAAAAAAAAAAAAAAAACTCTAATCCATTGTAATCTACAATTTTACATGTACTAAATAAGAAGTGACTAAGGTTAAAATAATTTTATACTCTGTCAAAGTTATGGAATGCGAATACAGTATTTTGTACTTTGTCCTGCTTCTCGACATTCGCTTCTGTGTGGATCGTAATAGAACAAGTTTCATCCACTGTAAAAACACTCATTCTATGAACTGCACTGCTCATGATCATAAAATTAAGTTTCCTACCATAGAATAATAATCAAGATACACGACCTTTTCAACAAAGCGATATATTATTAAATTATTATAAATATTATTAAGAAATAAAATAATAATGTCCTACTACTATTAATACTATAAAAAGATCAACGACCGAAGTGTGGGCCGATCGAGCTAGAGAGAGCAAACAATTATTCGTTGAAAATCAGTTGGTTAATCTTAGTTTTTACTGAGCGTTCCAAAATATTATGAACTTGTGAAAGTTTTGTGGTAGTATATATTCATGTAGTACTATATATAGCTAGTTTGGTCTTGGTTAAGGGGTTTTATTTGTAATAAAACCTTTGTATTTTAGTGTGCATTTGGTTGGTCCACTCGAGTTGAAAATTTTGATTTGGAATTAAGTTGTGCATTTAATATACGTTTGACTGATTAAAGTTAAAAAGTATGAAAGCTTGAAATATTTTCGGAAAAAAAAATATCAATATGGATCTAATTTTGTTTGTCTCGATATTTTATATAATTTTTTTTAAAAAATCTTATTTGGACTTGTATATACAAAATTATGAAATTTTAAAATTTGAGTTTTTAAGTTATAATTAGAACTATGAATACTGAAACTGAGTTGATTTTTCATAAGAGAAAAAAAATTAAGTTGAGTTTTTTTCAACTTAACGAATTTGCCAAACATATAGGCTTTTATGTATTACAACTGGTCCGTTGATCAGTACATTGTTCAACGGTTATTCTCGTAAGGTTAATTAGTGTTTTTGTTATATTTTGAAGGCATATATTTTTGCATATAATTCCCACTTAAGATTTCGGAGACTGGTCCAAAAGTGTTCATGTCTCCAATTAGACAAGTTGGATGTCATTGTTGCACACCGGTTGTATCCGGTTTTAACCTCATTCAGCTTCTTCTTCTTAATATTATGTAAAAAAAAACAAAAAGCAAAAAAAACAAACAAACAAACAAAACTAAATAGTGACACGTTTGATAATTTTAAGAATTTTTACCAAAAGAAAAATATTAAAACAAAATATTAATTTTAAGAATTTGATAGTAAGGTTCTTTTTCCTGATAGTAAACACTAGCTGTTATTAATTAATTTGATGTCAGATTGTATAAGCATCAAAGAGTACTATGCATAGTATCAAACAAGGAATCAATTTGATGTATTTTACGTTACGTTTTTTCTTATAAATATTTTTATGTTACGTTTTAGAAATTAATTGTCCTACTTTTTCATGGCACAGATTTTAGACTTGATAGGCAATATGAGAAAGGAACGGCCAGGCCCAAGCAACAATCATGGATTTTTACCCTTTTTTTTTTTTTTTTTTGGTCTCACTTTAATTTTGAAAATTTCAATGATTATGATATATAGTTTTTTCCCTTTTATAAAAAAAAAAAAAAATCACAATTTTGTCTCTTATCGACCCTCCTGAAATTCTTTTAGTTATTATATTGTGTTAATTTCACAAATAGACTTCGAATTTTATACCATTTCTCATGTTGATCCCTAATTTTTGATTTTACCCATCACACTCTCCTGAACTTTTATATTATTACGTCATTGGTTCTCCTATCTATATTCTATGTATAAAAAAATAATATATAAATTAAACACGTATGACTTGATCACGTGAGCTTTATTTATAGATAAAATCATTTTTTAAAAGGAAATTGAATCTCAATTAGAGATACTTAGTAAGCAAACTGTGATTTAATAAAATATATATATAATGCAAACGTACTTGAATCTAAGATATATAATGTCATAGAGCTATATTTTAGAGGTATAATTCCTGACAAAAAAAATTCAATTACTATTGTAATCTCAATTAAACCTTTTGTGATCTAAAACGGTTTAATTTCAGGTACATATTGATTGCGGGAATTAGATGATGTTCGGTAGTTTTTTTTTTAAATAAATTTTATTTTAACGGTCTCAGCATTATTTAAAAAAAAAAAATCTCACTTTTATTTACAAATGAAATGATGATATGTCTTTCCATAATTTATTTGTTGGTTTTATTCTTTTGTGCTTCTTTTGTTGAGACTTTTCAAAGACTATATCCCAAAGTACAATCTTAAGGGTGTGTTTGGCTGGTGTGGGAGGACAATAATGGCGATAGTAATTGGAATGGTAATGAAATAAAACGGAAAAGGAAATTAATACTTTGTTTAATTAGTTGGAGTTTGGCCTCATTCTTAAAAAAAATATCTCATCAATTAGTGATAATTCGATATTGCAGAGGAGATAACCGATTTCATCACGCCCGAAAAATTTATTGATATATAAGAAACTAAGAATGAAAAATAATAATTTTTGCGAATTTTAATATATGACTTTTGATTTATATTATTCACAAATTAGTCAATTAAACATCTAAAAAGAATTGATTTCAAAAACTATCTAACGAAAACGGAAGCAGTTGCACGTAGTTCCTCTGACAACAAAAAAGCTTTAACTCAAATCAAAAATCCAACGAAAAAGGGCATGGACGATATAGTCACATATATCATTTTTTGTGCAATACAAATCTAAAATCAAGACAAAAAGTTTCAAATGTTAAAGAAAAGTGGGAGTCCAATCCATATATATATATATATATATATATATATTATCTTAACAATTCTGTAGGACTCTCTTTCACACCTAGCGTGTCATGTAAATGGATTAGAAGAAATACTCCAAAATTTGACTCTGATACTATGTTAAATCAACTTGGGTAGAACTCATCCTCAAATGCTAGCTCAAGAGGTAAGAGAGTCTAATCCACATATAACAGTATAACAATCCAGTAACTTAACGACATGAGACAAATTCACAATCTAATACCTCGATAGTTATTTTCATTGATACTTTAGTTTGGTATGGTAGAAAGAAGTAAGTGGGGGGAGGGAGAAGTGGAGGGAAAATACAAGACTGACTTGTTTGATAGGAAGGAAATGAAAATTAGGTGAAAAAAAAATGTAGTGGGGCTCACAAATTTAATCTCTCCCAAAGTGAAAGGAAAACTAAAATACACCCAATAACTACAAAAATTATTTTTTTGTCATTGCTTTTAAAGTAAAATATAATTAATAGATAAATAAAATAGTAATTATACAACTTTTTATTTTCTTTCATGTCATTATACCAAACAACATGAAGAAAAAAACAAAATCTTGAATATCTTTCTTATTTTCTTTTACTTCTATTATTCCATTCCTTCCTACCAAACATAGGCTGAAAGATATCCAATAATAAGCTATCCAACACTGTAACCAAAAAAAAAAAAAAAAAAAAGGGTGCATTTGGTAAGGAGGTGCAACAAATATCTAGGCCGGAGGAGGAGATCAATACACAGTGGATCTAGGCGAAGGGAAAATGAAATGGCATGACTTGATAGAAATAAGTGAGACAATTTCAAATTCAGGGAATAAAAATGATTTTTGTACTTCTAATGACAAAATAAAATTCTTCTTAAAATTCAGGGAGCACATTTGGAATTAATCCTTTTGTAAACTATTTCTTTCTAGCTACCAACTCATGTTTAAGTTGTAGAATTAATTTCGTGTGAAAGCAACGTCATAGTCATGATTCCAATTCATGAGCGAAGAGTAAAAACTAAGCAATCAACATTATTATTATTGTTGTTGTTGTTGTTTGTCTGTTTGTTTGGTTTTTTTTTTTTTTTTTTTTTTTTTAAAACTTAAATACTATCCTCAAGTACAACAATTTACTGTTGTGTTATAAACATGGAGTATAACAGAGGTAGCGCGATTAGCCCTAAAAACGACAGAAACATAGAAACGACAATTAGCTGACAAACGACAGCAATCTTGAAACCGACAGAGCTGTTGAAAAGGCGACATCATCCTCAGAAATTGATGATACTTAATAATGGACTTCGATGGGGAAAACGACATTAAAATCTAGAAACAATATGAGATGTAAACGCGACAAAATAAGAAAAATGACAACCCCCAACTGCCCACGCAGGGGTGAATGGGTTGGTATAGGAGGCAACTTCAAGAATCTCACTAATAGGAAGGTTGGAAGTTCGAATCCCTTAACAATTCATGAAATGTATAAACCATGCTTGCGTGGTGTTATGAAACAGAAAATGACGGGGTCACTACCAGATCCTTTATTCAGCAGAAAAAAAAGGAAAAAAAAAAAGTTGACAATCGGGAAAACGACATTAGTTCAGCAAAAACACAACACTCTAATAAACAGCAATGACCGAGAAAATGGCAAGAGTAAGAGAGTAACGATTTCAAACGACAAAAAATGTAGAAAAGAAAAATATTCTGGAAAAAAAAAATTATAACAATAAGAAGAACGATAGCATAATCTGGAAAACGACAACAACATTAAACGATGTTGGTGTTGACTTTAAGGATGACGAGAACTAAGAAACGACAGAAAATGTGACAAGAAATCTGATGAACGACAACAAAAGCCAAGTCAACAGTCTGAAGAACGACTTTACTGATCAATATCTAGAAAATACAAATAACAGTAGAATCAACATCAAGACGACAAATATTTTTAAAACGGCTCAACCAATTCAAAAGGAAAACAACTCAATAAACGAAAGAAACTTTAAAAACGAAATATTTTCAAGATATGGTCAAGAAAATAAGGTTTCAACGATGGAGGAAGACACTTCTAAAAAGAGAGATCTAGAGAGAGAGAGATCAAGTGCATGAAAAGAACTCCAAAATTTGAGTTATCAAATTGATCTTTTTTTTTTCTTTTGAATTTAAGAATAGAGATTCGAACTCTACATCATATGATACAGTTAAATATGTAATTATATTAAGTTATGTCTACAATTGCATGAATTAAAAACTTCTTAGATCGCAAATAAATGTAATTCATTTATGAATTCACGTTTTTGCAATTGTAATTTGTTCGTAAATCACTACCAGCTCTTATATAATTAACTGGCCGGTGCCGGGTGGCCATGATTTTAATGTGAAGGCATGGCACATGGTTAGGTGTACAATACAAATAACACAAATTTTATACTAAAAGTACTTGTAGGCTATATATGTACAATATATTAGATATAGAAAATAAGAAGAGATACAGAAAAAGGAACGGCCTGACTTACTTGCAATTACCGCGGAGAAATATAATCACTAATCTTCACTTTTTCTTTTTTATTTAATCCCATAATATTTGCTTTTGTTTTTAGTGACGTGTCGAGGGCTATCTAAGCATACCGTCCCTTTTTTGTTGCCTTTATAACAAAACTAGTACACCAGGGACCAACTTAATTTGGGTAGTTGGCTCGTTTAATTCCTGAATGATATACATTTGTCTTATCAATTTGGTTTACAACCCTTTAATTTTGATAAAATAAACCTTAAACTTTTGATTTTTAGTAATTTTGATCTATGATATTATAATTAGTGAAAGATTTTTGAAATTTAATGTAGATGATCATGATGTTTCAATTCTGCAGCAACAATTTTTTTTTAAGACATTAGTACACTTATTGTTAAACATCCTCTTTATTACTATTAAAACCCTAAAAATTAACTAGAACAATATTGTGCACTTAATATAACAATTTCTTTAAAATTTTCAATTATTATATAATAGGGATTCGATTATCTTTATTAAATTTCAGAAATCTTTCATAATTTAAGTGTCAGGGACCAAAATCGTTAAAAAAAATATATATTAAAGAACCAGTTTATCAAATTAAAAATTCAGTAACTAAAATGACAGAATGTTCGTAATTAAAAACTAAACAGGCCGATTATCCTATTTTGTCTCTATAAGGTAAAAGTTACATATTAATCGTTTCTAGCTTACCATGTACCGACTCATCCTGTTTTGTTTGTAGAATTAATAATTCATGTTAAAGCATCGCCATGGTCATCATGATTGCGATTCCTCAATAAAGAAGTAGCCTAACAGTTATTTCACACTGGACTTCATCTCAAGATATAGAGTTCAAATCCTCCATTCCTAAGTTCAAAAAAGAAAAAAAAAAAACTAAAACTAAAAACTAAACGGTCCAACTTTTTTTTTTCCCCCCTGTACTTCTTTTGTTGTGACTTGTGTAAGACTATCCCAAATAATATAACCTTAATTGGTGTGTTTGGTTGGAGTGTGGAGAATAGTAATGGTGCTTGTAATAGGAATGGTAATGGAATAGAATGGAAAAGGAAATCAATATTTTTGTTAGTTAGAGTGATCTTGTACACACCAACCAAAAAAAAAAAAAAAGAAGGAAAAATCAACCGCCATCTTGGAGTTCACATGCACGTCCATAATCCACCCGTAAAACAAAATTTGAAGAGAAATAGCTGTAGGGAGAGTTTAGAACAAAAACCGTAGTTCGCTGTTTAAATTCTGTGTGAAATTAATTAGATGAATGGAGGAATCCAATATTTTCATAAGTTTGAGAATTAAAATTGACACAATTAGATAAATATAACAATAGTATAAATCACTATCTATCAGCAGAACTAGATCTTAGGGCTCAGTATCATTCAATTTTAATCTGATTAATCACATTATGTTACATAATAACCGGGGCCACATGTATAATTAGAGCCCACTTAAGAAAGACTCGTGATTTTCTCTTGGAAATTAAATAGAAATAAATTCTCTCCTGAAATTAACGTAAGAAATAAATAATAATAGAAAAACAAGATCAAATAGAAAACAAAAGATTTAACATGATGTCATCCACGGACTAGAAATAAAGAGAAGATTCACTAGTAAGTAGCTTTATGAATGGGCTTGTTGCCCAAAGATGTCAAATCTACGAAATCTATGAAATTTCTTGTTTCCTAATATGAAAATTAATAAAAATAAATATAAATCTTCTATATTAATCAATCTAAAAAATAGAAACAATTATAAAAGATAATTTTAATAAATAGTTAACAATCATCTCAAATCTCTTCACTTCACCCCTCAATTCTATGCATCAACTTGCGTAAAGAGCTTCATATTTTTTTCATCATCATTTTTTCAATCATTCAAAAAAAAAAAAAAAAATCAAAAACTTCATAAGTCAAGCTCAAGTTCACATGAGCTTCACAGCAATTTGACTAGTTTCGGCTGTACTCTAAGACGGCGCTCTTAAATTCAATGGACTCAATGAGATCAATAAATAGGATCAAGTACTATGATTAAAAGGATCATGGGATCAAATGGATCATGGGATGAGTTCGATGAGTTTGATGAATTTGTGATTTGCTTGGTGTTGGTTTATCGATTTACTTGGTACGTTGAAAAGTTTTTGTTGATAGAATTGAAAGATGAGTGATGATTTGATAATTACGGCGGATTTCAGTAAAGATAATGATGGTGAAGTGACGAGTTCCATAGGTGTTTTGTTGTTTGTTGTTTGGTGTTTTACTATTTCACGAGTGAATGAAAATATTGAATGCCCAACTTCAAGGCTTCAGGAATGAAAATATTGAAATCCATAGTTTGGTCTAAACAATGTAGACAGAGGACTTCTACCGATTAGCTTTCCACGAGAAACCAACTATAACATGTTGTTAATAGAAAAAAAATATATTGTCCCACCAGCTGTCCCCAAAAAAAAAAAAAAAAAAAAAAAAAAAAAAATCCAAAACAACTATGTGGCCAATGAAGTCTGACTGTTAAATCTCCTGTAAGAGATTTGCCCTCATCTCAAATCTCATCCCTTCTCTAACATAACGTACATAATGTACACAAGATAGTAGAGATAATTTCTTTAATTATTATTAGCCCCAAACCCGAGGGATCATTATCACCCTCTTCTTTAATCTAATTACTGACATTATAAACATATAGAAAAATAATAATAATCTAATCACATAATGTTAGACAATAGCGGGGGACCACATGTGATCATGATCATTTTGTATCTTATATTATCCATTTATCTATCTATCTCTCATATTATTAAAAATGAGAACAAGTTTTTTTTTTTTTTTGGATTTTTTTTTAATTTCATAAAGAAGTTTTGTCCTAATTTTTTTATCCGATTATAAAGGTTTCGTTTAAGGTTTTTTTGGAGTTTCACAAAAGAGTTTCAAGTTTTTTTATTTAATTTTTGCAATGGAATTTCGATCTTTTTTATTATTTTTTTGTTTTTGTTATTTTGTGCCTTTTCTTTTCTCAAATTTTTCTCATTTTTTTTTTCCCTTAAATTCTTATATTATTTAGCCAATATATTATTTCACATCCGTGGAATAAGCTTCAACTAGTACTTTGAAGTGTGAACCCGTTTCTGCCACATATATAATAACTTGGTTGACTAATAGTATATGGTAGCTCAACTCAATTTAATAACAGGGCAGATCCTTTTTCGAAAGATTTTTTTTTTTTTTGAACAAGCGAAAAAATTATTAAAAGAAAAGAAAAATTAGAACATAACAAAAACCAAGTCATACTTGAGGCCTAAAAATAAGAAGGAAAAACAGGCTAAAACAAAGAAGTTTCTTGGCTTAGCTTTGGTTTGTTTTTGTTTTTGTTTTTTGTTTTTTTGTTTTGTTTTGTTTTGTTTTTGTTTTTGTTTTTTTTGTTTTTGTTTTTTTGAGATTTTTATTTTCTTGCTGAAAAAGAGTCATGTTCTGTTTAGTTCTCTCAAGCCACATAGGGAAATATATATATATATATATATAAACAAAAATGTTATTCTCTGGATGTTGGATAATCTCTCTTTTAACTCGTCAATTCTCAGTAGGCGCTATGGATGATGGGAAAGATGAATAATACGGAAAACAAATTTACAGAAATAAAATGACAATATATGACAAACAAGGCAAATTTTGAATGCCCTTCTGTAAAATTTTCTCTAAATATATGACAAACAAAGCAAATACTTCAGTTTTAATTTCAATCTACAAAACTCCAACTCCAATCTACAGAACTCCAACTCTAACTATTATTCCAAACAAATCCTTAATAGAGGATGGATCCCACAACATAGATCACGACCCACCTCTCTATTAGTGTGATGCTTAAAATCACTGATATTCTAAAGCATTTTTCATACCTCCTCCACTAGTATTAATTATTACTCTAAAATAGTGAAAGTTAAGGTGAAGTGAAGATACACAAAATTTCAGTTATTTTCCTGCTCTCAATTTCGTGGGCTCAATTTGTTAATGAAAAAGCAGCAAACAAACAAAGCATCTCATAGGAAACATCTCACAAAAGGAGAGAAACACCCCCCAAGTTGGGTCATCGTTAAGACTTAAGGGCTTCGACTTGTACGAAGAGGACACCGACAAAGATGTGGAGAGCTATGGAGTTGTCAATCAAAAAAAAAAAATGAAAAAAAAAAGAAAAAAAGAAAAAGAGGAGTCTACGAAGCAAGCCTTAAAAAGATACGTGGCCTTGAGATTTTGGGGTTGATTCTTTTGGTCTTGTTTGGTTTTTGGGTCGGCGTCAAACAAGGACGTTGGAACCCATGTGGTGCTCAAAAGTCATACAAACCGACCCAAACATACTATATATTGCATATATTTATATATACATACACATATATATATACACATTTGGTTTGGCTCATCCCTGGTTCGGCCATTAATGTCTTTATCAATCCAACTTCAAGCCCATATTTGACAAACTCCTATTTGATTCAAGCTTCTATGTTTGTTTCTGTTTGAGACTTCGTGTGTTTTCTGGACAAAGGCCCGGAATATATGTATTTATTCATATATGTATTTTCGTGACAATATAGTTGGAATATTTTCTCTAAAATTTTCGTAAAAATGGAGTATCTATGTTTCCAATACCAATATTTTCATCGTTAGTCCTGCCCAAGCAACAATGGATCAAATTTCTTGGCTTAGTAGAACAAGCATGAGACTTACTCTGCATATGTACGTGACCAACATACCTCAGTACAGGCCCCCAACTCCATCCCTAAACGCAGCCCCAACCTCAATGTTGAGTCGACCTGGATCTAGGCCCCAATCACGGGTGCGAACCTCGACCCGGCTCCAAATGTCTTTTGGAATCCCCTTCTACGTTACTAAATGGACTCCTCAGAAACTAACATAAATATTATACTCTACCCCTTTCGTATCTCTAGATGAGGGGTGCGTAATCCCGACTCTTACTGAATATGATTCATACCAGTTATCCTCTCTTATCATTTAAATTAAAAAATATAGAATTTCATTACCTTCATGTGGCGATCAACTTTTTTGTGATAAGAGTGAATTTGTGGGGAGGTTAGAAAAATAAGATGTTATAATTGTTAGATTGTTTGGTAAGAGTAAATCAATTCAAGAACTAACTAAAAATTGAAGGGACATAACAAACTTTTTTGTTGAAGGGTACCAAAATTTCTTGAAATTACGTTCATGGAAAACTAGTGGATATAGTTTAGAAATAAAAATTTCAATTTATCTTCATCATTATATCTCATTTGATTGCGAGTAAATTATCTAACCCTAATTTTTGAAAAATAAAATACCAAAAATCTGATGCGCACAATGGAGAGATGTATTTATTCATATATGTAGCCAAGAATAGCTTGGCCCTACTACCAGATTAAGAAAGACGGCCTACCTATATTACGACAATAGTGATATAACAACAACAATAATGATAATCACGTTGTTTGTCGTTGAATAATTGAGATGAATGTCAAGAAAACTATTAAGTTTTTGTTTGTGATAACTGCCGTAAGTACCATTTACCCGACTAGAGTTAACTCAACGGAGGAGAGAGGACGGAAAATTTTAGGTTCAAAATCTGAAAGTACTTTCATTTTTATTTAATAAATGAGAATCATAAACCGCATATCGTTAAAAATATATATAATTGATAAGTTGAAGCGAACTAATTAATTGACAGGAAAAAAAAAACATTTTCCCTCAATAGTTTTTTTGGCCTTGGGGCTTTTGAAATTTTGAACTAGTACTTTCACATGATTCTGCCTTCCAGCTTTGTTTTCTCTTTGATTAAGACAATCTTTTTCAAAAAAAAAAAAAAAAAAAAATCATTTTCTTTAATTCTTTAAGGGGGAAAATAAAAAAAAAGTAAGACCAAATACCAATCAAGCGTAACTCACGTGAACTCTTATGCTATAAATTTTGTATAGGTGATTTCAAGTTCGAAATTTGAAAGCGTTTTTATTTCTTTGTAATAAGTGGGAATCATAAGCCTGTAATCATTTATAACTAAAAAAAAATTACGTGGCTTGAATAATTAACACTGTCCCACAAGCTTCCATGTCTGCCTACAAAATGCAATCAGTGCCGTTCATCAATCCCACTGCAATTAATCAGTGTGAAAAAGAGAGGGATTTTGAGAGATTAGCTAATAAAGATCAACATGAAGATCTATAATTTTGTTTGGATCACCAGTTTAGTACTAGGACATCTATCAGTCCTTTGTGTTTCACATGATTTCTCCTACTTTGTTCAACAGGTTGAGGGAGTACATTCATGATTCTTTTCTATTTAAGTAATATCTATGCTGAATTACCTAAAAAATCTTATTATCGTCGATTTTTTTTTTTTTTTTTTTTTTTAAATTTCCGTTTTATGCAGTGGCCGGGTTCATACTGCAACACGAAAAGAGGTTGTTGCTATCCAACAGCAGGACCTGCTCGGAGTCTGTACTTGACCAACATGCCTATTTCCAAGCAAGCCTTAACCTGAAAAAGAAAGTAAATCTCCTCCAGAACCTTAAAAATGTAGGTAAATAATTCAAACTTAAACCTCAAAAGCATCTTATCAACGCCTTTTGGATGTCCTAGTTTCTTCTGATGCCAATTGCCTCCTTTCTTTGGTTAAAAAAATATAATTAAAAAAAAAAATCTCATCAATGTCTTCAATCTAAAAAACTTATTAAATTGTTACAGGAATTGATCCAGATGGAAAATTCTACACAATGGCAAGCATCACCAAAGCTATTACGGATGCACTCGGGTTTGCTCCTGCAGTGATATGGTACAATACGGATCCTTCGGGCAATAGCCAGCTTCACGAGATTTACATATGTGTGCATTCTTCAGGATCAAACCTCATAACTTGTCCTCTCTTCCTTAAATCAGGATGTCGCTCTGAGATTGAATTCCCTCCTTTTTAAACGTTGAGATCAAGAACCCCTATGGGATAAACTTCTACTTTTAGGGGTTTTTTTTTTTTTTTTTTTTTTTTTTTTGGTGGAAGTGAGTTACTCTGGTTATTTTCCACTTTTCATTTTCTGACCTTTTTTTGGTTTTCAATTATATTAATTTAGAGATTTGGTGTGGAACTATATATATAAATATATATATATATATATATATAAATATTTATATGAGTATGAATTCCTAGTTGCAATGTATCAAAGTGACGATGTTAATTGTCTCCGAATTAGTTTAGTTAAAAATAAATAAATCAATATCAAGAATCCTAACCCAGAACCACATAAAACCACTACATAAGTACTAAACCAATAAAATAAGAAGAACCATTCAAGGGGGGGGGAAAAAAAAGGAAAAAAGAAAAGAAAGTGATCAACACACCATTTTAAATTGCCGGAACTGGAAACCACCATGAAAAATATTACTAATCATTAGAAATTCAGTACACTCTCAGATCAATCCAGTTTCTTGATCTCTCACACAAGAATATTTTCCCAAAACTCCCGAAGTACAGTTTCTAACACTCACGAAAAATATTCTCTCAAGCAGACTAGGTAACATACTATATTTAAGTCAAATAATTTAACATATTTGCCCCCAAAGCTCCGCTAGGACTAGCTGAGGGGTGGAAAGAGGAGTTCAGGATTATAATTTAACATGTTTTTATATATATATTTATATATATAGTATATGATGAATATTTTATGCATATATAGATGTATGTATACATGCATATATGGCTAAGTGCACACATGCATTGCACATTGATGCCAAAAAAGAACAGAGATACAATAATCCTGCTAACTTATAACAAATAAAGATCGACAACAGAACAAAAAAAAAAAAAAAAAAAACAAAACAAAACAAAACAAAAACAAAGTTTCTTCGAACTGTCCTAAAAGGATATATATATGTTCACGCCAGGCGTTCGATAAACAGATTGAATTCACTTGCAAGCAATTATTTACACTACCCAACCACCAGAACGCGTTTATTGAAATTTAATTTAAATTTCTTAAAAAAAAAAAAAAGTAGATGAGCCAAGGTATACAACTACTACATTAGACTTGGCGTATTTTGATCGGCCAATCGTGTGAGGCTTTTATGATGAGCCTCAAAGCCACTACTTGTTAAATATATATATATATATATATATATATATACATATATATATATATATTTAAATGTAAAGTCTCAAGTCATTGTTAAACGTTATCTTTATTTCCGTCATTTTGTTTGAAGATATTCATATGTTGGGATCTTTCTCTTTTGGGTTTTGTGTACAACGTTGAACTTGTCCAACAAGTAGTTCAGTCGATATATAATAAAAAAAAAAAAAGATATATAATCAAATATGGAAACAATAATCACATAGGAGAGGATGGTTACCGTTTGTACTAATCTTGCTTAGACATTATCCGATGATGATTATGATAATACTAGATATAAACCTAACTCAGTTCTTCTTTTGTCTTTGTTTTTTTGAGTAAAGATCAGTTCGAATAAGTTATTAAAAATCTAGAAAGAATATGTTTTTTCTATCCTTTTTTTTTTTTTTGGCGTGTTCTTATGCATGAACTACCTCTTGATCGAATTAACGACTTGATAGTTATCTTTTTTTTGCTTGCAATAAAAAAAAATTATAATTGGTGTCATCTCGTCCAATATTTTCATTGTCTATAAAAGAAATGTCGATGCGCATAAAAAAACATAAAAGAGTTCGATCTAATTCTACTTAAATAATGGATCCAGTTTCACTTACAATATATCATAGATCTGATGCCACACAGTTTATTATTGACTGGACAAGATCTCCGACTGGAAATTATCGCATTTCAAACTTGGAAACATTTTGAGAATAGAACAAAAGGTATGATCATATCACACACCATCAGTGATGACCCAATTACTTTCTTATCGTCAAGGAAAGTACTTTAAAAAAAATAAAAATGTGTATAAAGACGTGACAAGTAACAGATCACAAACGTTAAGCAATCGGATAAATTAATTAGGAAGCCAAGAAACACAACATGACGGTGCCTGCAAACTTTGCACACGCAAATTAATTACGTATGCATGTTATTACGTAATATTATAGAGTTTATTTTATCTTTAAAAAAAAAATTGTTGGGCATATGCTTCAAGGAGATTCCTCTCATATACATTGTTCTTTTGCCCTATTAATACGTGGCCTTTTCTTCACAAACTCTGCAATATTTCATTCTAAAGTGATATTCTAAACCTCCAAAAAAGCTACCAAACTAAAGCTCATCAAAAAGTTTTTGAGAGAGAAATTAAAGAAAGAGGTCAACTAATATTTACGACAATGAGATACAACAACTCAACCAGCTTGATCATCAAGCTTTTGATAATACAGTTCCTCTCAATTCTTTGTGCTTCCCAGGATTTTGATTTCTTCTACTTCGTTCAACAGGCGAGTTATTATATATATATATATATATATATATATATGTGTATGTATACACACATACACACACATTCTTTTCTTTCCTTCCTTTTTTCGTTAACTATTTTAATTTCCTCTTTCGTTGTCTTGATTTGCATTCTTAAATCTTGATCTTGATCTCGATCCGTTTGGTAATTTGATTAGTTAATATGATTAAAAATGCAGTGGCCAGGAGCGTATTGTGATACAAAGCACAGTTGTTGCTATCCAAAGACAGGAAAGCCAACGGCAGATTTCAGCATTCATGGCCTTTGGCCAAACCACAAGGACGGTTCATGGCCGTCTAACTGTGATCCCGATAGCGTCTTTGATAGATCAGAGGTAAATACTTAAATTATCTTATTTTTAACATAAGGATAGGAGGGATTTAAATTATTATGCGTCTTATGATGAAATTAAGTGTAAATCAAAATTATGTTTGCGATTACGACCATTTATAATCTTCATGACACATATATAGCACAATGAATAAGTGAACGTCGTATACTTAGATGTATATGATATAGATATAAATTGTTTTTATAATAATGCTGAGATTAATTTGAGAATAAATAGTCCAGGGGTTTGGCACATTCACAAGGTTTTATTCTGCCCTTTTTTTTTTTGGTGGGTACATATTATAAGATGATCATCATGTTTCCCGAAATGACCAATTTCAAATTATATATACTTATCAAGACAATAAATCAAGAATCTATTTTTTCCTTTTTTAGCTTGAGTAAGATGATTTGAACTCTAGAAGAAGATTGCGTGAAAAATAATATTAGGATAGTGTTGTAACCGCTGAAAAACCGTTTCCTGATCACGTCAAATAATATAATTAATATGTAACAAAGTTTGTCCTTAAAATACATATAGTAATAAATAGCATATTTATGCTAGCTAAAATAAATAAATAACATATTCTATAATACTTTTGAAATTTATAACATATATTTGCTATAAATAAATAATTAAGTAAATAGTTTATTTACACGTAGTTAAAAAAAAGTATTTATATTATTTATTTAACAGTCTCGTAGCTTGATCTGTATACGTCTTTCTCCCTTCAAAAAAATAAATAATAAAGTTGCTATCTGCCCATGTGAATGTTACATTTGATAAACACTTAGAAGAGAGCGTTTGTTTATTAATTGACATATAGACAGAAGATAAGATCTCTCTTATATATATGGAATAAGGTGACACCATGTGTATTGGATATTCGGATATATGCCACAAGACTAAATATTATAATCCCATTTTCTACTCATTTTGTCTGTAAAATGAAATGAGTACATTTAATTTTTCCTTAATCATTCATCATTGGCTTACTTTATCTTATTTAATTTAATTATATCATGTTGATCCCTTTAGATTTCGAACCTCATGGGGAGTCTCCAAAAGAACTGGCCATCACTAAGCTGCCCGAGCAGCAACGGATTCAGATTCTGGTCACACGAATGGGAAAAAACACGGGACTTGCTCCGAGTCGGAACTTGATCAACATGACTACTTTGCATCCGCTCTAAAGCTCAAGGAAAAAGTCAACCTCCTTAGTATCCTCAAGAAAGCAGGTCCGGTAGAGTGCTTAATTTGTCAAAAACAACCTTAACATAAAAAGCTATATTAAAAATCCAAACGACTTTAGAATAATCCTGAACGACCCATTTTTAACAACGTAACAATATGAGTTGATCGGTGTAAAAGTATATGTACCCTAATATCAAATATGGCTATATATATATATATATATATATATATATATGTTTGCAGAAATTGAACCAGATGATGGATTTTATAGCTTGGACAGCATTGTGAAAGCCATAGAAGCTGCCACTGGTCATGTCCCTGGAATAGAGTGCAATAAGGATTCAGCTGGGAATAGTCAGCTTTACCAAGTTTACTTGTGTGTTGACACTTCTGGATCGGACATTATTGAGTGTCCAATACTTCCAAGGGGAAGATGTGCTTCTACTGTCCAATTCCCCAAGTTTTAGCTACCCTTATAATTCATGATCACATTCCATTTTTACTAGTTTTACTGTGCTACTCTGTCATTATAATGGGTTTCATTGATTTTGATTTTGTTATTGACTTGTTCAGTTTCTTGTTGGCAATAAAAGCTCGTTTAAAAAAAAAAAAAAACTCGTCTTTTTTTTTTTTTAAATGACTTCAATTTGGGTAGTTCAATTTGTTGGTTTATTTAGTTATGATTTTAGTGTATTTTACAAATTACATAAATTCACATCATTATAATGATTGTCATTGTAATTTTGTGACGTAAAATATACTAAAAAAATCGTTATTTTTAGTAATTAATTTCTATTTAACTTTGTTATTCTCCTAAAATACCTCAAACAAATTTACTATATTTAAATTTCACTATATAGGAACATACCATGCAGTATCATTTCTCTTTAATTATTTGGTCACTTACCGCAATTTCTCTTCATTTTTTCACAGTATTCAGGAGGGAAAGGAAAACAGAAGTTAATGTATTATCTAATGACTTTTAGCTACCATTAAGTGGACTTTGTTGTTAGGCCCAATCCAAATAACAACCTCTAAAGTCAGAGAAAATTAGGCAAAGGGCCACTTTTGGACCACCTCTTCGGTTTTTTTTGGCTAAAAAAAATTAATAATAAAATGTTTTAAAGGATAATTCACGTAAATTGCCAATTTAGAGCCAATTTACATTTAAAAATATCTAAAAACGAATTTATTTACAAAATTGAGCTTAAGATAAATTTGACCATGTTTGTGATGACAAAAATACCCTTAACTCTAATTTAAAAAATTAAAAAAAAAAAGAAGACAGAATACGTCCTAAAAATAACCACATTAATTTTAGTTACCCATTTTTAATATATGAAAATAGAAATTTAAAAATTCTTAAATACATTCTCAATTGATATTCATGTATTTGAGTATTTTTATGAATAAATTTTATCTTTTTTTTAATTATTTTTTTGCATTTGCTGTCAATTGATGAGGTCAATATATGTTATGAGATATTGAAACTATATTCGGTGAATATTTTATTTTTCTCAATAACACAGTCAATATAATAGTAATCCAAAAACAATAAAATGAGAAATGAAGTTCTTGTATAAAATAACATAGTCATTATCAGATAGACCACTTGACCAGATTGTTATTAATTAAGAGTATGCAATATAACGATAAGATCCTATAGTATAAACATTGAATGATGGAATATAATTGTTTAGGTGACAAAGTCATTATCATATGATCAAAAATCAAACAAATTCAAGAATATTTAGTCCAAAATGTAGGATTACTTTCTTTTTAAAAATAAAAATAAAAAGATCCAACTAACGATAATATAAGATTGTTTTACTTTAAAAATAATTGAAAAAAGAATTTGAATTTAAAAAACGTATGAGACTTGCATAAAGAGAAAGAAGTAAAAGCAAGAAAAAAAAAAATTGTCGATCATCCCACAAAAATAGATAAGAGATAAATTTCCATTTAAAAGTTGAGGTTTGAAACGGGGGGGGGGGGGGGGGGGGGGGGGAGTCAAATCATCCTCAAAATGAGGAAGAGTAAATGTGGAACAACAAAAAGCATGAGATTCAAATTTTGTTCAAGTTACAAAAGTTTTAACGAGTTTAATACCCGTGCATTGCACGGGAGAGGAAGAAAAATAAATAAATAAATTGAGTATTATACAATAAAAGCAGTTGGTTAAGATAAATATTATAATTACACTCAGTATAATTCTTCCCAAAATCTCTCCCAATAGTGAAAATACAAAATCAAAATGACAATAATACTAGCAATAATAAAAATGAAAACAAAAGCAAAAAATAAAAAATTCTTCTGTAGTCATACTCATTTAAAGAAAAAAAATTAAAACAAAAATAAAACAAAAACAAAAAAAAAAAGGAACAAAAATCTTTAGACTCAAAAAAACCGGAAAAAAACTAACCTTAACAAAAAAATTATAACAGAATAAAATATATATATCTCATTTTCTCCTTTTTTTTACTGTTTAAAAAAAACCTAAATTTTTTTTTATCAGGTTATATACATGCAAAAACGTAAAAAATATATATATATATATATATAAAATAAAATAAAATAAAACAAAACAAACAAAAAAGACGCAAAAAAAATGCATGCAGAATCCTTAAAAAATGGTCTTTAAAAAATAGAACAAAAAAAAACAAAAAAGACACAGAAAAAACCCAAAAAAAAAATCCGAAATAAAGATAAAAATTTAAAGTAAAAAATCGTTTAAAAAAAAAAAAGGCAAAGTGAAAAAAAACACAATACAATAATAGATCGGAATCTAATATCTAAAATTAGCGTCCAAAAAAAATGGCAAAAACAATATTAAAGAAAAAACTCTAAATAGGGGTAAAACCGATAATACACCGTAGGAAAAAAAAAAACAACTAAAAAAGATATGTAAAACGGTAATTGTATTGTAGACAAAACAGTAAAATGTGAGGATAAAATCATCCTTCCACTGTAGATGAGCCAAAATCAGAATATGAGATAGGGGCAAAATCGTCATTTTACTATAGCAAAAAGTAATGTACAATACTGTAGCAAAAAGTACTGTACATAATGTACAGTACTATAGCAAGCCGAAAAAAAAAAAACAAAAGTCACTGTTCATTATTGTTAAAGGAACATGGAAAAGTGAACATCCTTTTAGTATATTTATTAAGGGCCCGTTTGGTTCTTCATCTCATTTTAAACTAAACTATACTTTTTTTATCATGTTTTTTATCTTTTCTGAAAAAGTCAACAAAAATTACTATTCAAACTTAAAATCTCAAACTCAACTTATACACCAAACACCCCCAAAGTGTTTATTTTTTAAAAAATTTCATTTTTTTTTTTTTTTTTTGGAGGGAACTAAAGCCTAAGTATTGATGTCAGGGATTAGGCATTGACCAAAACTAATTAATTTTTTTCCCTTTGGAGGGAGCTAAAGCCTAAGAACTGAAGCCTAACTATTGATGTCGGGGATTAGGCATTGACCAAAACTAATTAATTTTTTCCCTTATTATTTTTCCAAACAATTTTTTTTATTATTAAGCTTATGACTACACCAGAGAAGTTAGTCCCATATAAAGCCCATACTGAGAAATCCCTGATGGCATGATACGCCCCTTAGGTTCTCTTTTTTATTTAATATTTTTGGTCGTTTCACAAAACTTGGTGCAAGAATAAAGAGATCAAATTAAATATTTATAAATAAAGGGCAAAAGAGTGAAAAGCAATCATACATAATCATTTTAAGACGCATCACATTTTCTTTTTGTTAAGTTCACGTTTTACATTTAACTTCATAAGAAAAGTGCATTACATATATTTGTGACAATTACATATATTGTATTCATGTTTCGTTATTTATGACCATTCCATCTAATATAGAAACTGAAAATCAAAAATTTTTGACATGCACAAACACAACAAAAAGCCCTTAAATGCCAAAATAAAAGTAAGAAATAAAAAAAAGATAATGTTTTGTAAAAGGATGATAAAACATCTTTTTCCATCTTGATAGTTTTTTTCTTCTTTTTTCATTTTTCAAATTTGCCTTTTTTTTTTTTTTTTTTTTCGTGGGCCTTGAAAGCTGCGATAGCTTAATTGTTAGGTGAACGCCCTCCTTGTTGATTCAAATGGGTCTCTGTCTCCCAAATCTCCACCCCAACACGTGCTCGGCCCTTTCATTGTCCATTTCAGCCCCTCTTCTATAACAGATAATGTATATAATATATATATTATTAATAAATATATAGAAAGCACAATAATAGATATTTATTACTGTACAAGGTATTCATCTAAAACGATTCAAAGGTATTTTCATCTAAAATGACTCATTTTGAACGAAAATATTTTGTATTTATCTTTTAATCCTTCAAATTTTCTGTTTTTTTTTTATATTTATTTTAGCCTGTTTTTTATTTTTTATAACTTAGTCCTTTTTTAAGTCCTTTGATTTTCTTTTTTTTTTTGGCCCAATTTTTTTTATTTTTTACAATTTAGTCCTTTTTTGTATTGAACAAAAATGTTTTGTATTTTCTTTTTAGTCCTTTGATTTTATTTATTTTTTATTTTGGCCCGATTTTTTTTAGTTTCTTACAATTTAATCCTATTTTTTGTATTTGTCAAATTTTTTCTATTTTAGTCATTTCATTTTTTTTAACTATTTTTCATGCCTCTCTTTTTTATTTTAATTTTTTATTTTGGGTCCTTTTTGTGGGTCTATTTTTAAATTATTATTTTAAATTTTCTGAATGTAGATAAAAAATTTTAAATGTGTCTAACATGTGCATAGCACATGCTTTAGACTTGTACGGTTAGAAATTAGAATATTATCAAATTATTGTTGTCACAACTCCTAATTAGTTAAATTTTTGGATAGATTAATAAACTTATTTGGTACAAAAGTAGAAGATTCTAAGTTCAAATTTCTAAAATTGATACTCTTTGTGATTCTTTTTATTATTGTCATCATATATTGGTTATGTCTGTGAAGTAGAATATTAAAACCTCATATTTCAAATGATAAATTTAATTTTTCATGAAAGAAAAAAACATTATAGAGAAAATAGGTTTAAAATGGATTTGTCAAACCAAGCTTATTACTCCCAAAACTCAACTCCTTATCGAATGGACATTTCCAATCATCTTGTCCACCTTCCACCACCGTTTAAAAAGTAAAAAACTATTATATATGGTGCTTTTTTTTTTTTTTTTTGAAAATATAAACTTCTTGAACTTCTTTTTCACGAAAAGAAGAAAAAAATAAAAAGAAAAGATGGGTTGTCGATCATAGAATAGTCAATTACATACAACCATAAAAAAACACAAACAAAAACAAAAACACAAACAAAAAGTTGCTTCTGATTTCGTGGTTGTAACATGATTGGAGTTTTATGTTTTTTTTTTTCTTTTTTCTTTTTTTAAATTTTAAATCCCAGACTTTTGGCTTTTGCAAAGCCAATAATAATTAATGTCTGCTTGTTCCTTGCTTGCTTTGTAATCCCACCCCATTTTGAAAGTTGCGTCTCATCCGCAGACTGCGGGCCACAGTATCTTCGCTATGTAAATACGGCCACTCCCCAAGGGTATTGTTGTAAAACTGTTAGTTTTTACCTTCACCGGTCCAGGCCGGCAGCGATAGTCGAAGTCAATGGTGATATATATATATATATATATATTTGTATTTACTCTAACTTTCTTATATTTACTAATACGATTATGATAATTTCGAGAACAAGGAAAAAATAGTGTGAAAAAAAAAAGAGAGAGTTCTAACGTTACACAGAGTTTAAAACAAACACTGCACACAGTCAAATCATGATAATTATATGAAGAAAACATTTTTTGGGTGCTACAATGTGTGGAAAACGTTTAGTTATATGTTATTTTACTTGTAAAATGGATAATTAAAGTGTAGCATATTATTGATTTTGTGCAATAAAAATACCATAAGAAAAATTTTTAAAATTCATTAGAAAAAAAATTATAATGTAACGATAATTTCATATCTGATTATATTATAAAATAAAGATTTTTTTTTTGAAAGTACGATATAAAAATATTAAGGGTAGAGTGTTGCCTTCATCCTAAATTTTAAAAATCAAGTAACTAATCTTTTTTCTTTAGCCTTTTGAGACTATTAGATTAGGATATGAAATTATTGTATAATTAAAATTGTACTTCGATTAAGAAAGAACAATAAATCAGCCCCACATTTTTTGTGCTAATTCCCCTTTGGCCGTGACTTCGCTACACTGACTATCCCTGTGACGTTAGAACCGCCGGATCAAAGCAGAGCCAACAAGAAAATCTTGGCTTCAAAGTTTGGTATTTTCATTCAGCCAAAATTAAAAAAAAAAAAACAAAAACAAAAACAGTGTTCGACCACAGAGTGCCACGTGTTACGTTAAAAAGACTACAAATGACGCAATGTGGCTGTTTCTTGTTGGCTGCGTCGGACGACGACTTAATGGAAAATTCAAGAGAGTCAAGATCTTTATTTTTTAATCACCAATTTATTCTTAATCTATTTTTCTTAATCAAACTTTTTTGTTTAATTAAAACTTTGGCTTAAAAATTACTGCTATTAAGAATCGAACCGAAGGCTTTAAAATGACCAAATCAGCCTAAAAAAAAAAAAAGGGGGCACTACCAAACGGTTTGCCTTCTTCTCTCTTCATTTTCCCACCGTTTCGCGTAAGACTTCAACTTCAAAACCGCAAAGGAATCCCAGAATTTTCTCGCCGATTTTCCCTCCCACTTTCCGGCATTCTTCGCAGAGAATCTCTCTCCAACAGGTAATTTTGCTCTCCGTCTTCACTATTTCTCTCTGCTTCTTCCTCGTCTTAGAAACGATCTTTCAAGCTCCATTTTTTTTTCACTTTCTTCTTCAACTTTAGTTGAATTCTCTCCAATTCTGAATTTTTTTTTTATTTTTGTTAAATTTTTTCCGCGTGCTCCTGTTGTTCTGTGCTTCTGGATCTGTCTGGTGATTTTCTTATTCTTCTTTTTCTTCCTGAGAATTAGTTACAAAGCCTGTTTGGCTGCCGAGAATATTTGAACTTAACATCTTTTCCGAGATTTTATCTGTGGAGTGATAAAATCACATCCACTAAATCCTAGTGGTTTTATTTTTTATTTTTTTGGAATCTGGAATGAGTTAAAGAGTTCTCAGTTCTCTTCACTTAACTCCAGAATTATGATAATCCAGAAATATATTTCAACTCTCATATAAATTATATTTCTTTCATTTGTTCTTTCACTTCAAATAAAGGTCGGATTTTTATTTATTTTTATGTTTTTTCTCTTTTAGTCGCGTCTTTCAATGGCAATTCTAGTAAATTTAACAGAAGTAGTAAGCGTTGAATAAGTCAACTAAATTGTTCTAAATAATTTATTTTTTGGTTATAGGCACAAGTAATTGAAATTTTGTCTGATCGAGAAACTTTTCAATTGTGGGTGGCTTTTGATTTTTATTTTAGTCTAGGGTTTCTTGAATTAATATTTGATTATAAGGTCGTCTTTTGAGACTTCCTTGATAAGAAAATTAAAAAGATTGAAAAAGATCAAAATGGACTGTGGAAATAATGTGGTCCCCAGTCAATTAATTCTGTGTAAAATGTAAATATAGTCATTGCTATCTGCTGCTAGGTCCATTAGGTTAATTAATCCATGCTTAAATAGATACATAGGAGAAGATTTTGATTTAATCTAAGCTTTAAAGGCCATTTACAAGGCTGTGTAATATGGATTTAAGTTGAACCAAAAAAAAAAAAAAAGTGATCCGTGTCGTTGGCCGGTTGCTAAAGTTGAGAATTATATTTCATAAATGGCATTTCTTTTTGTCAGCTCCAAAGGTCCTGATCACATCTCGACTTCTGTATTTAATTTTCTATGTTTTAATGGAAATCCTTTTCGGTTGTTATTTTTGTTGCTTTGATGATGGATATGTTTAGACATTCTGCTTTTTCTGTATCCAAGCTTTATCGGGTTGTGTTTTCTTATATCAACTGAACCTTTTAATTGATTTCACACGTTGATGTTTTGGATATGAATCATTCGTAGTTGCTGACTTCTGTCCTGGTCTTATCGCTCTCGTTATTTCAGGATCATCATGGTAGTTTCAACATATTTGCTTCATGCTCAAGTAAAAGAAACATAGATGCTTTATGAGTTAACTTTGTGGTGGATTCGTTCGAGCTTAAAGCACTAGATCACTCAGTTTCAGGCCAGAAGACAATGGTTGTGAAACTTTGTGGTCGGTGTCAAGTTGAACAGCAGGCATGATTGGACAAACTTGAAAATTTTATTCCAAGAAATGAAAGTGTTCAATCAATGCATCTTGTTTCTTTCTGAAGCATTTTTAGTTTGCACCAGGTCAATCATTCTTCTTCCACGTTAAAGACTTGGCTCTCTGGTTTTTGTTCCCAGAATCAGTTTGTTATTACGACCACCTTGCTGGTATTTGGTTTTGATGCTCACTCACCGAGGATATCAGGCATAGAGGTTTGATGCCTTGAGAGATTCTGAGAATGAAGAAATGGTACGGCGGCGTTCTGGTTGCATCCTTGTTTATGCTTCTGGTTTTGAGATATGGCATGATGAAAGATCCTATTGGGGAGCATTATTTGATGACTCCCTTCCCAGCCAATAGCACGAACCCTCTCAAATGGTTGAGCGCCTTTGCTCCCCCTGCAGTTCAAAACCCAGAGAGTGCATCTCAAGTGATACCTACTGAGATCGTCATTTCCAACCTTTTTGCTCAGAGGAATGTCTCCAATGAAGAGCAGCAATCTCTGCAGACGTGGAACCACTTGAAACACCTAATAGATCATGTTCAAGGTCTACCAAATGCAGTTGAGGCCATCAAGGAAGCTAGTGGTGTTTGGAATAACCTCATGGCTTCAGTTGAAGAATCAAAACGCGGTTATTCGAATGGTAGTTCACTAGGAAGGGGAAAAGAGAAACAGTGTCCTTATTTTCTAAACAAAATGAATGGCACGGAACTTGATAACAGTGACTACAAGTTGCAGGTTCCTTGTGGCCTGACACAAGGTTCTTCCATTACAGTTATCGGCATTCCAAATGGTATTCTTGGCAATTTTAAGATGACTTGAGAGGGGAACCACTTCCAGGAGAGCCTGATTCACCTATTATTTTGCATTACAACGTAAGGCTTCATGGTGATAAGATAACGGAAGACCCTGTTATCGTCCAGAACTCCTGGACTGCTGCTCATGATTGGGGTGAAGAGGAGCGTTGTCCCTCCCCCAATCCCAAAAAGGAAAAGAAAGGTATTGCCTAACTTCTTAATTAATTGGACACAAAAGCATTTTTAGTTCGTAGATTTATAGCAGATGCATTTTAGTCTATATAAATCATGAAGTTTTTGTGCCCAAGAACTTTGGCTAATCCACGACTTTTGAAGTTCTCATGTAAAACATTCATTAGAATGTCGATAAAATTGTTCTTATAATTGAAAAATATCCAAATCAACTTGTTGATGGAACTTGCAAAATTTTTTTTCTTCCCATTTCTATTTGGAACTTTTCTTCTCATTACTATTTGGATCCAACAAATTAATGCTTTTTTTTCATATAGTGCATGACATTTGTTCCTTCCAATTCTTCCATCTGTAATGCCTTAGAACTTGAGAATTTATGAACCAAATTTACACTCAGATCTATAGAGATCACAGTAATTTGTCAATATTTTGGGCAAACTTTGTACCTCTGTTCACTTGACATATTCAATACATTGATCGGTTCATTAGATATTATTTGGAAGAAAGGCTGCAGTATGCAACGCATTCTATGCTGAGATTGCTGGCTAGACCAACCGTTCCGTTCGATTTGGATCACAACGTGATCCCGTCTTTATAATTTCTGCTAAAGATTGCACAATATGTTTCCATGTGAATTCATTCTCGTTACTCTCTATTTTTGCCATGTGAAATACCATCTATTCTCCAATCCTTGATAACTGACATTAGTGTTTTGATATCCAGTGGATGAGTTGGATCAGTGTAACAAGATAGTGGGCAATGTGTCAAGGCGGTCATCACTGGTGCAAGATGGATCTAAACCTAGAAAATACTTCCCATTTAAGCAAGGCTATCCATTTGTTGCAACACTCAGAGTCGGATCAGAAGGAATCCAAATGACAGTAGATGGGAAGCACCTAACATCGTTTGCTTATCGTGAAGTAATATCTCTTATTCTCATTGATTTTCTTTTGGAAGTTCAAGTGGAATGGCGTTGTATCTTTGAACTTATTGGCTGCTTGGATTGTTATCTTTCAGGCATTGGAGCCATGGCTTGTTAGCGAAGTGAAAATATCTGGAGACTTGCAATTAATTTCTGTCCTAGCCAGTGCTTTACCCACATCAGAAGATTCAGAGCATGTAATTGATTTAGAAGCACTCAAATCACCCCCTCTCTCTTCACAGAGACCGCTGGATCTTTTTGTTGGTGTTTTCTCTACTGCAAACAATTTTAAGCGCAGGATGGCTGTTCGAAGAACATGGATGCAGTATCCAGCAGTTCGATCTGGGGCAGTTGCAGTGCGCTTTTTTGTTGGCCTGGTGAGCTTAGTATTTGTATATACATATCTTTAGATTTTCCTAGTTGTAGAAAAAATCATCATTTAAGATCTATTGGAGTTTTTGCAGAGTCCAAATTGATCGAGAGTTCCCCTAGCATGACATTTTAAAAACACTGACATCGAAAAAAATCTCATAAACTATAAGCAGTTAAGTTTTAAATGCATAACTAATCGCTGGTTTCATGAACAACTTTTCCGTTGTTTTTAAGAGGTTTCGTCTCCTAAATCATAAACAGTCAAAGTTTTAAATAGAACATAACCAGCCTCTGGTTTAGTGAACTAAATTCTGATGTTATACTATTTATGAAGTTCATTATGTATTGCAGCATAAAAACAAAATAGTGAACGAGGAACTCTGGAATGAGGCCGAAACATATGGAGACATTCAACTGATGCCTTTTGTCGATTACTACAGCCTCATCACGTGGAAAACTCTAGCAATTTGCATCTTTGGGGTAAAATCGTGTTTTCATTGAAACTTTGGTATCTTTTCCTCCTTTGTTTTGTACTTATTGATCCCATCTATTCAACAGACGGAGGTTGTTTCTGCAAAGTACGTCATGAAGACGGATGATGATGCATTTGTCCGTATAGATGAAGTGCAAGCTTCTTTACAGAGAATCAGCGCGACTCGTGGATTGCTTTATGGGCTCATTAATTCAGATTCTCAACCGCATCGAAATCCTGATAGCAAGTGGTTTATCAGTTCTGAGGTAATTATTTTTGCTAGATCATACTTAATTTAGAATTGGCCACAAACAATCTTCGGTCCTACTTTGCCATTGTGGATTAGCCTTGCTAAACAGAGCAAAAGATGTTCGTGGAAATCTTGTAAGCATGTCAATACATGTGGACGTTGGCATGCGTATGCATATATGAAAATTAAGTGCGCAAGAAATATCTATGAATGGAACAAAACGAAAAATTAAAAAAAGAACACAACACAAACACAAAGGTAGTAGTCGGATTAGCTCAGGTTGCATGCCAAAAGATGAACATTTGATTCTGATTTTAGCACAGATAATTGATTATTTTAAACTTGTTTTTGTGTCTCACTTCATTGTCTATCTTTATGAAGGAATGGCCCGAAGAGAATTACCCACCTTGGGCACATGGTCCTGGTTATGTGGTGTCCAGAGACATAGCAAAGGCTGTCGTCAAAATGAACAACGAAGGCCGTTTAAAGGTAACAAGGAAATCCATAACTCATAGCAGATTTTACGACAATTTATATTCTTTTGTTTCCCCCATTGGATGCATGCAAATTCTGTTGTAAAACGGACTCCATTGAGGTCCAGTGCTGCAGATTACGCAAGTTTCTCAATCTGAAACAAACAATCTCTTTTCATGGCACAGATGTTCAAACTGGAAGATGTGGCAATGGGCATCTGGATCGCAGAAATGAAGAAAGAGGGCTTAAAGGTCCGCTACGAGAATGACGAGAAGATCTATAACGAGGGATGCAAGGATGGCTATGTGGTTGCCCATTACCAGGGCCCCAGAGAGATGCTGTGTCTTTGGCAGAAACTTCAAGAAGGAACCGGCGCTAGATGCTGCGGTGAAAGATAGACATATAATAACTATCTATAAATTACTCGACCGTTACCGGAGCTTTTCGGTGCTTCATGGGCGTCAATCCGGAGAAAATTTTGGTAACCAACCAACCAAACCTATTGTAGAGAGACTCTCTTGACCATGGTTGACAGAAGACAGAAGACAGAAGACAGAAGACCACCTCTAACATGAAATGAGGGATTTTTTTTTTCTTTAGAAATTTTTGAGGAGGGGTTTGAGGCAATTGTCATATAAAGATATAGTCATATAATAGCTAATGCATAAGATTAAAATGCATTTTTCGTTCCTCGTACTTTGCAGGCTAGATTTTTTTGCCTTGTGTAAATTGTAGCAGTAATAATATGTGGGGTCTATAATAAACGAGAATGTGTTACACAATTCTCTCTTGTATTTCACTTTATTACACACACGCGCGCACGCGCGCACACACACACACATATATATTCAGGAAAATTTTTAAGAAGTATTATATCATTAATTCACACCAAAAACGAATGACCAGGAAACGACAATAACTTTATAAGGACATCAATAGAACGACGACAAGAATCTGACAAACGACATAAATATACAAACACGACAATTGATATAAAACGGATAACAATTTAACAGACGGAAAAAAAAAAAAAAAAAAAAAAAGGCAACGAGGACCAGACAAACCATATCAACTACAAAACAGTATTTGTAGAATTAACGAAAATTTTGGTTAAAAGGACATTAATATTCAAAAGGACAACGTAAAAACGACAATGATGTGGAAAAACACACGTGGAAAACAACAAATTGAAAACTTGGGAGTTTCTTTCTTTCTTTCTTTCTTTTTTTTTTTTTTTTTTTTTAACACATTTACCTTCAAACCTTTAGTTCTTTATGATTAACTTTTAATTTTTGACAAATTACTTTGAAATTTTTTAATTTATTACAATATGTCACTTTTACTTACTTTTCCATTAAATTTGTTACAATATGTCACTTTTACTTACTTTTCCATTAAATTGGTGACGAAAGTCCACATTGACGACATGTAAGGGTGAAAAATCCCGACAAAAGAATTTCCAAATTCAATTCAAAAGATAATTTAAATTTTACAAATTTATATACATAATAAAACAAAAGTTGACAAAATGAGACATATTAAAACATTTTAGAAAGTTTGAAGTAAATTATCAAAATTAAGCATCCGCTTGGTGTTACGTTAAGAGTTGAAATTTTTAAGTTAAAGCTGATTGATTTTTTAAAAACTAGTTATAATTTTTGTTAATTTTTCAGAAAAAGACAAAAACTGAGATGAAAAATTTAAGTTTGAGTTAAATCACCAAACGAAGCATAAAAATTTAAGCAACAAGTTGTGAATCAAAAAATTTGGAGGACAACAGCGCCAAAAAGCTACACTAACCCCAAACGACAACAATTAGCAAAGGCATAACACTGAAACGACAGTTACCCAGAGCACAACATTATAGAAGAGAACCCAGGACGGAAAAGCGACAATGACCCAAAAACGACATTAACATGAAAACAACAGCATATAAAATCCGACCAGAACCGGCAAAATAACAAATAACTAAACTAGAAAACGACATTAAACCCAATACGACGAGAGTTGAATAAACGATGAGAATAGATAATGACATCAACAGCAATTCAGCATTAAAAAAAAAAAAAAAAAACTATTAATCATGAAACTGATGAGCACAGTCCATATACAATAACACTCGAGAACTCTCTTTGCTTCTAGTTTTGGCATTAGCTTTTCCTGAAGCAAGGGACTGATTGCCCATTTCCATTTTCAATAGGGCAAGCGAACCGGCGGCTATGCTGCTCCGCGGAGTACGCAACTGCGATACGAGAAGCTATGTCTCTTTTCTTCCTAATGAGACAATCTAATCCAAGTGGAAAACTCTATGACCCGTCAAATATTCTGCATTTCGTTTAAAGGGAACTTCTACTGTCAAATCTTAGTTTCGATGTAAAATAAATAAATATTGCTGTTTTATCTAGGCAAAAATCCATGGCTGGATATTGCAATCTCAAAGGCTTGCATTCTTTCCCCACGGGCAAGGCCATTGCGATCATAAGATGATATCTCGTTTATTTTGAGATCATTGCAAGCCTCTATTAGTTCCTCGCCAACACGTTTAGCAGCTTCCTATAGGACACCAAACAAAACACGACAAAGACAATAACGAACGATGAAGCAGAACTCTGACCATCTTATTGGACGCAAACAATGGGAAAAACCTAGTTTTTGTTCTCATAATACTTACAATGGTGCTGCAAGGAGAATTCTGACGAATGGATTTCTGTAGAGTGCTGCCATAAAACAGACATTTCTTATTTTGATCATCTACTAGCATAGCGTACAACTGTTTGTCTGAGCAGAATACTGACAGCCTGGGTTTTGTAGGCGTGCCGTTGTACTGAAAATGTAGAGAAGTAAGATTGCCATGGATTAGCAAACAAGTATGGTCAAGAATATTTGCTTCAAAATCTTGTGCTACGTAATCAAGTTCATTTCTTTTCGTCTGCAGAGTATAAATGAAAAGGTTTTCAGACAAAAGTCTATTCTTTAAATAAATAAATAAATAACAACCTTCTTTAGCATTCTTCGGTTTCGAACTTTTGCGCTTTCCCGTCTAGTATTTCCCCTAGCTTTTATCACGAATGGCATCAAAGATAAATCTGTAACAAATTTAAGTGAAACTAGTGAAACCCGCACATGCAAAAGTTCAGTCAGTACCAAAAACAAAACTTTTATCTGCAGTAGGTCGTTGTTAATATTAAAGCTCCCACCTTCTATATATGAATCTTAAATACAAAAGCTTCACTTACTTTTACTTTGTGTGTGCCGGAAGTCAAAGGATATTGAATACA
Organism: Ficus erecta; assembly: GCA_008635985.1. Lineage (NCBI taxonomy): Eukaryota > Viridiplantae > Streptophyta > Magnoliopsida > Rosales > Moraceae > Ficus > Ficus erecta. The sequence goes on along the minus strand of BKCH01000012.1, from coordinate 3,223,994 downwards.
TCCCAAAGAGATTGGGACATCTAAGTTGCAGCATGGGAACACTTGAAAGAGTCATACCATGCATGTCTTGAAACATCGAATTGCCCGGTAATGATTTTGCACAAGCAACTTCACCTGCAAGTCAAGCGTTGCTTTTAGATGCAAAAAGGGTGATGCAAATCTTGCAAAACAAGAAACCAAAATGGAGGCATATGTAATTCAGGAATTTCATCGATCAGTTCATGTGCATTAGTAAGTTTAACTACAACAGTCATTGGTGAATGGTGACCACCCTTTTAAACCAGATTGAAATGCAGTATGCGTTATTTTTACAATCGTTTTTGTGTTCTGATCTCAGAGAAACAAAAAGAGCTGGTTAATCAAAAGGAAAAATAGAATAAATCAAGTGATGTAAAAAATTAGCCATTTGACCCCGCCAATAAGACGTCTTTGCATATCCTTACCAACCACAATAAATAATAATAATAATAAATATATATATGTATATATATATATATACACACACACAAATATAGAGAGAAAAGAACTTTACCTTTGCAAACTGCTGAAACGTTCTAGATTATTCGATGATAATATCAACATGGCCTTCCTTGACCAAACAAAGCGGTGGGACTTGCGAAAAGATGTTCCGCCCAAGGTTTAGTAATATTGCGTTTGGTTCGTCTGAATTTTTAAATTAGAAATAATAAATTTTTAAAAATTAATTATAAATTTTATTGATTTAAAAAAAATAAAAAATAAGATAAAAATATATAATTTAATAAAAATTAAACTTAAGGGGGTGTTTGGGTGATGAGTTTAAACTCATCACCATCAACTCAATTTTTATCTTTTTCCCTAAAAATTTTTTATCTTTTCTGAAAAAGACAACCAAAATCACTATTTAAATTTATAAATTTCAATTCAAACTCATTCATCAAACACCCCCTTTGATATCAAATAAAATTTAAAATTTAAAATGTACTAAAACTATGGACCTGTCAGTTTTAAGGATTTTTATTGTTATATATATCACAACATTAACAGCTGTCAGAAAATATCAAGAATTATTATTAATTATTAATTATTAATTATTAATTATTAATATTGCTTGAATCTAAGTTAAAGATACTTGAATCTAGAGGAACAATCTCACTATTATCACAAAAAAAAAAAAAAAAAAAAATTACGAACCGCAATAAACCATTCATATGACATGAATTTTAAGTATTATTGGTATTCTTATTCCTTATGAGAAACATTTGTGACTTGGGAATCCATTTACAAATATCTCAGTTTGCTTCTTTCCATCTATTCATTCACAGCCCAAACATAAATCAATTATTGGCCAAACAAATATCACACCTCAAAAGTCAAGCTAAATTAAAATAATAATAATAATAATCCCCATAATGATTTAAGATACAATTATTCAACAAAAAAATTAAATTATCATCTGGTGGGCACATCTCAAGAGCCCGATAGAGCACTTCTCAAGATTCCAATCATATATTTATATATATACATATATATTCCCTATTAGCCTCCCTTGACACAGAAAAAAAATCTCACCTCGAATGAAAGCGACCGTTTTTAAAGATAAACATCAAGCTTGTATCCCGAAGAAAACACTTGCTTCACAAAATTCCAGATCTTTCTATTACCTTCTGTCCGTTTCTGGTCCCACACCTTTTCCTCTCTCTTCTATTCACCTCCCAAAACCTTCTTTCCCTTCACCAAAAATAAGAAAGCTATTAAGTTCAATTTCTTTCTCTTCTCCTCTCTCTCTCTCTCTCTCTCTCTCTCCAGAAAAGGTTGCACCTTTGTCATCAGAAAAGAAAGTCATCCATGGCTTCCGAAGCAGACGTCTCCGAGCTCTCTTCCATGTTTGAGAGGCTAGTCAGAAACAGAGACCTCTCTCTGTTCCTCCCCTTCATCTTCGGCTTCGCAAACAACGTCCAAAGAAGAGAAGAAGACGACTCAGACTCAGCCGATCACCAAAACGACAACAACAACAACACAAGAAACGACGACGACGACGACGACAACAACAACAGCAACAACAGCAACAACAGCAACAGGGTGATTCTGATCAACCCCTTCACGCAGGGGATGGTGGTGATCGACGGCGTGTCGAGCTTGGATTCTCTTCTGCGGGAGCTGGGCAACAAGGAGGGTCAACCACCGGCGTCGAAGGAGTCGCTGAAAGCCATGCCGACCGTCGAGATCGGCGGCGAAGAAGGAGAAGAAGAGGAGTGTGTGATTTGTTTAGAGAAGTTTGAGGTTGGTGGGTTTGCGAAGGAAGTGCCGTGCAGGCACAGGTTCCATGGAGATTGCATAGAGAAGTGGCTGGGGATTCATGGGACTTGCCCTGTTTGCAGGCACAAGATGCCTGTTGATGAGGAAGGTGAGGAGAAGAAGAGCAGGAGGTCTGGAGCTGGAGGAGAGAGAGAGGTTTGGGTCAGTTTTTCTTTCAACTCTCGTGGTGGTACTGGTATAAGTAGTTCTGGTGATGATCCGATAAACCAGACTTCTTCAGCTGATGGTTCTGGTGTTTCTGATGCTGCTGATTCTTCTTCTTCAGAAGTTCAGGGTTAGAACAAATTTTTTTTTTTGGGGTTTTTTCTTTTTCCTTGTTGATGAAGAAAGAAATGAGTTGTACAGAGAAAGCTTTTACAGTGTTAATATTGAGTTCACAAATGAATGGATTATTCTTTTTTATTTTTTGGATTTTCCACAAAAAATACATGCTAGAGTTCTTGATTACCATCTCAGTGGTTTGGTATTTATTATATTGGAATTACATGTTACATTTGGATTCATAGATTTAAACCCAAAATAAATACATTGAAAGATAGATGATAACTGAAGTCTGAATTCATTCCAAAAGTTTGGATCTTTTTTTTTGGGTCTAAATCTATACATACATATATAATTGCTCGAAAATTAATGAAGCTCTTGAGGCTAAATTCATGGGCTTGGTTTGTCACAATTTGGAGAATTTCTTCTTTGCTCAAGAATCTTAATCCCTTGGTACCTTCCAAGCATTAAGAGGGTAGCCATTGGATTTGTGCCTGGTGATACTGAGAAAGTTGAGCCATCCACAACTCTGAGTCCCTTAACCCCATAAACCTTGTAATCTTTGTCAACAACCTCTCCGACTATACAACCGCCGTGGTAGTGGTAGAAAGTCCTTACATTTTTCTTGCAGAACTTCCTCACCTCATCTTCAGAAGTCATCATCAGATTGTTTTTCTTGTGCTCTGTCCCTAGAAACATATCAATGGACTGAGACCTCTCGACTCGGTTGAGCAACTCCACTAATTTCACACACCCATTTGAGTCTTCTTCATTTGCAAGGTAGTTGAATTTCACAGATGGGTTTTGTCTTGGATCTTTGTTTCTCAACTCTAGCTTCCCCTTTGACAAAGGGAATGCAAGTTTGGCTGCGATTGGGATTCTTGTTGCATTGAAGCTTATTGGTAGTATTCCCGCTTCAATTATGATCTTCAAGTCATCCGCAATGCCCACAACTTGGGGTGTGTCTGGCTTTCTCTTTTGTGGCGTCGAGTCCACCAAAACGGCAACGCCAGGGTTGTCCTTCATTCCACGGCCAACTCCCTTGAGATCAACCACAAGTGGGAGATTGAAATTCCTTAGGTGTTTGTTAGAGCCAATGCCACTCAACAACAGAATTTGAGGGCTGCCTAGCGCCCCGGCTGATAGTATAACATCGCCTGAATTGGGATCGTTTGGGTGGTTGATATAAGCTCTGTAGGTTTGATGAGAAGAGCCATCGCTCTTGATGAATCTTATCCCATGAGCTATATTCTCAGATGTGTTGCCTGCAACATCAGAATGGTTAGTTTGGTCCAAATGTTAAGTGGCTGTGCGAGTTCCTAGCTACACATCTAAAACGCGACGAGCTCTACTTAAGTGTGGTGCTTAACCCTACAGGCTTGCGAGCGCTCCTAACTTTCTGTATGGAGCTGCGGACTTGTGATGCCCTCTAGATCTGCTCTTAGTTGTACGGTTAGACCGAAACCATGGATAAAGCCTTGTTTTAGCCCTAAAACTTTAAAATCAAGAGTGGTAACCTCTAAACTTATTTAAAAGTTTCAGGCTAGTCTCTTAACATTTTTCGTTGTCCTCAAAGGAAAAAAAATGACTTCTGTTAAGTATAGGGAACAACAATGAAGTTATCTTCACAATTTTTGAGTATTTTTGCCTTTTAAATTTACCTTCAAATGTCGAGGTCTAGTAACAAACATTCTAGCAATTTGAGGCAGGAGAAAAACCAACTGCATGAAAAACCGAAGAACTTAATTTAATATTCAATACTCACCTTTCCTGCGAAAGATTACACTTTTCACGGTTGCATGCAAAAGAACCGTAATGTTTTTCGGATTCCCTGCCCGTAAAAGCTCAGCCGAGGTGTACCTTTTCCCGCAACCATCAAAAACGCTGCCACCAATTTTTGTTCCCTCAATATGCTCCAGACTAAAACCATTATATGGCAAAATCCCTGCATCAAGGAAGCTAAATTCCGCCACTGTCTGCCATATGGTCAGTTCGGGTTTAAAGACTACTCTAGATTCAACCCATTTGTAGGAATCTTTCACCAGCTTCTCATCCCAGCCAACCTGTTTGACAAAATCATCACTAGCTCTGCTGTAGAATCCGCCATTTATGGCAGATGAGCCTCCAAGAACTCTTCCTCGGAGATTTGGTATCCCATCCTCGGAGACGAATGTTTGAGCAACCGATGTGTGTTCGTCGGTTTGGAGTAATGACAATCCATAGAGATTCTTGTCCAGTATCATAGGATCCCCAAATGGTGAACCACCTCTCTCGACCAAGAGCACTGAGAACTTCTCGGACAGTGTTGCGGCTAGGGGACAGCCTGCGGTTCCTCCTCCAACGATAATGTAGTCAAAGGACTTCCCTGAGACTTCTTCGACATCTGAAGTCATGTGGGGAAGAGCTGTTTCTATAATTAGGAAGGCAAAAGATGTAACAAACTCATTAGTCATGAAGAGACTTGGAAGTGATTATAGACCCCTACGATCCGGTTCTCTGTGTAACGTCTTTTTAGGCATTAGATGATAATTAAAAATATATATATATCAAGTCATTGATTTTTTTTTGTTTGGAGATTTCACATAATAAAAGCAGTTTAAATTTTAAGGGTGCAGATCGATCATTCCAATACCCAGCGCAATAAATTGTTTGGAGCTGTTTCTACAAACTACAGTTGAAAATGTGAAGAGAAAAAAATTACCAAGAGATAGTGACATACCTTGAGATTGTATTGGAGAAGATAGAGAAGAATGTATGAGAAAGAAGAACAATGCAGTGAGAACCCCATGTCCATGAATGGCTTGTGGAAACTTCATTTTTTTATTTTGTTATTTTTTTGCAACTGCCATTGGAGAGGAAGGAAATGGGTGCAATTTATTGACCTACGAGGGTTATATAATCATTAAGAGTCTCTTAGTGCTAGTGGTTTGAATTGATTGAGGTAAAATTATTTAGAGTCATGTTCCTAAGTTAGGCATGGTTTTAGCCAAATGATTTATACTTATTGACTACGGTGAATGCCTAATAATTATGGCACTACAGCTGTGCCTATGATTATCCCCAACTTCCATTGTATATGTATAATATATATATATAGATAAATATACATACACAGACACAGTATAAACATAAATATTCAGAGCCATAATGAAACATGGTGAATGATTAAATATATTCACGCGACAAACAACTAGGACATTCCAAGGAAAAATAAGGTGTGTTTTTAGTCGAGACTAGATCTGTTGTCTCATTTTATGTCTCAATGATTGTTCTTTTAATAGTATTTTGACAACTCTTTAATTTGTTTAAGAATATTTAATATTAAACTTTTTTATGTGGTTAAATTTTTAAATTCAGATTATATGATATAATACTATTGAGAATAATTAATGAGATAAAAAAATCTGAAACAACATATATTGATTCGTTTTTAGTCACCCATTAAAAGCTGAAGCTCAAAACAAAATGAAACATAGTAAATTCCAGCTCGGGCATACATAGGTGCTTGTTAACAATGAAGAAACATTAGGAAACACGATATGTTAGTTATGAATATTATTTCTTTGAATCTCGTCAATGAAGCAAGTTACCCTTTTCTTCTTTTTTTATTATTGTTTTTTTTTTTTTTGGGTGAAAAAGCAAGGGCCCATAAGCGGCAACTGGATTATAATGGCTATCAATATTTTGGACTTTTAGGAGGTCTAAAATATGAGAAAATTATTGGAAAATCATGTTTTGGGTACTTTTTATAATTTTATTTACTTTAATATTAAAGTTAATAATTTTAATGTTATGAAATAGTAAAAATATTAATTTTAATATTATAATAGGCATAAATATAAGAAACTATTAAATTTATGGCATATTCTTGCATATAATCCCCAAAATATCCTATTTCGCACTACATGTGTATGTGTGTATATATATATATATATATATATATATTTTAAAATCATTTGATTAATTTTTCAGCAGTCTATAATCCTTCTTTAAGTTTCTGGTTTCTGGTCCCCTCACCTTTTCTCTATCTCATTGGTTTAGTTTGATCCATATAGGCCTACAACAGAATCCTTCGAGTAACTACTATGATTATATTGGAATCAAATATTACATTCGTTTTTTTAGAGTTCAACCCAAATCAAATACGTTGAGAGATAGAATATTAGTGTAGTGTAAATCCATTCCAGAATTTTGGAACTGTTTTTTTGTCTAAATTATTGTCCAATTTAAAAGGATTTTCAAATGGTGAACCACCTCTCTCAACCAAGAGCACCGAGAACAGTTTCTACGAGGAAAGCAAGAGACGTAACAAACTCACTAGTTATGAAAAGACTCGGAAGTGATTATTTTGCTCTATATATATATATATATATATATATATATATATAATAAAAAATAAAAAGATAGGCACTCCACAATCTGGTCATATTCTACAATGTTTTTTTCTTCTGGTGTTAGATAACAATAATTATAATAATAAAAAGCTCTGATGTGTTAAATGTTGGGTCTGACTTAACAAAAACAGCTCAAATTTCAATGATTCATATCGATAGAACTAACTTAATAAATTACTTATATGTTATGAAGGACGAATTTTATTTTTACTTCCTAACCTTTGGTGCTCTTGTAATTTTGTTTCTTGAACTTTGAAGACTGATAGAGAAGCTCCTCGATCTATGAAATGTTATCAATTTTGCTTATTCCATCAATTAAATGGATGAAATTACTGACACGACAACAACTAAAGTATAATTTAACAAGGAAAAATTTATTTTTGCCCCCTAAACTTTAATACTCTTGTAATTTTACCCCGAACTTTAAAAACTGGTGTTTATACCCCTTAAACTTTAAACTGAATACCAAAAAATTTGTGCTTGTGCTTGGTCCCTTAAATTAAGTAATTTGTAATTTTACTCTGAATACCAAAAAATTTGTGCTTGTAGTTCTCGACCTAATATAATAAAATGTTAATTTTAATTGATATCTTTATAATTATAAAAATAACTCCAAAAAATTAAAAATCTATCGAGATTTAAGGGATCTAAATAATTGTTAGTGCTAGTGGTTTGAATTGATAGCAGTAAATTATTGACAACAGTGTACCTAAGTTAGGATAGGCCTGGTTGTGTTGTTGTTGCTTTGTTTGTTGTTTTTTGTTTGGTTTGCTAATGAAATCTCATTTAAAAATAAAAAATTAAAAAAAATTAAAAAAAAAAAAAGTTAGGATAGGCCAGTTATACTTCTTCACTACAATGCATACCTAATGATTATGGCGCTACGCCTATACATGATCATTCCCAGCTACCATTTATACACACACACTCGTATATTCATAGCCATAATGAAATTTGAACTGCACACAAAACATACTTGCTTCATTGTCCATTGTCCATTATTAAATCCATTCATGCGATAAACAGCTAAATAGGAATATATATATATATATATATATATATATGCTTCGGCTTCGGTGCATCAGAAGCACAGGCTCATCTGCACATGTCAAAGGTAGGTGATAAATGGCTATGTTTGCATGGCAGTTTATTGTCAGAGGTGGAGGTAAGGTGCATGAACGTGCATGAGCTGTCTCGCACTCGGAGGGAGAGATACCGGCTGCAGGGAGTTGGCTCGTCGGTATTAATGTAAATGATATAAAATGGAGAGGGCAATTTGATGCAAGCGAGTGAGGAAAGAAAAGAAAAAAAAAAAAAAAAAAGTCAGGTGGAATCGATATGGTACCATAATAGAATCGTAGGCGGTAGGATAACATGCTTAGTAGTCCAACTAATATTCTGATTTAGTGACTGAGACAATTAATCATCTAATAATTTAGTTAGAATAACGGTGGAAATAAGCAATGTTATTTGTTAACAGTAACTGAAATAGACAGAAACATAGGACGAAAGAAGCAATCGAAGTTAAGGTGGAGAGGGTAAGTAGGCGAAGAGGGATAGTTACGGACTAGAAGCTTCAGAGCCGACATGCGGAGCGGATTCTGTAAGAATAGTTTTACCCTTCGCTCTCTTGAGATGGCATGTTGCACGATTATGAACATACTCCTTACGGAGACCGCACGTACGTTCTCTTGCCTTGGTCGGCACCCGGTTCGCCATTAACAATATCTCATGTTTGTGGCCGGTTTGCCGTACGTTTATTTCTAACAACCACAAGGATAATAACCATTGGACTCGAACAACATGCAGCTGCAACATAGGTGTCCATATTGGACTTGAAGAATACTACGGTGTGATTCTTTTGTCGTATTTCTGTCCCCCTTCTACCCCACCACTTGTTTTCTCTTTGCAAGCAAAAAAACGACACTAGTCATTGGGCCTCCTCCTGACTATTACCGAAATAGAATATTAAATTCAAATATTACTTGCAACAACTACTTTTAACCGGTTGCGCTTCTGACACCGGTTTATACAACTTTTCAATGCCCCTCAACATTTGCTCACCGTACAAATCAAGATCAACGGCTTCAATTGATTTTGGAGTTTAAAAACTCCACTTGACTCAATCGTACAAAAGAAGACCATATATATATATATATATATATATATATAATATTTATCAGGCCCTTGAATGATGACTAATTTGTTTTGTTTTGTTTTAATTTTCGGTTTTTGGTTTTTTTTTTTTTTTTTTTGGGTGTGTTTATGTGTGTGTGTGTGTGTGTGTTTTTTTTTTGGGACAAAATAAGGCTTTTGCGCTCTTAAAACTAAGAAGTAGACCCCACTTTTGAATGTGTGCGTGAAAAGCTGAAATTCAAAACAAAATTAAACATAATAAATTAATACAGAGATTTCAACATTTTGGGACACTTTCTAGTGTTTGACTTTGTTACATTGGCATTTCTTAATTTATAACGGTTTTGATAATTTGTGTGGGAGTGAAATATTTTGAGTACAATACGACAACGTAATTGATCCACACAGAAATCGTCTCAGCAATTTCTATATTTGACCCGGTTGAAAAACATGATTTTTCTATATATCCATCTTTTAAAATTTACTTGTCAATATGAGCAAACATTAGGAAACAAGATATGTACTATTTTATGAACATTACTTTGATTCTCGTCAATGAAGCAAGTTTTCTATTCCTTGAAGGAAGATTGAAAACGGCCCAAAATCCTCAATCCAATAGGCAATTATAACGGCTATCAATTTGCACTAATGTTCTCACTTGAGCATGAGAGGAATAAATATAAAAAGAGTATGAGGGCAATTTTGTCACTTGAAATGTTAAAGGGTGTTCCTTTTTTTTTTTTTCTCTCTCTTTTTTTCTCTTCTTAAAACAAAATGGTGGGGTCTATTTTTTAGTTTGAGAAGAGCAGAAAGGATTATTTTGCCAAAACCAGAACACATAAAGAGAGAGAAAATTATGTATTAATATATATTTGTTTTTTTTTCTTTCCTTTAATATGAATATACTTTCAAAAGTCTTTGGAGATTCATAAAACATGACAATATACATAATTTATAGACAAGATTTAAGTCCAGCAATCAAGTTTGGCACTGCATCACTCCAAATTCATCATGGTTTTTTTTTTTTTTTTCCCCTCTTTTATATTCCTTTGCAGTTCAAGTCTATTGCTTTTGGACCCGAATCAATGTCGTTCGGATATTGACAATTCAGGTCAATAGTCCCGATTAAAAATCCAGATGTTTTCAAATGTCCACTGCTTTTCTCTACATGATTTTGTGATATTTTCGAAACCGGTTGCTCGACACAAATTCCATCAGAAATGTTGCTCCCACTTCTCTTCCTTCCAATACTATTATTCCATGTCTTGTGTTCTGGATGTACTTCCATCAGTGCCAGTTCAACAGTGTTTGTGTTGTTAGACTTTTGTGGATTATCATCCCCGCCCCCGCCGCCAACGCGATCATTCACATTCATCGGTCGCTTCTCCTCTTTTCGCCCCGAGCTTTCGGAGGATGTCAGCGAGCTTTCCATCGAACATATCGCGCTTCTCATTTGCTTCCCTTCAATGACTTCCAGGCTTAATTCTCTTGCTTCCGTTAGTTCTGAGAGAGATGAGCTTTGACATCCTGTGTTCACCATGTTTAGTAACCGAGAGAGTTCGAATTTCGCTAGCTCTACGCCCATCGAAGACGAGCTATAACCCGCAAGTGTTTCTTGTGCCTTTTTAAGTACTGACTGTAGATACTTCCCTTGAGCTTCAATTCTCAGCTGCAGATGTCTCTGGACCTGAGAAATATATATATATATATATATATATACATATATATACACACAAGCACACACTAACATTATATATTATAAAAAGAAGATGTGATTATTGGTTTTTTGGTTTTTGGATCTTTACCTCAATCTGTTCATGGAGTTTTCTTTGTACTTCCATTTGTAATTGAAGAGCCTCAGCTATCTTCAAGCTTCTGATAAAAACACAACAAGATTTTTTTAATTCATTAAGATTTTTTTTTAAGCGTTTCCAAATCGAATTGATCAAACAGATATGGATCTATTTCTAACTATATTACTCATTAGCCTGACTCTGACTTCCGTCGCTGATCTCCCTGCTGAAATGCCCGTCACTTCCTTGAATCTCTTTGTATTCTGAGAAATAAGAAAGTATTATTATATATCAAAACATATTATATATATATATATATATAACGGATTGAGAGCTGTAATTGCATTATTATAGCTACCTTCTTCCTTATCATCAGAGCAATTTTCGGACAGTTGGCTTTTCCCCAGCCTGTACTTCTGCCAAACAAGCAGCAAAAAATAAAAATCAGTGTTTTCAAAATCTGGTTTCCAATTATGACGTGTAAAAAGAAATTGTATATATGTATATATACCTGTAAATGGCTCTTTAGATGGTATAAAGTGAGTCCGGGAATTGCCATCACTCTCATCAGACTCTTTGGAGTGGCCTCTGCCCAAATATAAAACAAAGACATCATAAGATTTTAACTTTCTTTTGTACTGTGAAACAACTCCAATAGACTGGGAAAAATGAAAAAAGAAAAGGAAAAAAAACAAAAAAAAAGATGAAAATAATTAGCTCGTATATACTCAACTGTCAGGGCCTCCAAGCTGATTGACAGCTTCAACAAATCTGTGATGGAGTTCTGGAGTCCATTTAAGCCTGGGCTTTGCATCAGTGGATAAGACCAAATTCATATTCTGATTTTGCATATTCTGCTGATCAGGAAAATTTTACTTTATTTTCTTTTCCTTTCTTTTCTTTTCTTTTCTTTTCTTTTCTTGTGTGTGTGTGAGAGTTGGGGATGAGAGATAGACAAGAGGAGTGGAAAAACATGAACATGGGACTACTGAGTTTTTTTATTAAGGGAGGAGTGGTGTTGAATGAATATGTTGGGGGGTTTTGAAGCTATGTAGTGTTCTATAAAATGGAGTTGTTGTTGTTGTTTGGGGGGTGTCCTATGTTCTCACTCCATATCTGGAAACATTATTAAAAAAATTATAATAATAATAATAATAATAATAATAAAATAAAATAAGTGGGGTTATGTTGGGGAAGGGAATATATGCCATGAGCTGTGCCTCTTCCTTTCTCCCCTATATCTATCTTCCATTTCATACCAACTTTTCCTTCTTTCTTCTCTCTCTTTTTTTTATTTTTTATTTTTGGAATTTTTTTATTTCTTTCTTCTTTGACTTGAAAGGAGTGGAGAGAATCTCTCATGCAGCAAAAACAGAGAAAGCAGCACAGTACAATTTTAGTCTCAAAAGGAGAGAAAAGAGGAAAAGTGTATGGTTTGTTTTTATCTTGCTGTTTTCCCACTCCTCTATCTCTCTCTTTCTCTCTCTATATTTATATATATATATATTTTTTTTTATATATCTCCCTCTTTCTCTCCTTGATTCCCTACTGAATTAGGTAGCCCCACCATGATGAATAATGGGTGCAACTTTCTTAACAGCATGAGAAGCTTTCAAAGGAGGGAGAAAAGCAAAAAGATTATAAAAAAAATAATGTTTAATAGTTGATGGGAATGCTATAATAACAATAATAATGGATATTTCTTTTTGTGACTGAAAGGGAAAACCAAACGGGTCTTTTTCTTTTTCTTTTTCTTTTTCTTTTTCTTTTATAATTTATCTGTTATATATTTATGAGAAGGATATATGTGGTGTGATTGGCAGATTCTTTTTGTTCTTTGTAGGGAAGAAGGAATCAAAGAATCTAAGATTAGATTTTAGGACCCAAGGCCAGGCCATAGCCTATTTTCCTTATAAAGTAGTACTAGTAGTAGAAGAACTAGTAGTCATAGAGAGAGATAAATAAATAAATAAATAAATAAAGTGAATCAAAACAAGCCCTCTTGTAAAGCAAGATGAAAATGTAGAAGATATACAAATTCATACACACACACACATATATATATATATGAATACACCAGGACATCCGTAACAGTATATGCTTTTGTGGAAATTATTTGTAGGATTATCGAAATAAAGTGGAATCTGAGGCCCTGAATTTTATATGCAAGCCTGTCACACTGTCTATTTTTAACTTGGCTTAACATACAGCACAAGTGTCCCCACATAAGTACCATCAATCAATGAGAAATTCCTGCCTTCTCAGCCGTCCAATCAAGTTAAAAAAAAAAAAAAAAAAAAAAAGGAAAATTGCATCAGATACCTCTATATGATCATCATTTGACGAGATATATACGTTATTAAACTCTTATTTATGGCCACAACTTTCGTAATAGTAAGGGCTGCCGTAAATTCCACTCTTGGGATGGAAAATGTTTCACATAATTTCAACAAAGGGTCTTTAACTTATGAAATTCCGATATACATGGATAGGATAGAACCCGCTTCAAAACATATAAAAGCATTCTTTAGAAATGTTTCTCGAATCTTATTTATTATTATTGAACGAAATTACAGCTAATTCACTGAAAGTATGGTATGGACACTATATTATTGGACAGACACTCCCCTACTATACATGTTGTAATTAGTTCATGTGACAAAGAGGCTGAAATTGGAGCAGCATCACTCGATGGGTTGTGAACAATGGAACAAGACAAGAAGCCCTAATTGGACCAACATTTTATGGTGGTATGTGATACGAAGTACATCACAATCACCATAGTCAGTCTCTCTCTCTCTCTCATCTCTCTCTCTCTCTCTCTCTCTCTCTCAATAGCAGATGCCAAGTGAAATGACAGAAAGGTCCAAATAATTTAGGAGGAACCTTAATATATATATATATATATATAAACACTCTAATATGAGAGCAAAATTCAACAGCACTAGGTCTGCATAAAAGTATCACAAAGAGAGAAAAATATATATTCCAAAGGGGATTGATTGTTAGCTTTAATCCTTTAATCCATATCCCCTCTGATGAAGAAATGAAGAAAAAAGAAAGAAAAAGAGAAAGAAAGAAAGAAAGAGAGGCAACCCAGCAGCAAATCGTAAAAGCCAATAGCATAAGATCGATCAAAGGATATTTCTTGGGTTTCGGTCAAGAAGGTTTGTGATCACTTGGAATCAAAATCTAATGATTGATTTTCAGAGCCCTTATTTAGGCCTAAGCCACCACGTTGCCAAATATATCTTGGTTTGTGCTAGCTTTGCTCATTTTGACACGCAAAGGTGACGAAAGTTGGATGCTAATTCATAGGTTAAACATAATATCCATTTCTTGTCAAATGAACAAATTACTAGAAGGAAGTTTATGTTAGGAAGTGGCCTTTTTCTTTTTCTTTTTTCTTTTTTTTTTTTGGGTGTGAGTTCAAATTCGGTTAAAATAATTATTGAATAGTCAATCAGTTATTGACAGTTAAATCATTGATTAACATTGATTGATTAAGTAATCAGTCACTGATTAATCATTAAAAAAAACTGTCATTTTTAATTTTAATACTAAAAAAAGGCTGTATCCGCCTTATATATCCCTCAGTGGAAATTACATCCCTTGGTGTCATACATAATTTACATAATATTGTTTTTAGTTGCAAAAACATTAAACTAATATTAATCAGTCGGCTAATCACGGTTTAATTGACTGTTTAGCTGGATCGGATTGTTGAATTTTTTTTTTATATATGAAACAACCCCCCAAGCTAAGTTCATTAACTGAAAGATGGAAAAAAAAAAAAAAAAAAATTTGGTGGGACCCAAAAAGACAAGTAGGGTAGTGATGAGATTCGTCTTATTCTTTCTGATATTCCGGGTCATCTTCTTCGTGACTAAGCATATCATCTTAGATGTGTGTCTAAGAACTAAAAATCCCACTATTAGTACTAGTGGGCAGACTCATAGTTGATCATCTTCAAAGAAAGGAATATAATTATTGACACAAAGTTGGTTATGGTATGTGGCCCTAATGTTTGAAAAACAAGAAAAGCAAAAATTAAAATAAAAATAAAATAAAAAAGTTCATTCAAATTTCAATATAAGTACCTTTCTCTTTAACCAGCCTCTGATGTACTTGAAGTTGTCTTTTTTTTTTTTTTTTTAATTTTTTTTCCTTCTTCTTGTTCTTCTTTATTTTGCTTTAATATATTCCATAACAGGTAAAGGAGATTCTAGGGATGATGCCAAACGGGGCTCTAGTATTTTTAGGTCATGTAATAAGGTCCAAGTGAATCAAAAGTCCATATGAACAAAGGAAGTTCCCTCATCGATTATTATTCTTTCAAAGGGACCCAATATGACTTGAAGATCTCTCTCTCTCTCTCTCTCTCTCTCTCTCTCATGAAATGTAAAAGCAATGGAAGAAGATGAGAAGAATATATGGCCTCAGGAATCAGGAAAAGAGAAACAAAAGGAACTTGTCACCATCCAACACACAAGAAAAAACCCCCCTCAAATTTTTATCACGGCCAATATTTTTATGTGTACCACAAAGTCACCATATACATATATATATATATATATATATATCTTACTGATCGGGTTAATATATGACGTGAGCAACATGTCACGCATACATCAAATTATAATGTCCCAAGTCACTGTCTTGTGGGCTTCAGAGGAAAGAAAGGAATAAGCTTGAAGAACTTTTTCTCTTTTTTTATTTTATTTTTTTAACATATCTGTGAAAGTTGCTCTCAGTAATTACTACTTTTCCTCCTGCAATATTATAATTCCCAAACATGCCATCATTAAGAATGATACAGAACTATATGAAGTTGTTTACCGACTTCTGGTCATGAATAAAAAACCATCTTTTTTTTTGTTTCATTAGTATTGTTATGTTATACTAAACATCTGTTTAAATTAGTTATGCATAGCTTATAACCTATCAACTAGAAATTACGTAAGCAAGTTGTGCATTGCAGGCATAATCTAGAGTAAATCCACATTCCTCCAATTTTGAAGTCTACAGTTCGTAATCTCCAACCCCAAATTTAAAGAACAAAAACAAAAACAAAACAAACTAGTGCATGTAAAAATTACTCTTATTACTAATATAATACAACAATAGTTTGGCCAACTTACTTTAAATTCTCCCTAATTTAAGGAATTTTCACTTATTATAAGGCTCAACAATCACAATCAGAGGCTAAAAAAAATATAGTATTTCCTAATTCCCATGTACTGAACCTTTTAAACCTTAAGGTTGTTTGGTGATTAGAGGGAAAGAAAAAATATATAACCGAAGTGAGAAAAATGTGGAGTAGGAGAGTGGGGAGCCGGGAGGGGACTTTCTCTTATCGTGTTTGGTATGGATTCTCCGTTCAAACTTTGAAAGGATTAAAATTGGAGAATTGTGGAGGATTTTAAATTCCTCTCTCAGTTTATTCAATTCTCTAATCCCTTATACCAAATAATACATGTGTAACGTGTCTGAAAATCCATCAACAAATCCCTTCTATCTCTATTTCTCCTGCCATTTTTCCCTTATACCAAACAAGGCCTAAAAGGCAACATGGTTCAACATGAAAAAGCATAAAAAATGCACACCAGATAAATGTGCTCTCAAAGATTCCCAACATCCGTCAATGTACATATATATAATGATCTTCTGTTATATATACATATGGCATTACAAAACTATGTCCTCCAAGTAGCTAGGAATAGGAGATATAAAAAACTTAAAATGAACAAATCATTAAAAATTACCACAACTTGTCCCTAAACTTCCTCTCTAGATGACTTCTATGTGGTCCTCACCTGATACTATGCAAAGTTTTCGGTTTACTCACCTTCTTTGTAAACATATGCGAATACACAAACACATATATATAATAAAGTGTGTGTATATATATATATGTATGGTTTTGGAAAATTGATGATCACTTGTTCACCAAACAGTAAATGTGACACACAAGCCTAATTATTATAACCGTGCCCCATTGGGGGCAAAGGCATTATATCTGGAATATGTACGAGGCATGACATCTTTGTCAAGACCCCACTACTTGGGACTGAGTGACAAAGCAGAATCATTAAGAAATATTCCCTTCTAAATAATTCGGCCTACACTTACAACTTATATTTTTACTGATTAAAATGGTATAATTACCAATCTGATGTGCTTCTTGTCGGTTGACATGAGTGAACCCCAAGACCTACACACAGAATAATAATAAAAAAAAAAAAATTCAATTAGAGTGTAAGTAGTTGTACAAATACTTTCAGGTTCCCCACAACCAGATAATTTCTCATACTTTAAAAATAAATAATAAATAATTAAAAAAAATGGAAACTTGGATCCTGGGAATGGTTTTCCTTAATTCGAAATTCGATTGATATATATACACTAAGTTTATAGACGACTAAAGAAGTACATATACTCATCATTACCTAATCGGTTATTGAACATATCTGAAATATTCAGACTATGGGATAACTCAAAGTTAACATGCAGATCGACCAAATTGTACGAAAACACAGCGTATTGGAGAGGCATGAGTTGTGGGAATCTTTATCGTGAGATTCTGCAGCGGCTAAAAGTTGACGTAATTCTTACAGCAAGGGTGAAAGACTCTATATTCTATGCGTGTGCTTGTTTTTTTTTTCCCCCTTCAATTGTGTTCGTTAGCAAAGGACTAATTAGTGATATCCTAGCCCTCCATAAAGGTAAACCATCCAAGAGAAAAATCCTGCAACAAAGGAGGACAGCGGAGTATCAATAAGCTTTAGAAATTCCCAAAAGAGCCAATAAACCAGTTATTGGTCGTACTTTCATAGCTGAAACTTCAAAAACAACCATTAATTAATTCAAAGAGGAAAAATGTTCGTATAGAGAAGTATAACTCCATGACAATGATAGTGAAACAGAACAACAGCAACAAACCCCCCATGACATGTAGAATATGTCATGATCACGAGGCCGAATAACGCATACGAGTTGCTACAGATCGAATCAATCACAAATATCGGTCGTGTGGTCGCATAAAAATTGTTCCTCCGAACGCTACCTTAATGTGTCACATATGCAAAAACTTCAGCCAAGTCAATTTCCCTTTTGTAACATTTAACTTTCTGCAAAGTAAGCAGGTGGGTTACTAACTTTGATTCCAGGTATGGGATGGAATACCAGAAACTACTGGAGATGAAAATAGGAAACACACCAGAAGACAAATTTTGGTCTTTGATGAGAACCGCAATCTAAAGTACTTGTGAAAACAAAACCGAACGACGTAGAAGGACAGTAGTACAGAGTTGAAACAATGTCAAACAAGAGGAAGAGACAAGGTTTACGAATTATATGTATACCTCATGTATTGAGATTAATGTTAAGGACCTGAGAATTCATCCTAAAAAACTAGCTCAAGGGGAGAGGGTGTTCAATCCACATATAAACACGGCGACGTGACACAAATTCAACTTCTAAAATTATGCAGATGAAAAGGACATTGGTTTATAACACTTGAAAACTTATGATTCAAGTAACGATTACACGTCTTCCTATGTCAATAATTAAATGGTTGATTTCATGAACAACAATGGAAAAGAGTTTGGTTTGGACAAAATGCTCATTTTTTTTAAAAAGAAAAGAAACATAAGGTAATGGAGATGAAAATTTTGTGAGGATCTAGTGAGCAACACCTCAGATCCACTTTCTCCACTAAATTCCGGTTCGTTCTATGGATCTTTAATCTCGTTTGGTACATGACTATTGACTAATGATCAGTTTCTAGCAGTCTTTTTGACGCCTTCCTTTAGAGCAGTTCATTGCCACTTTTGAACCACTTTGAAGAATTTCTAAACTCTATAGTAGCCTAAAAAAAGCGTTGACTTCGTAACGAAATGCCTGAAACACTATACTCGGTTAAATCTCTCGGAAAAGATTTGCTTAACTTTCTGAAGAGTGAAAGGACCTCTTAGAAAACTCATTTTCACATACCTAAGATGATAAAATCTCCTTTATTTTTCTCCAGTCTTCTAATGCTAAACATGCTCTAACTATCAGAAACCATTATTTCTGGTATTACCACAGTCTGCATAACGTGGATGGATAAGTCCAATAATGATATGCAATTTGTGTTTCGAAAACGGCCACTTTGACATTGAAATTTGCAGCCAAAAACATCAGACCAGTAACTTTCCAGACACCATGTTTTGATTGTTGAAGAATGAATCCGGCAATGCATGTCATTCTTGTGGTGCTACACTAACACAAGTTCTCTGAAGAATTCGTTTTTTTTTTTCCCACACAGAATTCAGGTACCTGCAAACTGATTTTGTGCTTTATAAATTTAAACGAAACAAGAAAACGACATTACAGATAATAATTGTCATTCGATCATAATCATATTGTAAATTTTATTTTGAGACCATCTAATCTTTTGAATCTGTTACGCCTTAGCTGAGCATAAACTTTTGCCCAACTTCAAATGATCCATAGCTTAAAATGACTAGCACATTAAAAATTCGTATTGACTACTCTTGTTTCTAGCATTTATTTAGTTACTGACTACATCTATATTTTTGCTTTCTTTTGAGATCAATTGCCAAAAGTTTCACGATGTGGCATTATTAGCTCGAATATGAATACACATAGCTCAATTTACATGTTTAATTTTTCAAATTAGTACAAGGGAGAACAAATAAAAATCACAAGTTTGTGTGTATATAGACTGATTTTGCAAGGAAAAAAAAAAGTCTCGAAAAATAATATTGGTAACAAATTAGAGAGTTTGTTCGTCGGTTTATTTCAATGCGATTCAGTTTGCCAAAATTGTCAAAAAAACTTGAACCCAGAGAAATTTGACCAATAATTTTTTTTAACTTTATTTTATTATTATTTTTTTTTATTTTTTTTTTTGTGGACGATTACCTAACTTGGTCTCTTTTTCTTTTTCTTTTTCTTTTTAATATTTTTTTATAGATCTTGGTCTCTTTCTCCCCTAATAAAGCAAACTTTTTGCAATAAAAAGTAATCCAATGCACCTTTAGGAAGCTTATCACGAAAAAAAAAGGTTTTGGTGGGTGAAGGCAAGTAAATCAAATTGTCAAAGTAATATCTTATTGATGACTTCCCAATATAAGTGAACAAGGTAAAATAACAATAATAATAGTTTAACTTACTAATGGTGGACCCCATAATAATTCTAAATCAAAATCAGTTTCCAAAGTACTTTCCCACCATATAAAGAAGTGGAGGATGACAAGGGAGAGATAATTCTGCAATTGGTAAAGTGTGACTGCTTTTTTACACTCCTCTAGACTATAAAAGTCAATCGGTTGACAATGCCATCAGATAAGTACCAAGAAAAAAAATTTACTTTTTTTTTTTTTTTTGTAATTTAAATGAAAAAATTGTTAAATCCATTTTGATCGATTTATCGAATTTAATTAAATTACCGAAAGCGTAAATGAATAAAAGAACACATACAATTTTTATGAGGTTTGATTATCCTACTCCTTGAGGTCACGTCCAGACGGTGAATAATCAACTAATTGTCAAACGGTTACAAGCACTAATGGACTTATACAAACTGAAGACTCCCTCTCCTTGTTGCCGCTAGTCGTTTTGAACCAAGTCAATGAATCTATTCTACGAGATTCCCTCGCTAGCTACTTTGAACTCCCTTCTACCGCTAATGTATTCTCCCGAAAACTTCAAATCTTTCTCCCGAAAGACGTAAGAATGCAACAGTTTCAACAAAGTCTCAAAGTATTATAATACCGCTCAAAGCCCATACCCATAATCTTTTTTTGAGACAATAAATAAGCAGCCACATACAATCTCCAAAAAATCTCGGATTAAAAAATAATTTAAATTTTAAAGTGTTTCCCGATTTGTTACAACACTTCCGGAAATACTTTGAAACTCAAATATGCAAATTTCCTCCATAATCCGAAATAACTTTCCTTCATAACAACTGATGATAAAACATGGAAACCTTCAAGAAATTCTAGAAATTAAATCTTCCAACTTTCTAGATTTCAAATGTAAGATTCTTCTTTTTTTGGGATATTTTGAATTTCTAATTTAAATAGGATAAAGAAACCTACTCAAATTAGAAATCTCCTTTTTAAATAAAATCTCAAGATTATCTCCACTATGATTACCGTAATATCCTTGAATTGTATCAAAATAGAAACTGCCAATATGTAGATCAAGTCAAAAGCACTTTGTCATGTCAGCTTCCAAAATAAGTAATTTACCCAACTTCCAAAACAAGCAACTTTCCCAATAAGCAGCTAGTCACATCTTCAAAAACATACCAACTCCTAAAGTTAGCTAACAAAATATTGTTTTTAGTTTTTCTAACAAAGCTACCATAAATACCAACATACCAAAAACCTAATAAAAATCATGTTTTATCTTACATGTAGTTTTAAGAATTATAAAAAATATCTTTTTAGATTCTCAATTCTTCACGATCCCTCTCTTTTATGTCATCTTGTAATTGACCTATGCTTTGTTTGATTTACAGGTTCAACCCTAACTAAACCGTACTTTTTTTACTGGATTTTTGTCTTTTTTTTTAAGTCAACAAAAATTTTAACTAGTTTTTAAAAAATCAACCAACTCCAACTTAAAAATATCAACTCTAACCGACGATCTAAACGAAAACTTAGCATGCATTTGGTACTAAGATTTGGATTGTAGAATTTGGATTTAGATTGATTGTGCATTTATTAAGGCATTTGAATTGTTTGAGTTAAAAAGTATAAAAACTTGAAATGTGTTCGAAAAAAAAAATCAATATAGAGCTTATTTTGTTCATCTCGAAATTCTATACAATTTAAAAATAATAATAATCTCATTTGGACTTGTCTATATAAAATTATAGACTTTTAAAATTTGAGTTACAAAACTATGTAAATATTGAAACTGAGGGAAAAAGACATAATTCTAATATTTAAATTTTGCGTCCAAACGCATGCTTAGTGTCACAAAATTAGAGAAAACTTCAAATTTTATCATTTTTAATCCATTTCCACTAAACTATCTTAAGTTTATTTAAAGGCATTGCTCATATATCAAAAGTGGAACTTTTAAGAAATGGCAATCCAAAAAGTTTCTACATGTAATTCTCACAATAATACAAAATTAATTAGATATTACATTTTTCTTTAATCTAGAGAGAATTTTATAATTTTTCCTCTGAAATACTACTGTTTTATTTGGGGTTAAGTTTAACTCCAACTAAACTATACCTTTTCATTTTAAATTTTATCTTTTTTTTTTTAATCAACAAAAATTATAATTAATTTTTAAAAAATCAATCAACTCCAATTTAAAAATTTTATCTCTAACTAACTTATCAAACGGAAGCGTACGTTAATTTTTTTTTTTCAAAGGGAAATACTCAATGTATTTAATTTTGAATGGCATATGACTGACGAGGAATCTTAAACCGGCCTGATTTTCCTAAGTACTGTCAAACCTAATTTATTAATAAAGATTAAAGCTAGTAAGTCAAATCCCTTGTTCATAATTTTGTGGTTTGGGCCAATCAAATTGCTAAGTTGAGCCCCCACCTTTATTGCTACTATCTCTCTGATCATATTCAAGCATTTACGCACTTGACATGACCTTGCTATCCTTTCCGGTCGGCCAAAATAATGAAAAAAAAAAAAAAAAAAAAATTTTGTAGCTTTTATGAGGGCCATATATATTAATTTAACCCCCATTATTTGGTTATCCCAAAAAAATACAAATAACATAAAAACAAAAACAATCCGTGCTTTCTACCATCACCACCATGACATGCCTTTTTCGATCTCATTTAACAAATTTATTGGATATACTATATATATACATATATATATATATATGTAGACACACCCACACACACACACACATATATATATATATATATATATGTAGTAAAAGGTATTTGTCTTTTTCCACGCATGAACCTTCTTTTTCCAAGCACTAGGCTAATGTTATTTCCTCTTCAGTATTTGTTTGACATGATTTTATTTGTTTAATAGCAACCACATATTGTAATTCCCTATAGCTTCCTTTTTTTTCTTCCCACTTTTGTCACTTGAAAATCTAAAGCCAATTACTTGGCCTCATGGCCTACACGGCTAGAACCGTTTGAAGCAATTTAGAGAATTGTTAGAATTTTTAGTTCTTTAATTATGAATATTGTACTAATTTATAGTCTATGATTTTTATTTATTTTTGGATAAACTACAGTCTGAATTTTGAGTTTTTATTTTTGGCAGTTTTACTCTTTGATATTAAAATTGATGAAACATATTTTTTTTTTAATTTGACAACATAATCATATTTCTATGGTATAATAACTAGATATTTTACATAAATAGTTACATTAATCATAAAGTGTTTCGATTATCAAGGGTTTAAAAAAATAATGGAGAATATTTAACGTGGTTCGTGTTGGGGGTATTAAAGTGACACGATGCATGCTTATAATTAATCAGGGATTGACAGTGCTTATAACCCTTATTTGGAAAGGAATGTTTGGTCTAAAGTTTTTAATAATTGAGTAAATGAAAATTGTAAGGAATGGAAAAGGCTTTGATGTTACACCATTTCTTTGATCGCAGTAAGTGTTGTTGTTATTATTATTATTATTATTATTATTACTACTACTACAAATGAGTTGAAACTTATGTTACGTTTGATATTTCATCTCAAACTCAAATTTTTCATCTCAGTTTTTGTTTGTTTGTTTTTTTTTTTTTTTTTTTTTTCTCAGAAAAGTCAATAAAAATTATAATTATTTTTTAAAAAATCAACCAACTCCAACTTAAAAATTTCTTCTCCAACTAACTTACCAAACGGAAACTTAGTGTAGATCATGCACGTCGTTTTAGGGGCATGAAAATTATTATTATTATCTAATGAGAAATTCCAGTCAATTTTTCATCAATAACTTGTTTAGATCGTGTGATAGAAAAATAATTTCCAATTTGCTTTTAGTTTGATTGCTTCATTATTTACTATGTGCTTTTTTGCTCACCAAACACACATAGGGACTAAGAGTTTTTTTTTTTTTTCCTTCTATTTTTAAGGGCCCAAAATTTATTACTTGAAAATGATAGATATACTGAAAAGCAACTGTATTTCTATTTTCCACGCGACCAGTCCCATAAGGCAATTTTGGTCTTGAATTTTTCTTGACTGGATTTTCATGTACAACTAAGCACCGGCTCCGCCAGGTAATGATGAGGGGGGCATATACCCCCTTGAATTTTAATCTTTTTTTTTTTTTTAAAGTATAATATGTTTTTAAAATCTTTCTTATAATCCCCTTATTAGTAAATTTTTGAATATTTCAGCACGTAATATAATTTTTTCTGGTTCTAGTTTTTTTTTAATCTATTTTTCTTTAAATCTCATGCTTTTATATTGGCCTAAATATTTTGTCTCTAATTAACTTCTATTTAAATAATTTTTCCAAATATATCCTTACTTAAGTTTTTTTTTTCCTTAATTTTTATTTTTCCACATAGTCCTTTTAAGTATTTTTTTTCTCATTAATACTTTTTTCTTTTTTTCTGTTATATATTGAAGTAATAATCTTTTTCTCCAATATATCATTACTTAGATTTCTTTCAATTCATATTTTCGCATTTATACCTTTAGCTTATTTTGTCCCATTAAAATCCTTTTTTTTTTTTTTTAAGGTTCTACTTTTTTTTTTAACTGAACTCTCGAAAGAATAATATATCAAGAAAAGAAAAAAACTTCTTAAAAAAGTTTACATTCATGTATGAAAAAATTCAACAAATTGTGTTACATAATATTAAGATTGGATGTTTTGAAAGTTTTAAATATTTTTCACAATATTAGTTTATGTCCCTTTGAATTAAAATTTTAACTCCACCACTGAAATTAAGAGTTAACATGACATAATAGAGTATAGGGGTGGCAATACGGGTCGCGACACGACGACATGACTCGAAAACGACACGAATTGCGTGGGTTCGGATTGGGAAAAATAGGTGGCGAGACGTGTTCGGGTTGGGAAAAATTGACATGAAAAAAACGGGTCGTGTTCGGGTTGGACCCGTTTTTTTTTTCATGTCACTTTTCGTGTCAAATTTCATGTCAATCTCGTGTTAATTTCGTGTCAATTTCGTGTTGCGGGTCAATTTCGTGTTGCGAGTCAATTTTGTGTCGCGGGTCAATTTCGGTTCGTGTCGTGTCAACCCGTGACGAGTTCGTGTCGTGTTCGTGTCGTGTTCGTGTCGTGTCGTCATTTCGTGTTCGTGTCGCGGGTCGTGTTCGGGTCGGAGAAGAGAAAAAATTGACATGGCTCTAACACGACACGAACCCAACACGTGACACGAATTGTTACCCCTAATAGAGTAAGCATAAAATATGTACTTGTTGTGTGTGTTTTTAGAAAAAAACACTTGGTAGGATTGAGTATTAGATCGCCATCGTATAACTAAACAATATTTTGAAAAAACAAATAGATATTTCATATAGAAGAATCTTATAGTAGATTTCCAAATCTTACAAATCAATTGTGTGTAATTCTATGTCGATAAACTGCCTTTAAATTTTATTCAATTTGTTATATATATTTCCCCCTTCTCTCTGTTTGCATACACAAAGTAAAAAAAAAAAAAAAAAGGGGGGTAGAAAAAGGGAAAAAGAAAAGGTAAATCAGAGGGCGTTTACTGGATAAGAGAAAAAGATATGGTCCTGTCTTATCCATTTCAAATAACGACACGTGGTGTGTAGAAGTAAAAGTTATAGAATTATAATAATAAATATTTCCCTGAATTCCACAAAGGACAGCCACTAGAGGAAGATTCTCTTTCTCTCTTTTTCTTTCCTTTAATTATAATAAACTCATAGTTGATTCTCCAAAGTGGACAGATGGCCAGATGTTATTTGCCGGTGATTTCAGACCAGACCAACGGTTCTGATGCGATCAGGTGGCCCTTTTTCCGACCTTTTTGCAGGTGCGCCCCCTATTTTGGGTACGGTGATGATGTGGCATGGGCAGGTGCTATAACGCCTTTGCTAGCTGTAGAAGACAGTTCTGTGGGGCCCTTGCCACGTGGTCATCTGCAAGTGGGCTTTGCCAGCTTTTAACCCAATGTACTTTCCGAAGCCCGGGCGAAAAAGGTTCTTTCAAGGGAAAAAGAGAAATAACTTATAAAATAAAATTAAAATTAAAAATAAAATAAAAATATTGGGCAAAAAGATGGTGTTTGCTATTCTTCAATAAACCTTAAGCTTCACCAAATTTGGTTCTTTCGACTAGTAAGCTCTCTTATATATATATATATATATATATATATATATATATATATTTTTTTTTTTTTTTTTTTATGGGTTTGAGTCCAAAATTTTTTTACAAAGACGATTTACTAATGGGAATAATTGCTCACAAAAGCTTTTTCAGTATCCAAAAATAGTTGATACTTAATACAGAAGTTAGGCCAAGTCTCAACAATTATACTTTTGCAATCTAGTACTAACTATGTAGTTCATATTTCCCTTAATTAGAGGGGGGGGGGGGGGGGGGGGGGGGGGGGGTGGGGGGGAAAGTGTGGTCCACAAATGGCCATCCAAGTGATTATTGTAAATACTTGAATTATTATTTATGCATCTCAAAATTGATATGTAAACCATCCATACAACACGACCAAACCCTCGTAAGCAAATTAATAAGACACAAGCCTAATAACATTAAGGCTTAGTCCCAAAAATGGTTTGGCAAGATTAGTACATCGTAGGTTTGAGTCTCCATAATGAATGTCTATTAACTCTTAGAGGGATTGTATTGACACACTTTATCTCCTGAGATAAATAAATATAACTTAATGTTGACATTTCTCAATGTATAGAGGTCCTTTGATCTCAAGTCAATTCTCATAAGTTACCAAGATAAAAAGCTTAATAACAACAGGCTTACTCTCGACAATGGCTGGGCTAGAAGATCGTAGGTAGGTTTGCGTCTTTGTACTAAGTGTTTAAAAATATTTTTAGATTATCTTGCATTAGTTGAATATTTATTAGCTCTTGATGAGATTGCGTTGACACACTTTGAGGTCGTTTGGAACATGGATTTAAGATGAATTTTTTATGTTGAAGTTGGTTGATTTTTTAAAAATTATTTATAATTTTTGTTGACTTTTTATAAAAAGACAAAAACTGATATAAAAAATTTAGGTTTGATCTTACAATCCAAACGCATACTTTATCGCCGAATGTAAATAACTATAACTCAATACAGACATTTTTCAATGTGTGAAGACCCTTTTGATCTCACTTAAACAGATGGCTATCATTGTTCGCTCCACCTTACAAGATAGTAAATGAGTATAAAATTAGTCAAAAAAAAAAAAAAAAACTTGGGTTCGTAAACTATAAAAGTAAAAATTAAAAAAAAAAAAAGTGGGAAGAAGTGGTGCTTTGTGAAGAAGGAAGGGAAGGTGGTGACATGGAGAAGAAGAGAGAGAAAAAGAAGAAGAAGAAGAAAAAATAAAAAATGAAAGTGGGGGTCCAAACATAGCACTATCTTTTTGAGCAATGTTGGGGAATCCAACTCCCCCAGAGATCTACACCCACACACAACTTGTGGCTCACAATATTTCCCTCGCTGGTGACGTGGCACCCCACGTCCAAAAAATAAAATAAAATAAAATAAAATAAAAACTTCATTAACTAGTATGCTACGACTTCAACAACTTCTTCAAGTACAAACTCAAACAGGCTTTTTTTCCTCGTCTCTGTTTTCCCTTCTCTTCTCACCTTCAAAAGTCCATTCCCACCCAAAAAAGAAAGGAAAAAACAAAAAAAAAAAGAAGAAGAAGAAAACTTTTAACAACCCTTTTGAATCTATGCAAGAACTGAGATATATAGATATATAGATAGAGAGAGAGAGAGAATCTATATTGGGTTTTGTGCAGAAAAAATGTTGGAGTTTAAAGACTCTGCCATAAAGCTCTTCGGAAAAACCATTCCTCTGTCGCTGAACCAGGACGTCTCGTGCAATGATGAGCCGTCCACGGCGGCTTCCGTCGTTGACCCCGACGCCGGCACTGTCGGCGCCGCTGGCGAGAGCTCCTCTGATCAGAAGCTTCTTCTCCTTTCTTCTTCGAGTTCTGGTCAAGAAGATGAAGAAGCCGACGGGGACAAGGTACGTGTGAAAATGAACTTTTTGAAACTCGAATTCCTTATTTTTCAAGCAAGAAATTCCAGATTCGAAATTACTTTGATGAATATTATGTTTGGTCATCATATTGTTTTCTAATCTTAGGAAGATTATTACGAGTTTCAAAATCTTCGTTAAATGTCTTTTTTTTTGGCTAAATCTAATCAGCTTTATTATCATACATAAAGTTTGTAGGGAATATTTCTCTGTTTTTCTTTTCATAAGAACTGATTAGGCACTTTTTGTTGAGATTAGATGCTTTTTGATCAGATTCAACAGTTATATTCCAAGATAAGTTCTTAAATTTTTCTGATGCGATAAAAACTTTTCATTAAAGCTTTGAGAATTTTATCTTCTGGATCACACTTCTGCTTTGCCCTCTAAACACTTTTGGAGATTCTCTTGTGCGAGATAATGAATTATTATCTTATTTTTTCACTGAAAAAACGGTTATATGGGTAGAGGATGACGTACAGATAATGCGTAGCCCTGACTCATATGATGGATGAATTAACTTAACAAATTCTATAGCAATCTCTTTGCCAACAAGGAACTATAAAATCAACCCTTAATGAGTCTTTAATGCTTAAACTTAAATTTGTGTATCCACCAAGCTAATTATTTTTAGAAGAGATTTTTTTTTCCCCTCTTGTTATGTTCCTTTTGTATCTAAAACTATTGTAAATTTTTCATAGTTGGTTTTTTTTTTAATTTTATTTTAATGCAATATAGTTTTTCTCATTGAAACTTTTTTATTATTATTATTTAAACTAATAGGAAACTTCAGGGAAAGAAAACTCAGAGAAAGATAATGTCTCGGATCAAATAGCAGAAGACTCAAAAGATCACACGCCCTCGGATGAACGGGAAACTTCATCTTTGAAATCCTCAAAGAGCGGGGAACAAAGCGAGATCAGTACGTCGCAGGAAAAGACCTTAAAAAAGCCGGACAAGATACTTCCATGTCCGAGATGTAACAGCATGGACACAAAGTTCTGTTACTATAACAACTACAATGTAAACCAGCCCCGCCATTTCTGCAAGAACTGCCAGAGATATTGGACCGCAGGAGGAACCATGAGGAACGTCCCTGTGGGCGCTGGCCGCCGCAAGAACAAGAACTCTTCCGCTTCACAATACCGCCATTTAGTGATCTCCGACGTTCTGCAGAAAGCGCAAGCTAATGCTGCGATCGGAGTTCACAACCCCACATTGGGAAGCAACGGCACTGTCCTTACCTTTGGCGCAGATTCGCCTCTCTGCAAATCCATAGCTTCCACGCTTAACCTTGTGGACAGAGCACAAAACTCCGCACCGAACGGTTTTCATGGACCTGAAAATAAAGTTATTGTTTCTAATGGAGGAGGATTAGACAATGCGGATAACCAGTCTAGTGGCTCTTCCATGACCGCTTCCGCTTCATCGGATAAGGGAGGAAAACCAGTGATCAAGGATTATCAAGGCTTTCCTTCTCAAGTACCGTGCTTTCCAGGGCCTCCTTGGCCATATCCATGGAATTCAGCTCAATGGACATCTGCATTGCCACCGCCCTCCTTCTGCCATTCGGGTTTTCCAGTCTCATTCTACCCGCCACCACCGCCATTTTGGGGATCTACTTTACCGGGCTCCTGGAGTGTACCGTGTTTCTCGTCACCATCTTCAGCTACAAACCACTCTACCTCAGCACTAGGGAAACATTCAAGAGACGGGGAAATTCTCAATCCGGCGAGCGCGCTAAAGGAGAACAATAGTAGCACAGAAAGAAGTGTTTTGATACCGAAAACATTGAGGATCGACGATCCCACGGAAGCTGCAAAGAGCTCCATATGGACCACACTTGGGATCAACAATGAAAAACTCAGTTCCATCAGTGGGGGAGGTCTGTATAAGGCGTTTCAATCTAAAGGCGACAGCAAGAATCGCATAATTGAAACGTCTCCGGTGTTGCAAGCCAATCCCGCAGCCTTGTCCAGATCACTCACCTTTCTGGAGAGCAATTAATGTAATTGAAGGAGTTAAAGCTTCACTAGTTCTCTTCTTGTTGACATAGTAGCTAGGATATAGCTCCTTTTTTTTTTTTTTTTTTTTTACCTCCATAAGGCCATGTTACCGTTTAGAAGCAATCCAATCTCTCCGAAAACATGCACCGGAGAAGGTTTGGACGTTGCAGGCGATCAAGAGCCGTTCCTCTATAGCTCATATAGATCTTTTCATGTTCTTTTCTTTCTTAAAATGCTTTCTTTCCTTCTCCCTTTGTAACCATATGAACAGGTGTTTTTTCTTCCACCTCGGAAAGGTTCCTTCTTGTAAGTCTTCCTGTACATAACTATAGATGAAGTTGTGTAATATATATATATATATATATAGCTAATAAAGTGAGATGCTTGTACGAAACAAAATTTCCAATTCTTTCTGAACTGATTGAATGAAGAAGTTGTGCTCTCGTGAACTTTTAACCATTCAAGTATGACTAGCAAAAATAATGTACTGAAATGGATTTGATTTTAATTTTGGCGTCAAAAGAGCAAAGGAGCAGAAAATACGGGTTATGTTATGCTTTTTGAGTTGTTAAGTGGACCCCAAACTGAAGTACAAAAACGTGACCGTTTGTTTGGGAACTAGACAGTGTTGGGCATATATGTTCTTCCCGTGCTCCACAATGGTACGGTTCTGACATAACAATTAAAAAAGTATATATATATAGAGAGGAATACTCTCTCATTCCTCATCCTTCCATCCGGCGGGAAAAGATTAAAAAAAAAGGGAGAACAACTCAAGAGATTAATGGATACAATTTAAGAGATTATCCGATACAATTCAAAACATTAACCGATACAAATATCATTTGTGTTCAAAAAAAAATAAAATGTCAGACACGAGAGTAGCAATATATATATATATATATATGCTCTAATGATAAGATGTAGTTATAAACTGCAGTAAAATTTTGTTAAATTCTCTTCTTCTTTTTTTTTTTTAATTTAGTGTGGTTTTAGTATAATCTAGCTGTTTAAATTTTTAATGTGTCTATAACTCTACATATCTTACTATTAAAATGCAAATTTCTGACAGTTAGTTTATTATATGTCTTGTCCAATCATTGGAGAAGCAGTGTGGAGATAGAGATCTGCCTGCTGGTTGGCGTAGATACAAAGATCTAATAAAAGTTGGTGTTGGCCGGCCCTCATTTGTACTGATTTTAAAATTTTTTTAAATTTTATCTATTTATTTATTTGATTGTTTTGCTAAATGCCCTCAGTTTTGTAGATAAACATTGAATTCTCATGTCGCAAGAGGCCAAGCATCTTTCTCTTTCAAGTGCAAAAGAATCCAAATTGCCAATTAAAAAATTAAAAAAGAAAGTGAGAGAGAGAGAGAGAGAGAGGATAAAGTTGTTGGTTTCTCCCTTCTTTTTGCCCTTTTTTTTTTTTTTTTTCCTCCATTTTTTCCCATCGTTTCCTAATCCCTTTTGTTGGATATTCTTTCATTTGAAATATTTTTTTGACCTCACTTACCCACTATGTTCCCTTTTTTCCTTTGTTTACTCCATTTTGCTCTATGTTATACCAATACATGTATTTATTAACACATATATACAATCTTATATGAGCACATGTGATACATTTATATATGTATATATAATATTTAATATCAGACGCTATATATGTATGTAAGTAATATATAGCTAGGGGGGAAGAAAAAAAAATCGGATTTTTTTATTTGTTGTTGGTGTGAGTTGTTATAGTACATGTGCAACTCCATAATAAAAACCACCTTTGATGACCAATTTTGTTTCCATTCTTTCTTTTTGTTCTTTTGCTTCACTGAAAAGGCAACATATTATTTTTCTCTTCCATTTCCCTTTCAAAAATATCCCCATTATCAGCATCATCAACTCCTAACGTAGTCTACGTGACGAGAGCACAGGGCATATTCCAATTACCACATAACCATTCAAGCAAGCATCTTCCCCCACTAAAAGTGGCATTTCCTGTAGTCACTACACGCTTGTGGTGGACTAAGAGGCCGTTCGATAGGATAAATTGGAGACAGAGTTTTAGAAATATTTTGATTGTAATTGAGTTGAGTTTTAAAAATGAGCATTTGGTTGAAGAAAAAAAAAACTGTTTCGAGCGAAATTAGTGTAAAAACTTAAAACGTGTTAAATATATATATGTATATATAAATTTGGATCTTATTTTCGTTTCTCTAGAAATTCTATGTAATCTAAAAAAATATCATCTCATTTCGACTTGAAATAACGAAGTTTTAAATTTTGAATATACTCTAGGCATCTGCAAAAGTTTTATTAGAAACCAAAAACTCCCCCATACGCATGTTTGGGAACCAGATGGCAAAACACAATTTGGAGATATCCCCCAAACATCCCCTAAGTAACTTTGGACTAAATCTGATAGAAAATGACTCGGGTTGTTCATCTATGATTCCACTAGATTCATAAATGGACGGGAGACAGAGGTGTGAGGACACCGTCGATCTTTTTTAATTAGCAAAAAAGCATCTTCCCCACTAATTTAACGACTTGTTGACATTTAAGAACAGATGTCAATTTAGCTCAAAGCAACGTCACGTGAGTGGTTGCCCCTCTTCTAAAGATTGTGGTTCTCCTCATTTTGCATCTTGTGTTTAGACAATTTAGTGGCTTCCCTTTGTTGCATGTTACATCAAACTCTAAATTGCAATTTTTTTTTGTCTGTCCCAAGATATCTCATTAGGATTATGAAGAAAAAAAAATGTCTCAAAAAGGTGGCAGATATTTTTTTGGTGTTCGATTAAAGTATAAGGAAAATAAAACCACACTTCAACCTATGATAATAGTAAATATTAATTAAAGAGAAATGAAAATACTAACATGTTTCGAACTTAAAAGCTTTTAAATTCCTCTCTTCTCACTCGTTTCAACTAGCGCTACTGGATTTTGATTTTTAATATTTAGTAATACATATTGAGTCCTATGTAAACTCTATTTTATTCCATATTGGATTTTTTGTTAGCCTTATAAGATATATTATCTTGTTTTTGCATGTATGGTCAAATAATAAAATAACAACATAATCCAAAAATAATAATAATATAACAATATGTTACTGCGTGCTTTACAGGAGGATACAAACGGTTGGGTTTTACATCCCTTTCTCCTAATATAACATACTCATCATAATCAAGATTAACGAAAGGATTCCTAATAGATTGGTTTCAATGTATAATGAACAAGAGAAATTCAAGTATTTATGAATAATTGCGTTTTACCATTGGGTTTTGACATGAATTTCACATTAGTCATGATTAGATTAAAAGAAAAAAGTGTGACAATAGAACGGAATTTAATAAATATCTAACGATTTATATCTTTTTTTTTTTTTATCGATTTAAACCCGACAAGATTAAACGTCCGTTTGATTCGATAGTTGGAGTTGAATTTTTAAATTGAAGTTGGTTGACTTTTTAGAAAAAGATAAAAATTAAGATTAAAAATTTGAGTTGAAATTAAGATACCAAACAAAGGCTAAGAGAGAGGAAAGAAATGTTGGAGATGAAGTGCTCGGAAAGTATTTATGCAGATAGGTCGTTTTCATGGGAAAAGTGGGGAATGTACCTTTTCCTTCCACCCAAAAAGAATGCAAGAAAAAAGTTATAATAACTTGTGGTGTAAATTTCCTATTTCCTTTGCTAGTGGGAAAAGACTCAACAGATAAGTCAATAAAATGAACAATGAAATTTTTTTTAGAATTATTAAAAAATTTAAAAAAAAGAAAAAGTAAAAGTAAAAGAAAAACAGAGACACAATAAATAGCTAAAGCAATTAGATTGTGCATTGATTAATGGGCAACAATAAAATTATTAAATTATAGCCTCTCTCTTTCACGAAGTGGCAGCTTTCCAATACAAAATAAAATAATTTTTTGTTTAAAAAGCAATATTTGTTTATTTAATTTTAATAAAAGTAAAAAGTAAATATCTCAAATAAATTACATTATCATGCATGGTTTTAATTTTATAAGTCGTTACATTTGTGGTTCTTCTTGTGATTATAAAATTCAAATGAAAGCTAATTAGGCTAATCTGCACTTTGGAAAAGTAACATTAATAAGCATTTTTAAGTATATTCCCACTAAACAGCAATTCCATTAACCGACAAAGTTTGAAGATAATCTATCCAAGTTCGGTGAAGAAGATTAAAGGATACATCTGTGCGTGTGTGTGTATATATATATATATATATATATATGTATGTATGTATGAGTATATAAAAGAAGATTTGGGTGATAACAAGGAAATATCATTTGGGGAGAAACTTACTCCAGACCCTATGAATAGCAGGCTTGAAATATATGATAAGGCCATTGCATATATCTAATAGGGCCTCCAAAAGTGAACCCAAATATTCCAAGCCCAAAAATTGGACTGGTAAAACAGTTAATAATAAGAAGCTTTGTAATTAATTAAGAAGTTCAATGAACCACCACCACCGGATTGGTGTAGCATTAAGGTTTTTTTTTTTTTTTTTTTTTTTTTTTTTCCTCCTTCTTCTCCTCTCAGAAGACGTCCAAAATTCATCGTGAAGATACCGTGTGGCAAACGTTGGGTGTATGTCGGCATGAGTGAAAAGTGATTCCTTCTTTTAAGTAGAATTGGAAAAGACCCTCTCTGTTGCCATGCCACAACTATTCCATTTTCTTTCTCACTCTATTATTAATTAATTTAATTTTGGACCTGGAAACCCGAGTTCTTAGTTTAACTAGGGTGAACCCGCTTTTATTCTTTTTATTTTCCGATTTATTTTAATTATAAAAAAAAAGAAGAAAAGAAGAGTAAGGGGGATTAGTCACAGATATTTGATTGTATCTCTAATTTTCTTCACCCCTTCCTATCTCAATTACTATAATGAAAAAAAAGGAAATATCAACGCATCTGGAAATAAACGATTGATCTTTAAGCTATGGGATTTTTAGAGTTATCGGCGATCATATGACACCAAAGATTTATTTCTTTAATTAAAAATTTTTGTAATAAAAAAAATGAAAAGATTGATGATGAAACTGTACTATTGCCGGAAGAAAAAATGAAGTTTAATTTAATTTTCGTTGTGTTTTTCTTAATACCATGGGCACCTTAATTACCGTTAGAGGTTAATGTGAGTTGTACCATTAAGTTAAACCTGTGGGTACTTATTCAAGTTTGTTTTTTTTTTTTTTTTTCTTCTTTGCCTTTTTTAATTTAAAAAGATGACACTTGAGTCACGATTTCTTTATGAATTTTTCGGTCTTACGGTCTTTATTGTGGCTAAGACTATAATTGGCAGTGGTATAGAAAATAAGAAGAAAAAAAAAACAACAGTATGGAAAGGAAGCAAAAGATAACTTAACGTGTAAGTTAACCCCTTAAAAAAAAGCATATCTTTAGATTATTGTCCCAGCTTTAATAGCTTCAGATCTTTTAACCTCTATTTAAATAAATAAATAGAGTCAAAAATCCAAACAAGCATTAAGAAAAGAAAAAAAAATATATATATATATATATATCTATTATTAAAGAGGTGTTTCCACAATTTTTTCATTTTTTTTATTCTGTGTGCGTTTTTTTTTATAAGGATTAAGGTGGTGGGGATTTTCACTATGAACCTTAACTTTGGAATAAATGGAACTAATTACATAAATTATCTATTAAAACAACCCATTTAAGGGGTGGGAGGATTCTCACTAACCTAAACTTTGGAAGAGAAGAAATCTAATAAACCGTTTATTTTAAGAACCTCATTATAAAAACTATCTATTTTTGCATAATATTATGGTTTTTTCTGTATTTGAACAAATTAATTGTTAATGGTACATGTTTTGCCCTTTTGTATATTCTGCTGTTGATTATAATCTTTTATGATAAGGATCACATTTACAACAAACATTGTCAATCCTTTGAAATTTCTAATCTTATTTCAGATCATAGAGTTACAATAATTATGTTCTTATATTCATTTATTATTATAGAGTACTTGTTGTCTGATTTCGTTGATTAAAACAATAAATTACATTATTACTTTTCAAGTTTGTAATATTATTTTATCAACGTAAATTTACAATCTTTGTATTTGAATTATTATCTATAATAATTTCATTATACACATTTTTCAGACAGCTTTATAATAAAATGAAATTGGGGAAAGATATTAAAATATTGATATTTAGAATTTATGTTATTAATAAAATAATATCTAAGGATACTTTTGTGACACCTGTTTTATTTATTTACATATTATTTATTCTTTTTTTTTTTTTACAAGAGAATTAAGAAGGAAAAGAAATATATAAAAAAAAAAAAAAACATAATCTTCTTTCGATCCTTGAGTGACAGAAAAATCAATGGGGCTGAATTCGCAATCTTAGAACAACAAAAGACGTGGCTCAATTGTTAATTTCAAATCTCTAGTCGCATCTTATAAATTATTATACTATTCATTTCTTCTAATTTTAATTCACCTGATGTCCAATAATACATCTATTACTTCCCTCATACTTTTTTTTTAATTAAATTGTGACACGAAATTTCGTACTCGACACTCAGATATAAAAATATCATTAAATTATGCGTGCGATCACAATCCTCTCACACTTTTAACCCTCTTTTCCAATTGTACCAAACATCTATATGACTATAGGTAAGACAGTAAGAGTTGTAGAAATTACTGAGAAATATCCACGAACAGGTGACGAAAGGCATATGTAATTAATTTGGAAACTACCGCAGTGGAAACTTCATCTAATAGGATGAGAACATTTGGCGGAGATTAATGTACTTTATCCTTTGTTTCCACTCTCTAGAGGGAACATTAGTATTAGTTAAAAGCCAAGTAGTTGTTACTTTCGCCTCACGAACAGGTAAAACTACTCTGTCTACAACCGAATCTGGAAGTGGAATAAACTAGACTTCATTAGAAAGTTCTATCTCAAGAAAGTATGTACATATATATATATATATATATATATATATTATTCCACGAAACAACCGTGTAATTTATGTTAACTTCGCCCCCAAGAAAAAGTCAAAAAGACCAAGGTTGACGAGCGAGCTTCATGAGCACTCTGTCTAGTACTATCCTCACGAATATATGTTATATATAACAAGCCCCAAAACTCTGATCTCTTCCACATATTTACATCAATTGATGCAAATAATATCCTTAGTAATCCGTTTATGTATTTATCAGTTTTGTGAAGATGGAAAAAACCAACACAAGCACTTCACTTGGGCTTCCTTTTTTTGTCAAGAGCATCGTTCGCTTATGGGACACCAAAATCCTTGAGTACTTCTTCTCAAACTTCAAGTCCTTATTTCTTCCCATAAAATGGATCTTTAAGACCGCGAAAACCGAACGGACTATTGGTTCCCGACAGGTACTGCTCGGACAAGACGAAGTGAAGATGGTGATGAAGAGACTAGGAATCGGCTCAGGTAGACAAGAAGATAATGATAGTTATGAGCAGATTGGTGAAGAAGAGATTTCGCAAGTGTTTGAGGAGGAAGAGCCGAGCATGGAGGAGTTGAAGGAAGCTTTTGGTGTGTTTGACGAAAACAAAGATGGTTTTATAGATGCCTCGGAGCTAGGTAAGGTTTTGTGCAGTCTTGGTTTGGTTAAGGAAGAAGAAGAAGAAGAAGAATGTTCTAGAACGAATCATGATGAATGGCTGAGGATGATGATCAAAGCGGTGGATGAGAATCAAGATGGAGTCATTGATTTTAAGGAGTTCCTCAAATTTATGGAGGATAGTTGCTTCTTTTGAATGCTTTTTTTTTTTTTTTTAGTTATTAACTAGTTTCTTGTTTGTTTGTTATGGGCCTTTTGTACTAGGTTTGGTTTGTTAAGTTTATGTACTTTAATTTAGTTTAGTTTATTTTATTCGAGATTTGACAATATGGCTTTGAGTAACTTTGTATTGACAGCTAGGTGTATAACTTTATTTACTTTATGATGATTCTAGACACTAATTAAATATTTTCTCTTTTTATGATCTGAATTCATTTTGCAATTATGCATATTTATATGATTGAAATTTTCATATTTGCAAACCTTGCCTTGCTTTACTATTCATAACGCAAAATAGCATAACCTTCCATCCCCACGACTTACCATAAATTGCAATTCTGCCACTTTCTTTAACAAAATGTCGTTAAATAACGATTTTAATTAATTCTAAGTCACATGATTACTTTGATAAAAGATAAGATAGGCCAGAGGAACGAGGATGATATTGGGGATTGTCGTGCGAAGGAGGAGGCAACAAGGGTTAGCAAGAGGAGGGATTTAAGATTCTTTTATACATAATATTTGAAGTTTATTTTGTTTAAATTTACTATATCGTTGTTAAGCAACTAATGTTATCCATATATAATTATTGCAATCCGAAATTTCCCTAAAAAAAAAAACACTAAAATTGATACCTCAATGATGAAAAACCGAATTGGAATTTATAATTATAAACTTTTGTTCTATTTTTAGTTTAAGGAGCAAAGTTAGACAATTCTTTTTCTTCAAGGTTCAAATTTAAAAAATATACCATAAAACGATCTAGATACATAAGTCGGACTCGAAAGTAAGCTATGGAGATTGTAGACACCTAAATTTAGGAATTCAATGTTTTTGCACTATTATATTTTTTGGGTTATAACTATTAACAAAGGGGACTTCTACAATAGGGGATGGTTATTTTTCTCCATCAGTGGAGAAAGATCTAACAGCTGTTCTAACTTGGATTGTATGTGGGTCCTACTAACTTAATGTGAGATCATGTTGTAACCAAGGATGAAAATATCAATATTTATGGAAATATCGGTACTTAAATTCTACGGAAATATCGACAAAAATATTGATATCAGTGGAAATTAATGTAAAACACAAAAATTCATTTAAAATACTAGATTTTTAAAAAAACTTAATGAAACTCTAAAATACTTAATAATACATAAATTAAATGAAACTCTTAATTAAATACTAAGTATTTGACAAATTTACATAAGAAGAATGGAGTATAATACAGTAAACGATAAGTTGACATTCACCAATTAAGTATAATCATTGAAACGTAACATAATATTGGTAGATTATATTCATTGTTTCATACATGATAAGAAAACATTAATATTAAAAAAGGCTTTTAGAATGTTTGAAAGTAGTTGTTATATCTTATTAGTATAAACAACATCGATACTAAGATAATACGACATTTGAGTATTTATTTTATATAATTTTGGATATGCTACTTGTCTCTCAATCTCTATTATCTATTCATATAAAAAGAAAATTGTATGTGAATTAAAAAAATCATGAATTTAACTATATTAAAAGATTAAAAAAAATTATATTACGATTGATATTTTATAGATATTTTGTTGATATTTCCGATGCAAACTTGCAATCCTGGACTCGCCAGGAAGATTTCGTGGATATGAGTTTGTCTTTGTATATAGAGGAGATCAAAGACTTGA
Source organism: Ficus erecta (assembly GCA_008635985.1). Taxonomy (NCBI): domain Eukaryota; kingdom Viridiplantae; phylum Streptophyta; class Magnoliopsida; order Rosales; family Moraceae; genus Ficus; species Ficus erecta. The sequence goes on along the minus strand of BKCH01000012.1, from coordinate 3,184,413 downwards.
ACCCACTCTGAAAAAATTCCTAAATCTCATTCACATCGACATCGCGACAATCTCTGATCCCATCATCAGATTCACCAACACCATAACATAAAGCACCTTAAAAAAAAATAAAAATAAAAAATAACCCCACGATCCGTTCTATAAAGAAAAACAATTTGATAAGAAAACTAAAATCATCTTAGAATCAAAAACACATTTTTAAAGTTGAAGCCTAACAAATCCACGACCCATCCTTCTAAAAATTGTACGATATCGCAGTTAAATTCTGAGGAAAAAGAAAAAAGAAGAGAAAAGAAAGAAAACTGATGCCAACCAATTTCGCTGTAAATTTATTTGACAAACGAATTCAAACAAAAGAGATATAGATGAACGAAGGAGAAAGAAAGAAGAAAGAGAAAACTGAGACAAGAAAAAAAAAATCACGGTTAGAAGTACAGAGGAAAAAAAATACAAAAGAAAAGAAATAGGGGGAGAGAGAGCTGTAAAAGTGTGGTCGTGTGCATTATATATATATATATTTTACATAGGATAGTCAGATCATCTACCTTTCATCTTTAATTTGGGTTAAAAATAATTTTACCCCATCAACGAGGAAAAGTAGATTACTCCACCGTAGAATTTCCCATTAACAAATCATACATTTTCGTTTTTGTTATGATGGACAAGTCATGATGAGACGGTTAATAAGGGCACATTTCTAGATAATATGGCTTGACTTGTGGAATTTGAAGATCATAAATCATAAGGAATTATACAAGGGGAAAAAAAAAATCCTAACAATACTAAAAGACTAGGTATAATTTGTGTTTCTAGAAAATATGACTTGACTTGTGGAATTTGAAGATCATAAATCATGAGGAATTATACAAGAAAAAAATATATATATCCTAACAATATTAAAAGACTAATTAGACCTTGTGTTTCTAGATAATATGACTTGACTTGTGGAATTTGAAGATCATAAATCATGAGGAATTGTACAAGAAAAAAAAAATCCTAACAATAATAAAAGAGTAAGTATATCTTGTGTTGGTCGTCCAACGTATGTATATAACGCGTGCAACACATATATACAAACTAGTATTAAAAAAAAAAAAAGTAGATACTACCATAAATTTTAGTGTTTTAAGTATTATTGTCCCTAAATTTTTCGATCATTGATTAACTTGTTCTTTAATTTTCTAATTTTGATAATTTATTTCCTAATTTTTTTGAATTATTGTAATATGTCTCATTTCACTATTGTCTTGTTAGGTTGGAGATTTGAAGTTGGAAGATTTTCATTAGGTTTCAATTTGACTTGAAAATTTTCGTAGCTTTTTATCATATTTAATGTGGAGTTAAACTAAACAACAAACATAACAACAATTCAAAAAGTTCATAGAATAAGTTGTAAAATATTTGGGTGGCAACCGTAACTAATAATATCGGTGGCTTATGATTGGGCTTCGGAATCGGATTGGACCAAGTCCAAAAATGAGCTAGTCCTCTCAATTTGTAACAACACGGCCCAACTAGGGAGAGAGAACAAAAACACTTCCTTTAAATCTAATGTCTAGCTAGCATTAATAGCAACTTAACGATGGGGACATTACTGTCGTAGATATCTTTCTACGATCTCATTTAGTTTTCTCACTAAATTTCGAATCTTCATGTCCTCATTTTAAAGTTACGTCTTCAAGTTGATGTTTTTTGTATGAACTTTTGATAAATCAGACAAATCTGAATAAAAAATAAATTATATCCTAGTACTATCACAACCCAAAAACTGTTCTTGTCTTACTACACCCCAATGTTTCTCTTTGTAATTGTGTTTCCCACAATATATAGAAGTATTCATAGTATTGATGTTTAGAAAACGTATCAGTTATCTTTTTTTAGTGTTATTTTGAAGTGAAAAGTGTTCTGCTTTTAGTTATGTTAAATAAATATCATATTATACTTTTTACTCTATATGTTATGACATCGGTCTTAAAAATACTGATTTAGTGATGACAAAATCTATTAAAAAAATACAAATATAAAAATGTAAATTAAAGGAGACTGATTCCCTGGTTTACTCTTTATAACCTATTTTATAACCTATAATCATAGTACTTATAAAATCAAACAGTAATCAAAGGACAAGACGCGTTTCCTCTCTTTGGCAAGAGAACATCCAAAAAGAACATTAAAACGCCACGAGGCTAATAAAGCCAAAAAATATAACCTTAGTTTATTAGTAATATATATATATACACATACATGGCTTATTGGTAAAGTGAAATGTTGAAAAGAGTGTGGCATGGAAAAGGCTCAGAGTGCATACGTTAGTATACACATGTATGTATATAAGTATCTTGTGTATATATACATATATGCATATGAACATATATTATTACACTACTTGTAGGAGCAAATAAAACATGAAATAACAATAGGGTTGGGATTAAGGGGAACTTTTTGGACTGAATCCAACAAAAGTGCTTTACGACAATTTTTTCAAAACAGTGAAAACAGCCCCCACACCTAACATGTGTATGGCATGAATTCCCGAGTAAGATTCTGCTGATGGGGAAAGAATGTTGAACAGTTTCTTTCATGAATGCATAGGAGAGAGGAGAGAGGAGAGAGAAAGAGTTAGAGAGAGAGAGAGAGAGAGGTGGTGGGTTTGTTCAGTTGCAGAATTTGTGCCTGAGCTTTTGCAGGCCCATGAGAAAAGGATGTTCTGAATATTTCCAACTTTTGTTTTTTTGTCTTTGTTAACCTCATCATTCTCATCATCCCCCATGACATAACACACTTTTCTCTCCCACATTTCCTTTTTTAATTCTTTTTCCCTCGAAACAAATTTGATTAGTTTGCTTGAAATAAATAAATAAATGGGAGATTCCAATTTTGTCTATGTGAAAGTGATTTACCCAAATAACAAAAAATCAAGAAGATGAGAATAGTAACAAACTAAAACCTTCGAATTAAAATTATATATTATATTATATTATATTATATATAATAATTTTGTTTAATTCACCTTCTGAAAATAGTCTCTCATGTGATATGAGAACTCACAAAGAAAAAGGTGGGGATATGACTGCAAGAAGCTGGTGCAGTTTTTTTTTTTTTTTTTTTTTTTTTTTGAGTCATGCAAAACTAAAATAAAAACTCTTTTTTGGCCCTTTTACCCCTAATGGATTGCCGAGTTATGTTGGACCACAACCACAATGACTCCCTTTCTGATGATTAATAATACAATGAAAATACCTTTTTTTTGTTTTTCTGATCAGCTTTTTCCTTCTCTTCTCTTCTCTTCTGGGTTTCTAAAACTTGCTGCGTCATATGGCTCCTACTCCAAGGAAGTCTATGAACTGTAGACCAGGAATAGGAATGGGAATGGGAAAACCCTCTTCAAAATGGTTTGCCATTACTTCATTATTAACATTAATATTAATATTAATATTATCACTGCCTGAGACTTGAGTTATGGTTGGGTTTGTGAAACTTTGCAGACTCTGCTGCTGCTGATGCTGATGACTTGTATGAAAACCACCTGTTTGATGATTTTCAATTTCACTTGGCCTGTATTGTTCAAACGACTTGCTCTGGCTTAGCATGTCCATTGTCATGTTGTCATTGCTCTTGGCACCACCTATATAAAAAAACACACAAATAGAAAGTTCAGAATCCAGAGAGAGAGAGAGAGGTAAAAGTATCAAATTTGGTCTAAAAAGGCATTACACAAAAAAGGGTTTGTCATAGTATTAGCTAGTCATTACGTTGTGAAAAGAGATCTGTGAGAGACCTTGGATGGAGAGCAGCAAAAGGAGAGGGACACAAAAAGGATATTTCAGCCATTTTTTAGAGAACAACAACTTTGGTCCAATGGCAAAGGAACTTGGCCAAAAGTATCAAAATGGGGGTGGAGCCGATGAGAAACAGCACAACAACCAAAATTGCTCAAAACCAAAGAAAGAAGAATACATAAATCTATATGCATATATATATATATATATATATATATCAGCATCATCATCAACAGCAACAACAATAAGTGGATCATAAAATGAATACACACCAGGGAAGAAATCAAAAGGAGTGGTCTGTTGGGGACATAATAACCCACTGTTGGAAGGGACCTTGTTGCTGGAGATTGCTTCAACACCAGTACTGGTCATGTGGGGTGAGCAATTCAGGCCATAAGAAACCCCACCACCACTACCACTACCAACATGACTGCCATTAAAGGCTCCAAAGGGAAAAGGAGACACATTTCCAATGCCAACACCAGACGAACCATGATGATGATGAGCCGGGACAAAGCTACCAAAACAGTAATCTCCTGCCCTAATTGGAGGAGCTGAACCACCACCGTGATGATGATAATCATGATTATGATCATCTGATCCGCAGACGAAGCTAGATGAGGAATTGATGATGTTATTATTATTATTGTTATGATCGAGATGATGATCCGTTCTTCTGTAAAGGGATTGGTTCAGATTTCTCCTCCGATAAGCACTCGACTGCTCTCTATACTTCCTCGCCATAATCGCATGCCAATGGTTCTTCACTGCATTATCAGTCCTCCCTGGGAACAGCCTCGCTATCATGGCCCACTTGTTTCCATAGATCCTTTGGGCCTGCATTAGTCTCTCCTCTTCCTCCTCACTAAACGCCCTGCTGTTTATCCTCGGATCCAAATGGTTAAACCATCTCAGCCTGCAACTCTTGCCTTTCCAAAAATCCCAACAAAAAAATAATAATAATCAGAATTTGAACTAGAAGTTTATGTCAAGAACTTTATTGTTTGGCTTTTTTTTTTTTTGGGGGGGGGTGGGGTTTGAATTAAATTTACCCGATCTTCCTTCCAGCTTCTCAGCAATAAGGTTCCAGTTCTGAGGGCCACAAAGGGCCACAAGTTCTTTAAGCTTGGCGTCCTCAGCGGGTGTCCAATGATGTCTGGCGCAGAGTTTGGACTGGCCACTATCAGTCTCCTTCCCGTTTACCCCATTATTATTATTATTATTATTATTATTATTATTATTCTCTGGAGCACTACTGTGATTTTCATGTTCCTCGAAAAAAGCTTTGTTCTCCCCTACTACTCCATCACTGCTCTCGCACCCTTTACCTTCCATGATGATAACTTCATCACGCGCACTGCTCTGGTGCTCCTCAAAGCTTCTGGGGACGATGCAGTTTTCCATATTCAGAGGAAAACCCCAGAAAGCTGCTGCTCTTCCATTTTCGACCACCACCACTTCTGAGCACGACTTTGAAACTGACGATGAAACTATTGATCTGTAGTTTGGAGTTAGAGAGAGAGACCCCATGTCTGCATACACCATCCCCATTGAAGATGAAGTTGTGAGGCCGTTTTGGTTTTGCTCTTCTTCTTCTGTTGTTGGTGCTGTTGTTCTTGTTGTTGTATATAAAACACAATTGTTGGCCATGCCTTCGTTTCTTCTGACAGGTGTTTGGAAAACTAGTGTTACAAAGTCCTCTCCGTGGCCGGGAAAGAAGGACGATTAGAAAACGTGCGAAAATTTAAGAGAAGAAAAGAATAAGAAGGGCTGAAATTTGAGAAAATAGTTATGGAGAAAGAGAGAGAAAGAGCGATAGAGAGAGAGGGAGACAGACAGAAAGAGAGATTGCTTGAAAGTAGTTAACAACACTGACTGACAATGAGCCTTTGATTTGACAAGTTCCATTATTAATACTAGTGTCCTCCCTTCTTTTGACAAAAAAAAATCCCACATCACTCGCACGTGTGAAAATGAGAGAGACGCCCTCCCCTTAAAAAGCATTTTCTCTCTCTTTATCTCTAAAACACACTTCACTCTCACTCACACTTTCTCTCTCTATTCATTGGGGTTGAAGGTCTCAGGTTGTCTCTCTATAAATTGACAAGTAAGACTCTTAATCTGATGTGTGCTAGCTCGGGCTTGTGCAGGTCTAGACACCTTTCTTTTCAAAGTTGATGAAAAAAAATATATGTATATATATACATATGTGTGTGTATTTATATATATCAATGAGAGGAAGGGCTTTGACACAACAGCTATTGTCGGACAACAGTTAATGAATAATGAACCAGCGTTATATCTATTAGATTAGTATGTTCTTCGGCATTCGTTTGGTTCACTCTTTGAAGTATAATTTTTCAACTTAAATTTTATCTTTTTTTTTAAAAGTCTGTCTTTTTCTCAAAATTTTTTTTATCTTTTCTGAAAAATCAAGAAAATTTACTATTTTAACTTCAAAAACACAACTCAAACTAACAAACCAAACTAACCCTCGACTTTCGGATTTGAATTTAACCACCTGAAATTGGCCCAACAAACAAACCTTTTAAGGGGCCAAGGAGATTTTACCACTCTTTTTGATCTCAAGTGTCCCTTCTTCCCCAACTAATTAAATACCCGTCTCCGAAAAAAAAAAAAAAAAAAAAAAGGGCGCTAAAGCTAAAGCTAGTTTTACCCTTTTCAGGGCTTTCTTTTGTGCAAAAGGAATTATTACCCTTCCAAATAGTCAAAAATTACTTTTGTGTACTTCCCTTATTTATTAGGGAAAATTAAAAATTTATAATATAAACTGTATTATTATACTTTCAATAACTATTATTATTTGATCGTCATATCAAATAGTGTACGGTATAAATATGATTAAAAGATTGATCCATATGATCTAATAATCAAAATAATAGTAAATATCCATAAAATAAAATTACAATTTTTATAACAAGTTTTTTTTCTGTTTAATATCAATTTTTCCTGGTCAAGAACTTTCCTGAAGATTTCTACATGCTAAAATACTCGGTCTGTGTGAATAATAACCGAGTAAAAATCCATCATTTCTTCATGCTTGTTTCGTTTAATAGTTATAATTACAAGAGATCCAATGGAAGAGAAACATATATACGTGAATGCACTTTTTTTTTTTTGGTCAGCAAAACTGTTTTATATCTTCCTTTTTTTTTTTTAAGTTTTATTATAAAATACCAAAATACTACTAATAATGGTAACAATACTAGAGAGAAAATTGTATAGAATAATATAAGTTTTGTTTAGTATTTATGTTTAACTTAATTAAATTATATTTTTTATTTTTTATTTATTTTTTTTCTAAAAAATTAATAAAATTTATAATTATTTTTTAAAAAATAATTAATTGAAATTTAAAAATGTTATTTCTAATTAACGATTCAAGCGTCAGCATCTGCTTTGCCCTGATTTTCAGTTTTAAGTTTTCAACTCGCCGGAAACCCAATTGCACACGTTTCATTTATTGTTTGCTGCAATGTACTACTATCCACGCTGTTCAAACTGACCAGTTTTGGGTCAAAATCTTTGAATAAAATAGCTCGTGTATTTGTTTTTTTTTTTTTTTTCTTTTCTTTTCTTTTAAATTTTCCTTTGCTTCGAAAAAAAAAATCCCATAAACAGAACAACCTAGGAAGCTAAATTCAAAGCATCTATGGAGGGACATAATCACAATACAGCACAAAACATAGCCTTTATAAATTAGTTAAAGATAAAAGTATTATATATGTGATCAGAATTTGGACGGAAGAAGGCAGTATACATGTACAATATATATATATATATATATATATTTTCCAATTACAATTGTCTTTTCCTTTACAGTCCATTTTTATATTGAGAATCCATCACATACATGAATTTTATTCTTGCTTGACTCGATCTCCTACAAGGTAAACTGATTTGTTAATCATGATCAAAGCACATCCAGTCATTAATTTAACAATCCACCCAAAAATAAAAATCCGACCACGGTTAAACCAAACATCTAGGTCGCACTATACAACTTTATTTTTTTGATGTTGGATGAAAAATATTTAGACCGTTGAAATTTTTTATTATTAGGTCCAACTACTTGAGAAAAACAGCTCAATTATTATTTCACATACATATATATTATATATATATATATATATATATTTATAATAGTAATTAAGAAGTAGACAAGTTTTGACGAGGGAAAAAAAAAAGTCCAAACATTGACTATGAAGTGATGAGAAAGACACATCTCAAAACACAAATGGCAGGGAAAGGGCCAAAAGACACCTGAATGGACTAGAGGTGGTTAAAGGTGTCTGTCACATGACGTGAAACTTTGCATCAAAATGTTGTTGAATTACCCAACCAAGAAGCAAAAGCTGTTTGGAAATTGGAAGAGGAGGAATGTGTGGGTACGTAGCACATTATTATTATTATTAAATTTCTATTTTTATTTTTAATACATGAGCTGCCACAAAAATAATTATTTTAAATAATAATATTAAAATTTTTTTTTTCACCCACAAGGCTCATGTGCTGGATTCGGTTATGGGACTGAACAAATATGAAACAACACGCCTTTGGATTGACCCCATGCTCATGTTAAGGAAAGACATCAGGAAATGACTATTAGGTAATCAAATTTAGGGCAAAGCTACAAATACGTCAAAATTAAAAAAATAATAATAAATAATTGAAAAAAAAAAAAGAGTGAATAAAAGTGGGGTAGGATGTATCACAAAGTGGGGTTTGATCTGATATATGATTAGATGGCCCACATGTATATATAATATATATATCATGTATATAATATTATAGGACTGTTCCATAAGATTCTGTTGGGGCTGTTCCCTTGGAACTACATGAAAAGGGAAGCAATTTGTGTGCACGTATAAGACTAGATATTCCCCCTTTAGCTCCCAATAACAAAACAAATCTTATCAGTACTACTGAATAAAATTTGGTTTTTGGCTCAAGGGGTAGCTACAAACATTAATATATATCTTTAATTGTATACATATATCTATATATATGTAACGAATATATGTATGTATAAACACATAATATATATATGATACGAGTAGGTGCCAACTGAAAAAAAAAACATAAAATTAATGTTTTGGGGCTTTCATTTCCCACCTTGGATGTGTTTGGTGTTGGATATGAAGCATGAAAATCAGTTAAATTTGTCCCCAGGGGAGCACAGGAACAGCATGAATATATATACATATATTTGACCAGTACGTGTCTTTGTTACCCCATAGCATGTAACCTAGAAACAGTTTTTTTGTAGGGCTCTTTTTAAAGGACTACTTAATAATTCAAGACTTTATAATTTTTTTTTTTTTTTGCTGAGAGAAAAAAGGGGATCAATAATATCATCATGTCCCTGTGTCACTACAGAAATTAATAGGGACGACAAGTAGAACAGCCCAGCACTTGGCCCATGCGTTCGCAATCAACATCCAAGGAAAATCAGCTCTGTCTTGGCCTTAGTCCATATTGCGAGGCCCCAGGAGAGGGTGTCAACCTCACAGAGGGATCTAGGGGATTCGATCCATGGATGCTAGGAACGAGAGACTTTATAGGTAACACTGAACCACTATGCAACTAACACCAGTGGTAAGACTTTATAAATTTCTCTCTTCAAATTTACTCCCCTGCAAATAATAATAATAAATATCATAATAAAAATAATATAGTTAACTGTACTAGCTAGAAAAGCGTCTTGTAGCATATATATTTATGTTGATTAATATACTTTGAATGATGCTATGTGTACAATATCCAAAAAATTGTACATCAATTAGTATAAAAAATTGTAAATGTCTCGCTGGAAAAAAAAAAAGTTACAACGCCATACCAGCTTTGAGGAAAATCTGTAACATAGACGACTGTTCAAGTCATAAGAAACTAGATCAGAATTACAAAAAACTTGAGAAGAGAAATTAGCTTGCATAGCATTTAATATCTGTCAAAATTACGAATGTAGTCAAAGGAGCTAGTCAAACCCATTGAACTGAACTGTTCAAAATTCCAGGGCTAGAAATATTTACATAGTCAATATTTGGAAATTTTGGTGCATGTAAGAAGAGCTTCATTACTCGGGCATAATGTTCAAGAACAGTTACCTGAAAAGATATAAATGCTTTACTATTTGTGTCAAAATTTGATTCAACAACGAATAACAAGATATAAAGCTTACTTGGAACTCTAAGATTTAAGAGAAGTCTGACTTTGATTCTCTCCAAATCTCAGTTGTTTTCAAAAGCGTGCAAATCTCATGACTTTACCCCTATTTATAATTTTATAGGGAGGTTCTATCCTTACAATGCTTGAGTCTCTATGTATTATACTATCTGACACGCGTCATCAGTCTCTGTCTCTTGTCTTTAAATTCTTTTCACTAACATGGCATTCCTTCTAATTCTGATTCTGCACTTTGTTATTTCCAATTCTTTTATAACGATGTCGTTATATTCTTTTATCGAAACGTGATGTCGTATCTCCAAATCTCAGATGTTTTCAAAAGCGTACAAATCTCATAACTTCACCTATATTTATAATTTTTATAGTGAGGTTCTATCCTTACAATGCTTGAGTCTTTATGTATTATACTATATAGCACGCGTCATCAGTCTCTGTCTCTTGTCTTTAAATTCTTTTCGCTAACATGAAGTTCCTTCTAATTATGATTCTGCACTTTGTTATTTTCAGTTCTTCTATAACAATGTCGTTATATTCTTTTATCGAAACGTGATGTCGTATCTGAAACATACCCCCACATTTACTGAACCCCACAAAAGGAATCATATGAAAAAAGGCGTACTATGCCGAGTATATATTCTAGAATTGAGCATATTATTAATATTATTATAATAGAAAATGTCTCATATCCAACAATTAAACCTATTCAACAGATGTAACATTCTATTTATAATACAAAAAGTGTCGGATACAAAACAACCCCTTTATTATATATATATATATATGTGTGTGTTTTGTCAAACACATGATAATTAAAAGGAAGGATATATATATATATACGTTATATTTGTAAGATAAGTAGTAATATTGGAGCAGCATCATTTTGCATCTGGTGTTTAAGTGCACAAGACAAAAATAAAAAGAAACAAAAAAACTCAAACCACATTCGAAGAATTCAAACAGGAAAATCTGTTTTTCCTGCGACGGATCAGATCAATAGTTTCTATGGAAAATATGTATTTATTACTTTCAAGTACCTTATTAACCATAATGAGTACAATATAAACAGCAACAAAAACCTTATATGACAAGCTTTTGTCCAGATCTAAGAGTGTCACCTGCCTATTTTCCATCGTACTTCCGCTAATTACTATAATCAAAAAAAAAAAAAAAACGTACTTCCTCTTATTATATTACATGAAACCCACCTCATATATTTACATGCATGATATCATGATAACAATCATGATGAGACTAGATGAACATGCATAATATATTGCAATAAATTCCCTATTTTAGGAGCATGAACATCTCTCGTCATTATTTGCAATTTTTTTCTTTCTTTCTTTCTTTTTTTATTTATTTTTTTGGGGATGGGTGAGTTACATAAGTATCTTCACAGCTTCAAAATTTGTTCAATAAATCATTTTGTTATTAGAAACTACCAAGATATCGCAAAAATTTGATCAATAATATATTCTAATTCCATTCCTCCCATATTTAAAAAAAAAAAATCAAAGCTAAAGAGACAAAACCCCGTAATAGTTTATGAATAGTAATATTTTAAGAAAATTTTTATGCATTCTTTCAAGAACCTTATGGGCATCGTATTTCTGCTTTTCTTCAAAAGAATTATGTTTTATTTTACTGTTTTGATGCTCTTTAGATGTTAAAAATGTTTTTAAAAACTATTTAAGAGTATCTTTGTCATTTTATTATTTTCTTGTTTGCACAAAAAATACATGAGGTATGAAAGTGAAACATATTTCTCAAATCTAATATGCTTGTAGTTTTTGAAAAATAGAGAGAAAAATTGAATCTAGCAAATACATTTATGCAAGTACCATAGATATTGATTGATTGTATGGATTTGCATAGCGACTCCACATCCTTAGGGCACATGCCTTTACTTCAATTTGAAATTTTTAAATTTATTTTAAATTACTTTTAAAATATCTGTTGTGCCCCCACCATATAAAAAGACAATTAATTATGGCCCAACTAGATCATAAAGATATATTACTATATATCTATAAAGTTAAAAATAATCTTTAATTTTTATTCATTCATGATGGAATTACTATCAGATTCTTTGATTCACAAAAAAAAAAAAAAGTTGAAAATAATCTCAAATTTTTTAACAATACCTTCATTTAAAAAAAATTTATGTCTTTATAGGACCCACAAGAATCATGTATCAATTGAGCGACCCTGATCTGGTACTTACGTCCCTCGCTAGTGCGTTTGTCATTTCTCCCTCTAAAAATATTTCATGACGTGGTACGCATGTAATGGCACGTATTTATGGTCATGGCATGCATCCATGATGTAGATATGATGGCGATGATGGCATATCCAAATTGCATACATGGTGTTTGATCTAGTATATAGCATGCAACAGAGCCCTGAATGAACTCCACACAGATACTAGTTATACTACAGTCGTACGTACTCCTTCTAGAGGACGGTGACTGAATGTACGATGATAATAACATAACATGTATATATATAATGCGGTCACAGTCCCCGTATATGTAGCTATCCTATGCTATAACGCCACCTCTAATGCAAGCAGCTGGATATGTCAGCAATGTAAGGTTTATATACACATGTGTACGTACATATATATATATGTAGAGAGAGAGAGGGAGAGAGGGAGAGAGAGAGAGTAATAGGACAACACAATGAGTCTTTGAAACCTGAGTTTCGTGAATCATACCAGCAAGGGGTGGGATCCAAAGCCTAAAGGGCGTATGATGCCAAATCTGGATACTAGTTACTACAGTCGTACGTACTCCTTCTAGAGGACGGTGACAGAATGTACGATGATAATAACATAACATGTATATATATAATGAGGTCACAGTCCCCGTATATGTAGCTATCCTATGCTATAACGCCACCTCCAATGCAAGCAGCTGGATATGTCAGCAATGTAAGGTTTATATACACATGTGTACGTACATATATATATATATATAGAGAGAGAGAGAGAGAGAGAGAGTAATAGGAAAACACAATGAGTCTTTGAAACCTGAGTTTCGTGAATCATACCAGCAAGGGGTGGGATCCAAAGCCTAAAGGGCGTATGATGCCAAATCTGGATACTAGTTACTACAGTCGTACGTACTCCTTCTAGGGGACGGAGACTGAAGGTACGATGACAATAACATAACATGTATATATATAATGTGGTCACAGTCCCCGTATATGTAGCTATCCTTGCTATACCGCCACCTCCAATGCACGCAGCTGGATATGTCAGCAATGTAAGGTTTATATACACATGTGTACGTCCATATTTATATCTATAGAGAGAGCGAGAGAGAGAGAGAGAGTAATAGGACAACACATTGAGCCTCTAAAATCTCAGTTCCGTGAATTATCCCAACGAGGCGTGCGATCTAAAGGACTTATGATGCCAAATTTAGATAATAAAGGTAAAGGGAGTTAGACTGTCATAATACCCCAAACAGGCAGCAACTTCCCTGAAACAGGAAAAAAGAAATGGGATTAAAAAAGAGATAATCTCATTTGCAAATTCACTTTTTTACCCCAAATGGGAACTAAAAAGTTTAGGGAACCAACCTTTTTAGTTTCCATTTTAGGTGAAAAAGTGAATTTTCCAAACTTTTTCCCCCACACCATGATTTTTCCATAACATCTTTAACCATATCATTATCATCTGATGTGGCATTATTTGAGAACAAGTTTGTTAGAGTCGCAGCTTTGCTTAGTTCAACTTTTTTAGTCCTTGGAATGACATAGAATTGTATAAAACAGTCCACACAAAAAAAAAAAAAAAAATCTTGCAAAAGGTAAAAGAAAAAGTGAAATGGCTGGGAAAAAGATTTGTCTGAATAATTTTGAACTCACAATTTAATTTTTTTTACAGTATTTTTTCTCTCAGAATAATTTAAATTTATTGTCTAAATTTATAAACCGAAGAATGTATATTCATAAGAGTATTGTTATACAAACAATATGAGTGCAGGAAAAGGCCCCCGGGGGGGGGGGGGGGTGGAATTTTGATAAACTCAAAGGGCTCAAGAGTACAGTAATTATTTAAGTAACTGTACAAAAGATGACGGGCGAAAGAGAGAGAAAGAGAGAGAAGGGGAGAGATATATATAAATATATATATGGAGAGAGAGATATATAAATATATGACGGGTGAGATTTTCTTTCACTGATTGGGGAAGGTACACAGCTTTGTTAACATAGAGGAATTGTCTGTACCTTATTTTCTTATCTCTTATTATTGTTAATATTTCTCTTTTCTTCGTCTACACTGCTTTCATACTCTATTAATCTCTTTTATATATTTTTTTATTTATATGATAATATTATAATATTAAAGAAAAAAAAAATTTTGCCCTTTTTTTTTTTTCTGGTTTGTGTAGAGTTGTTTTGCGTCTGAGCGAGCAAAAGGAGAAAAAGGTGATTGTACCAGTCCACGTGCGTAGACCCCTATGTGCTGTTCCACAAAAGCATAGCAGATCCAACGGTTCATGGTCCATTCGGACACCGTACCATAAAAACCTGTCATTATTATATATCTATTGACAACCATACAAATCTGCAGCTGTGTGACATTTTTTTGTCCTATCTATATGTATCTATATATGTATATGTAACAGAGTACCTAGCCGACTACTCTTTCATTATATGATTAACCTTGATTACCCTTACAAATCCCAAGTCATTGTGGACCAAACCATAACGATTTATAGATCCTCAATCTATCAATCCAAAAGAAAAAAAAAAAAAAAGGTGAAATAATTGTTTAATAGTAGGAAGTAATGTTTTGAACCACGGCTTTTTAACTGATTTTATCAATTGCACGTTTTTTATTATTTAATGTAATTTTACGAAGTTTTAACGATGATTTAACGATAATATCATACCTAACTATATTATAAGATGACGTTTAATTGATCCGCTTATATTAGAGAATTTGAGCTATTTTGAGTTGAATTTATTTTTAAACTCGTACATTTGTTGAAAATGAATTTCTATATAATTTAAAAAAAAGTATCTTTTCGACTTAAAATAATAAAGTTGAGGGCTTTTAAAGTTTGAACTTCTAAATTAGAGTTGGAGATATAAATAGTGAAACTAAATTTATTTTTTAAGAGAAAGACAAAAAATAATTTGAATTATTTGATCGGAGTGAATTAATCAATCTAAGACATGCTAAGACTTATAATTCGAATTCTTGCTCTTCCAATTCCAAAAAGAAAAAAATAGCTTGATACAATTTTAATTAAATCTAACATTAAAAAATATGTAATATCAGTAGTGATATCCTATTAAAAGAACAAGAACTCTAGCATGTTTGGAGTAATGTCTTCAGATTGTATTTTGCCGTCTTAACTCTAAAACTCCTAAATTATAACTCACTTTCTCTCTCTTTCAATTTAAAAAGAAAAAAAAACTTAGCCTGTTTGGTGTGTAAGTTTGAGTTAAGATTTTTAAGTTTAAATAATAAATTATGTTGACTTTTCAGAAAAGACAAAAAACTTTTTAAGAAAAAGACAAAAACTTTTGAGGAAAAAGACAAAAAAAAGTTTGAAAATGTTAGTTTGGACTAACATACCAAACAGGCTTTTAAACTTTAAAAGTTTATAACTTTCTTATTTTTGTGTCAATATACTCACAACGACGAGATGAACGTAAAAAGATTTATTTTATATATTTTTTTCCGATCACATTTAAATTTTTATACTAATTTTTATATCACAATTTATCTACAATTCATACTTCAATCAAATACATATTTTTAAATTAATATCCAAAAATTCGTATCAAAAAGTCCTTCAAACGGACCTTTAGAATAACAGGGGCAAAGAGAGAGAATAAAAATAAAAAAAAATAAAAAAAGGGGGCTTTCGAGACTAATAGAAAAAAAGGAGTGATTCCAAACAATATCACGTGCATTAATCTCTGCCTATAATATGAGCAGTAAATGCGGGGTACTGAGTGATTACACTTTATCCAGACCTATTTAAGGAAATGTACATGTCAGATTGGGATTATTAGAGAGACTCAGGGTTATTTTAGTATTCGGGTTGAGTTTGAAATTAAATGAAATTTTTAAGTTTAAGTTGATTGACTTCTTAAAAATTAGTTATAAATTTTGTTGACTTTTTAGAAAAAGACAAAAATTAAAATGAAAAAATACAATTTATTTAGAATTAAATCTGAATGTCAAACATAAACTAACTGATTCATCTAACCTAACGTAACCTAAAAAGGGTTTAGCCACCTTCTTGGCTTTTCCTTTATATGAACAAGAACTTTATAAGGATTTCAGTTCTCTTACATATATATATATATATATATATATATGTAAGTATAACTAAGGTGCACCTCATGAACCGCCAAAGATGATGAGTTCATTGGTTCACTGGTTATGTTACATTTCACCGAGAATCGTGCATTCCTTTATGGTTGTACCATTGCAATGAAAGCAACAACTGATATAACACATTTACTACTAGTATAACCTAGCTTTAATCGACGACCGAAATTATACAGTATGATTAATCTTTTCTTTGTTATATGTTATGCCAGCAAATATAAGCGTTGAATGTCAATAAAATCGATTCGGATCGTTGAAATTTGATATCTCTATAAAATAACATCTAGTATTTATTGAAGTATTATATCGTTCTATCAGATTTAAATAATTGTGTTGAATGGGAATGCTTAATTAACATATCGAATACATAAATCGAGAATGTCATGTGAATAATGTTTAGCTTCTTTTGAGACTAAAATTAGTACAATTGTGTTAATTAGGGGGGGGGGGGGGGGGGGGGGGTGGGGGGGGGGGGGGGGGGGGGGGTGGGGGGGTGGGGGTTTGGGGTTTGTGTGGGGTGTATGATTTTTTTTGTGTTGTTAATTTCAGCCTTTGTGTGTGGATGAGAATTTGTGGACAGGTTTCAGTTGGTACCTAACAAAACCACGGCTTGGCCCATTTTCATGCCAGGCCTGGACCCATACAACAGCAACACTAGAGACATAGTGGAGGAGGGACCAACTATCTCAGCCCTGTGTTGAGCTTTGCAAGTGTTTTATCACTATTTCAACTCAATAAGACGGCCTAGCGGTAATGGATTATCGTTGTGAATCAGAGGTCAAAACTTCAAGTACTAGGTGATTCTTTTGGGGATTAAATGTGAAGATTTGTTTCATGTCATCCTAGTATTCGATAGGGAGTGCTTGAAATCACGCCCCCACGTATCATTACAGGGATGGAGTGATGCGCTCCTCGTCGAGTAATAGGGCATGCCTATATGACCTTCAGCAAACATTCTTGTTAGTATCTGGAGAGCCCCCTTTGGTAACGTCTAGATGGGATATGCTAACACTAATTGTCCCATTTCCAGACTTTTACTTTGTAAAAACTTCAATAGTTTATGAAGAGGTAGAAGAAGAAAATTGTGACTTATATATGGGGGACAATTCTCCAGATTCGTTTTTGAGAGGGAAGAAAACAGAACAGAACGTGTTTATGAATGTCGAGCCACAGGGGTGGTCGCAGAAATATTCCGGAGCAACAAGACACACAAAACACAACTCTCTCTCTCTCTTTCTCTCTCTCTCTCTATCTGAGTCTCGGTGCAGAGATGTTCATTAGTTGGTTGATTGCCCAAACAGGCATAAAATGCCAAAGCAAAGCTACAATGAGACTGATATTTTGTAAGAACTGTATGCCGACAAATGAGGTGATTATCAAACTCAGAAAGCCCCCCTTGGGGCCCCTCCACTGCTGGTTGTTGCTAAAATAGCTACCTCACTATATATGCTTGACCTCACCACTTGTTTGAATCACCAACCTCATCGTTGTTCTGATGTCAGGCTTTGGGTGACAACAACAACAACATGAGTTCCACAAGAAAAATGTATCTGGTTTATTCACAGCTCAAGTTTTTACACGGTGTTAAATGTTAAAAACTCTCTCTTGAATTTTTACAAGATAAAAAGGGGACCATCTCTTTGAATTTAAAGGCTGTCCCGGAGTCTACCAGCAGAATCAAAGGGTATGTTTCAAAACTTTATGAGACAAATATTTGGTATAGGTTTAAATGAAATTTAATTTGAATAGTAGGTGTCTGTTGTAATGTGTGTATATATGAGTTTGTAATTTGAACCAGTCAACAAGTTAGAACAAGAAAGTCTCTAGTCTTGACGAAAATGATCAGGATTTTTAAAGTAGGTTTGTACCTGAGGAAGAAAATTTATTTCAAAAGAATAGGACAAAGAAAAATAACTGATAAAAGCAAAACCAATCCCATGATCTTAATACTGAAATTCCTACCCCCCACCCACCCCCCACGTCCCTCTCTAATGTAATAATTGAACCTCTAATTTCACTTTTTCATCAAAATCCTTCTTTTTAATTTTTTAATTTTTTTTTGTTCAGGTGAAGACATGAAAGATATTGACATTATAGAACACAAAGTTTTAGAGTCTCTGCTCCAGAAAAAGAAAAACATTCCTCTAGACATTACTGGTTTTGGACTTGTTAAGAAGGGGAATGAAAATGAGCTATCAAACCAGAAGCAACATGAAAACTACACTGAGAAAAAGAGGCCTTTAAAGTTCAACCCAAAACAAGCCCAACCAAAGTTAAAAAAAAAAAAAAAAAGCCCAACTCTATCTCTCTATCCCGCAATCAAGCCTGCCCGCCAGCCCAATCTGGAAGATTATGGGGTACTTGTAAATTTCCAAAGGGAAAAAAAAAAGGTGCTTATGTGAAATGTTATCAATTTGCCTTCATAGATCATTTTGGACTCAACACTTATACTTACAGGACTGATTTATACCCTGCTTCAACAAGAGAGCAGCACTAGAACTAAAGTTTGGAATGATGTCCAACTGAGATCAGGAAAACCAAATAAACCAAAATCCTAAACATCTATGAGCGCCTGAAAGCAAATTAGAGGGAAAAAATCCATATTAGATTGGATATTAGTTAACGCCAACTATTGAATGACTGAGCATACCGGTAGTGGCCATAGAATTTCCACAACCCAACTTAAGAATTGAACATCTAATCATTCAACCATTATCCTGAGCAACTGCCACCATAAATTGCCAGGAACTAGAAGAAGTTATATGATACAATATTTGGAATTTGAACTCATCACAAAACTATTACCAAGAATGTAATCTATTCCAACATATTATAAGAATACTCGCTATAAATGAAACAGCAATCATATTCTCATGAAGACGAGAAGTACCAGGTAATTGGCCTTCTAAATTGAAACTACGACAAATGTCCCACTTCTTTTTTCCTCATTCCGCCAATTTCCCAATTCTAATTATGGTTTTCCATTCAACCACCCATATTATATATGTTTTTAAGTCCACACATTGCAAACTGAAGAAAGAATCAAAGCTTGCCTCATATTGCTTTATATACATACGAGATACAACCTTTTCAGGCAATAATTAGTATCTCTGACTATTAGATACTCATCTACGAAAAGCTCATTCCTTTTAGCATTAGGAACATCAGTAATCATATTCTAATTCCACCCATTACCCAAAAGATCAAATCTTTGCACTATTTCTTCAAATTTACAGCATTCAAAGACAGAGTAAACTTACAACAACAACAAACAACTATCTGCCCTCCACAGTCGTCAACCGTATCTCAAGCAAACGAGAAGTGAACTCTCCATTACTAACCATCAGCATCACCGACAATGGAACCCAGAATCCATGCTCGACCAAAAGCCTATGCCTGGGCTTGATCTTCCTTTCCAAACTGAACGAGAAATACTGGGGAAACCTCTTTAACTCCGAAACATCCCCTTTCATCTCCTTCAGATAGTAGTCAACTTTCGGCACGAGATTGTTCTCCACGCTGAGAGTCAACAGCCCGGGAGATCTCAGCACCATCGTCACGACCTCGTCGTACGAAAGCCCTAGGCTCTGCAGGTACTGGATCTTCGGCAGGAGCGTGGCTTCGACGTTGGAGACGAGGAGGAGAGCGGTGTGGCAGGTGATGGAATTGCGGCCGACGAACCCTAAATTGGTGAGGAAGTCGAAAGTGGGGCGCAATTGGCCGTCGACGCTGCAGACGAGGAGCCTGGGGCAGCGGATTATGGATTTGCGGATGTCGTGAAAGGGGATTCCGACATCGTTGAGGAGGAAATCGAAGACAGGATAGAGATCATAGTCGGGATCGGAGGTAAGGAGCTTGGGGTGCATGTCGAGGATGCGGCCGATGGCGGAGCGCTCGATGCCCATGGAGGAGAAGCAGTGCTCGACGGACTTGACGGCGGAGAGAGGGGCGGAGCGGAAGTCGGGGTTGAGGGTTAGGGCTTTGTGGGAGTCGATGCTGAGCTCGTTCTCGAGGTAGAAGATCTTTTCCCGGAAGAGGAGGCCGGAGTCGGAGGTGCTTGGGTGGCCCGAAAGTTGGGGCTTACGGGCGATGGAGCTAGGGATTTGGGTATGGAATTTGGGGGTAGGAAAGAGGGAAACTTGAGGTAAGAGAAGGGTTTGGGGAGGTCGGTTAACAATGGCGGTGCTGTGGAGTCTGGTTATGGCGGGAGAGCTTGGCCATGACTTTATCGTCTCCATTGATGCTCTGTTTCTTCACTCGGAGTGAAAAGTGCTCTGTTTCATCTCTTCTTCCCCCAATTCTCAATACAAGATCAAACGACAACATAATGAAGCGACAATTGAAAGATCGATTGACAACATTGTGGATTTCAAATATAATTGTTCCTCTTTTCAAAAAAAATAAAAGTTGTTCTTAAAATGATAAAACAAGTAGTTGGAGCATACGGTACCAATTCCATCAACTTTGTAATAATAATAACAAAAATAAAAACGACAATGATCGCTTCTTAAACGACGACAAAGGGAATACGACTATTAAAGAACAACTGAAAGAGGAGCAACGACTGTAGGAGGACAAACGACAACAATGAATAGACGACGACATGAAAAATTTTGCTACCGTCAATCATTACAAGCCCTCTCTTTGATCCTTGTATCCGGAACCTCTCTTTCTTACGACATTGTGAACGAACGCTCTTTTGTCTATTAACCTTTGATTCTCTATGTAATTGAACCTAACCATTCCTGTTGTTATAGTTCCTAATCTAAAGGTTCCCTCGTATGTTTAAAAAATATCTTTCTTGTAGAAATATGTCCCACCTTGTAGCTATAAATAATAAAAATATGTCCCACATTGGTGTTATAAAATGCCGTCTGGGTTTATAGAATGTTTATAAGTATGGTTTTTAAATTTAAAAAACAATTTAGGCATAAATTTTTAAAATTATCTTCTAACTTAAACAGTGCTATTTGAATTTATCATTTTAAACAAGTTTTTGTATTATTTCAAGTATAAAAAATCATGATTTTTTCTCCCTCATTTATCTTCTGTTTTTATGGTGTTATGAATATTTTTTCTCCTCAATTTAAACAGTGCTATTTGTTTTTGTTTTTTTTTTCTTTGTGTTATTTAATTTGAAAGTTGATACTTGAGTCATGAATTCTTTATGAATTTTTCGGTCTTAAGGTTTTTATTGTGGCTAAGACTATAATTGGCAGGGGTATTGAAAATAAGAAGGAAAAAGAAAAACAACGATATAGAAAGAAAGCAAAGGATAATTTTACGTGTAAGTTAACCCCTTAAAAATCACTAGATTATTGTCCCAGCTTTATTAGTTTTACATTTTTTGACCTCTATTTAGATAAATATATAGAGTCAAAAATCTAAACAAGAATTAAGAAACGGAAAAAATAAAAATAAAAAATAAACATATCTATAATTAAAGAGGTGTTTCCACAATTTTTTCATTTTTTTTATTTTGTGTGCGTTTTTTTTTTTAAATAAGGATTAAGGGGGTGAGGGATTTTCACTATGAACCTTAACTTTGGAATAAATGGAACTAATTACAGAAATTATCTATTAAAACAACCCATTTAAGGGGTGGGAGGATTCTCACTAATTTAAACTTTAGAAGAGAAGAAATCTAATTAACCGTTTATTTTAAGAACCTCATTATAAAAACTATCTATTTTTGCATAATATTATGGTTTTTTCTGCATTTAAACAAATTAATTGTTAATGATACATTTTTTGCCCTTTTTGTATATTCTGCTGTTGATTATAATCTGTTCTGATAATGATCACATTTACAACAAACATTGTCAATCCTTTGAAATTTCTAATCTTATTTCATATCATAGAGTTACAATAATTATGTTCTTATATTCATTTATTATTGTAGAGTATTTGTTGTTTGATTTCATTGATTAAAACAATAAATTACATTATTACTTTTCAAGTTTGTAATATTATCTTATCAGCGTAAAGTCACAATCTTTGTAATTGAATTATTAGGGATAATAATGTCATTATACACATTTTTCAGACAGCTTTATAATAAAATTAAATTGGGGAAAGATATTAAAATATTGATATTAAGAAATTTGTGTTATTAATAAAATAATATCTAAGGATAATTTTGTGACACCTGTTTTATTTATTTACATATAATTTATTCTCTTTTTTTTTTAACAAGAGAATTAAAAAGGAAAAGAAAAGAAAATAAAAAATAAAAATAAAAAACCTGATCTCCTTCCGATTCTTGAGTGACAGAAAAATTAATGGGGCTGAATTCGCAATCTTGGAACAATAAACGTGGCTCAATTGTTAATTTCAAATCCCTAGTCGTATCTTATAAATTATTATACTATCCATTCCTTCTAATTGTAACTCACCTTATGTCCAATAATACACCTACTACTTCCCTCATACTTTTTTTTAAATTAAATTGTGATACGAAATTTCATACTCGACACTCAGATATAAAAATGTTATTAAATTATGCGTGTGATCACAATTTTCTTACACTTTTATTATATGACTATAGGTAAGACAGTAAGAGTTGTAGAAATTACTGAGAAATATCCACGAACAGGTGGCGAAAGGCATATGTAATTAATTTGGAAACTACCGCAGTGGAAACTTCGTCTAATAGGATGAGAACATTTGGCGGAGATTAATGTACTTTATCCTTTGTTTCCACCCTCTAGAGGGAACTTTAGTATTAGTTAAAAGCCAAGTAGTTGTTACTTCGCCTCACGAACAGGTAAAACTACTTTGTCTACAACCGAATCTGGAAGTGGAATAAACTAGACTTCATTAGAAAGTTCTATCTCAAGAAAGTATGTACATATATATATATATATATATATATATATTATTCCACGAAACAACCGTGTAATTTATGTTAACTTCGCCCCCAAGAAAAAGTCAAAAAGACCAAGGTTGACGAGCGAGCTTCATGAGCACTCTGTCTAGTACTATCCTCACGAATATATGTTATATATAACAAGCCCCAAAACTCTGATCTCTTCCACATATTTACATCAATTGATGCAAATAATATCCTTAGTAATCCGTTTATGTATTTATCAGTTTTGTGAAGATGGAAAAAACCAACACAAGCACTTCACTTGGGCTTCCTTTTTTTGTCAAGAGCATCGTTCGCTTATGGGACACCAAAATCCTTGAGTACTTCTTCTCAAACTTCAAGTCCTTATTTCTTCCCATAAAATGGATCTTTAAGACCGCGAAAACCGAACGGACTATTGGTTCCCGACAGGTACTGCTCGGACAAGACGAAGTGAAGATGGTGATGAAGAGACTAGGAATCGGCTCAGGTAGACAAGAAGATAATGATAGTTATGAGCAGATTGGTGAAGAAGAGATTTCGCAAGTGTTTGAGGAGGAAGAGCCGAGCATGGAGGAGTTGAAGGAAGCTTTTGGTGTGTTTGACGAAAACAAAGATGGTTTTATAGATGCCTCGGAGCTAGGTAAGGTTTTGTGCAGTCTTGGTTTGGTTAAGGAAGAAGAAGAAGAAGAAGAATGTTCTAGAACGAATCATGATGAATGGCTGAGGATGATGATCAAAGCGGTGGATGAGAATCAAGATGGAGTCATTGATTTTAAGGAGTTCCTCAAATTTATGGAGGATAGTTGCTTCTTTTGAATGCTTTTTTTTTTTTTTTTTAGTTATTAACTAGTTTCTTGTTTGTTTGTTATGGGCCTTTTGTACTAGGTTTGGTTTGTTAAGTTTATGTACTTTAATTTAGTTTAGTTTATTTTATTCGAGATTTGACAATATGGCTTTGAGTAACTTTGTATTGACAGCTAGGTGTATAACTTTATTTACTTTATGATGATTCTAGACACTAATTAAATATTTTCTCTTTTTATGATCTGAATTCATTTTGCAATTATGCATATTTATATGATTGAAATTTTCATATTTGCAAACCTTGCCTTGCTTTACTATTCATAACGCAAAATAGCATAACCTTCCATCCCCACGACTTACCATAAATTGCAATTCTGCCACTTTCTTTAACAAAATGTCGTTAAATAACGATTTTAATTAATTCTAAGTCACATGATTACTTTGATAAAAGATAAGATAGGCCAGAGGAACGAGGATGATATTGGGGATTGTCGTGCGAAGGAGGAGGCAACAAGGGTTAGCAAGAGGAGGGATTTAAGATTCTTTTATACATAATATTTGAAGTTTATTTTGTTTAAATTTACTATATCGTTGTTAAGCAACTAATGTTATCCATATATAATTATTGCAATCCGAAATTTCCCTAAAAAAAAAAACACTAAAATTGACGCCTCAATGATGAAAATGCTGAATTGGAATTCATAATGATAAACTTTTGTTCTATTTTTAGTTATAGGAGCAAAATTAGACAATTATTTTTCTTCAAGGTTCAAATTTGAAAAATATACCATAAAACGATCTAGATACATAAGTCAGACTTGAAAGTAAGCTATGGAGATTGTAGACACCTAAATTTAGGAACTAAGTGTTTTTGCACTAGTATATGTTTTGGGTTATAACTATTAACAAAGGGGACTTCTACAATAGGGGATGGTTACTTTTCTCCATCAGTGGAGAATGATCTAACGGCTATCCTAACTTGGATTGTATGTGGGTCCTATTAACTTAATGTGAGATCAGTTGTAACCGATGATGAAAATATCAATATTTGTGGAAATATCGGTACTTAAATTTTATGAAAATATCGATAAAAATATTAATATCGATGGAAATTAATGTAAAATATAAAAATTCTTTTAAAATACTAGATTTTTAAATAAAACTTAATGAAACTCTAAAATACTTAATAATATATAAATTAAATTAAATTCTCAATTAAATACTAAGTATTTGACAAATTTATATAGTAAAAATGGAGTATAATACAGTAAACGATAAGTTGACATTCACCAATTAAGTAAAATCATTAAAACGTAACATAATATTGATGCATTACATTCATTATTTCATACATGATTAAAAAACATTAATATTAAAAGAGCTTTTACAATGCTTGAATGTATTTGCAATATCTTATTAGTATAAATAACATCGATATTAAGATAATATGATATTTGAGTATTTATTTTATATAATTTTAGATTAGGTACTTGTATTTCAATCTCTATTATCTATTCATATAAAAAAAATTGTATGTGAATTTAAAATATCATGAATTTTATTATGTTAAAAGATAAAAAATTATATTATGATTCATATTTTACGGATATTTTGTCGATATTTCCGACGCAAACTTACAATCTTGGACTCACCAGGAAGAATTCGTGGATATGAGTTTGTCTTTGTATATAAAGGAGATCAAAGACTTGAACCAACTGTAAAAAATTCCTAAATCTCATTCTCATCGACATCGTGACAATCTCAGATCCCATCATCAGATTCACCAACACCATAACATAAAGCACCCTAAAAAAAAATAAAAATAAAAGATAATCCATTCTATAAAGAAAAACATTCTGATAAGAAAACTAAAATCATCTTAGAATCAAAAACCCATTTTTAAAGTTAAAGCCTTACAAACCCACGACCCATCCTCCTAAAAGTTGTACGATATCGCAGTTGAATTATGAGGAAAAAGAAAAAAAGAAAGAAACGAAAGAAAACTGATGCCAACCCATTTCGCTGTAAATTTATTTGACAAACTAATTCAAACAAAAGAGATATAGATGAACGAAGGAGAAAGAAAGAAGAAAGAAGAAAGAGAAAACAAAGACACGAAAAAAAAAAAGAAGAGAGAAAAAGAAAATCAAGGTTAGAAGTACAGAGGTAAAAAAAATACAAAAGAAAAGAAATAGGGGGAGAGAGAGCTGTAAAAGTGTGGTCGTGTGCATTATATATATATATATATATTTGATAGTCAGATCATTTACGTTTCATCTTTAATTGGAGGGTTAAAAAAATTTTTACCCCATCAACAAGGAAAAGAAGATTACTTCACCGTATAATTTCCCATTAACAAATCATACAATTATCGCTTTTGTTATGATGGACAGGTCATGATGAGACAGTTACGAAGGACTAGATAATATGACTTATGCTCCGTTTGGTTCACAAATTCATTTCCAATTTTTTAACTTAAATTTTGTCTTTTTTCTCAAAAGTCTGTCTTTTTCCCAAAAAAATTTTTGTCTTTTCTGAAAAGTCAACAAAATTTACTATTTCAACTTCAAAATATCAACTCAAACTTGCGAATCAAACGGACCCTTAGGGTTCGTTTGGATCGCAGGTTCAGTTTGAGTTGAGTTGAGATTTTTAAGTTTGCATAGTAAATTTTGTTGACTTTTTCAGAAAAGACAAAAAACATGATGAGATTTGAGTTGTTTAGTTTGAGTTGAGATGGTGAGGCAAACGGAGCATTAGACTTGTGGAATTTGAAGATCACAAATCATGATGAATTATACAAAGGGAAAAAAAATCCTAACAATACTAAAAGACTAAGTATACCTTGTGTTTCTAGATAATATGACTTGACTTGTGGAATTTGAAGATCATAAATCATGAGGAATTATACAAGGAAAAAAAAAATCCTAACAATAGTAAAAGAGAAAGTATATCTTGTATTGGTCGTCCAACGCATGTATATAACTCGTGCAACACACATATACAAACTAGTATTAAAGAAAAATAGATACCACCACAAATTTTAGTGTTTCAAGTACTGTTGTCCCTAAATTTTTCGATTATTGATTAACTTGTTCTCCAATTTTCTAATTTTGGTAATTTATTTCCTTTTTTTTTTTAATTATTGTAAAATGTCTCATTTCACTATTGTCTTGTTAAGTTGGACATTTGGAGTTGGAAGATCATTAGGTTTCAATTTGACTTGAAAATTTTTCGTAGAATTTTTCATAGCTTTTTATCATATTTAATGTGAAGTTGAAAACTAAACACACACATAACAACAATTCAAAAAGTTCATAGAATAAGTTGTAAAAAATTTAGGTGGCAACCGTAACCAAAAATATCGGTGGCTTAGGATTGGGCTTCGGAGTCAGATTGGACCAAGTCCAAAAATGAGCTAGTCACTTTCAATTGGTAACAACACAGTCCAACTAGGGAGAGAGAACAAAAACGCTTCCTTTAAATCTTTTTAGTGTCTAGCTAGCATTAATAGCAACTTAACGATGGTGACAAAACTGTCGTAGAATACAATCTCATTTAGTTTTCTTACTAAATTTCGAATCTTCATGTCCTCATTTTAAAGTTAAGTCTTAAAGTTGATGTTTTTTGTATGAACTTTTGATAAATCGGATAAATCTGAATTGAGCTTAATAGAAAAATAAATTATATCCTAGTACTGTCACAACCCAAAAAATTGTTCTCATCTTACTACACCCCAATGTTTTTCTTTGAAATTGTGTTTCCCACAATATATAGAAGTATTCATAGTATTGATGTTTAGAAAACGTATCAGTTATCTTTCTTTAGAGTTACTTTGAAATGAAAAGTGTTCTGCTTTTAGTTATGTTAAATAAATATCATATTATAGTTTTTACTTTATATATTATAACGTCGATATTAAAAATACCGATTTAGTGATGACTAAATCTAATAAAAAAATACAAATCTAAAAATGTAAATTGAAGGAGACTGATTCCCTGGTTTACTCTTTATAACCTATTTTATAACCTATAATCATAGTACTTATAAAATCAAACAGTAATCAAAGGACAAGACGCGTTTCCTCTCTTTGGCAAGAGAACATCCAAAAAGAACATTAAAACCCCGAGAGGCTTTTAAAGCCAAAAAATATTACCTTAGTTTATTAGTAATATATATATACACACACACATACATGGCTTATGGGTAAAGTGATATGTTGAAAAGAGTGTGTGGCATGGAAAAGGATCAGAGTACATACATTAGTATACACATGTATGTATATGTATGTTGTGTATATATACATATATGTATATGTACATATATTATTACTCTACTTGTAGGAGCAAATTAAACATGAAATAACAACAGGTTTGGGATTAAGGGGAACTTTTTGGACTGAATCCAACAAAAGTGTTTTACGACAATTTTTTCAAAACAGTGAAACAGCCCCCACACCCAACATGTGTATGGCATGAATTCCTGAGTAAGATTCTGCTGATGGGGAAAGGATGTTGAACAGTTTCTTTCATGAATGCATAGGAGAGAGGAGAGAGGAGAGAGAAAGAGTTAGAGAGAGAGAGAGAGAGGTGGTGGGTTTGTTCAGTTGCAGAATTTGTGCCTGAGCTTTTGCAGGCCCATGAGAAAAGGATGTTCTGAATAGTTCCAACTTTTGTTTTTGTCTTTGTTAACCTCATCATTCCCATCATCGTCCCCCATGATATAACACACTTTTCTCTCACACATTTCCTTTTTTTAATTCTTTTTCCCTCGACACAAATTTGATTAATTTGCTTGAAATACATATATAATTGGGAGATTCCAAATTTTTCTATGTTAAAGTGATTTACCCAAATAACAAAAAATCAAGAAGATGAGAATAGTAACAAACTAAAACCTTTGAATAAAAATTATATATTATATTATATTATATATAATATTTTTTTTAATTCACCTTTTGGAAAGAGTCTCTCATGTGATATGGAAACTTACAAAGAAAAAGGTCGGGATATGACTGCAAGAAGCGGGTGCTTTTTGGTTTTTTTTCTTTTTTTTTCTTTTTTTTTTTGGGGTCATGCAAAACTAAAACAAGAACTCTTTTTTGGCCCTTTTACCCCTAATGGATTGCCGAGTTATGTTGGACCACAAATACAATGACTCCCTTTCTGATGATTAATAATACAATGAAAATACCTTTTTTTGTTTTTCTGATCAGCTTTTTCCTTCTCTTCTCTTCTCTTCTGGGTTTCTAAAACTTGCTGTGTCATGTGGCTCCTACTCCAAGGAAGTCTATGAACTGTGGACCAGGAATAGGAATGGGAATGGGAATACCCTCTTCAAAATGGCTAGCCATTACTTCATTATTAACATTAATATTAATATTAATGTTATCACTGCCTGAGACATAAGATATCGTTGGGTTTGAGAAACTTTGCAGATTCTGCTGCTGCTGCTGCTGCTGATGCTGATGACTTATATGAAAACCACCGGTTTGATGATTTTCAATTTCACTTGGCCTGTATTGTTCAAACGACTTGCTCTGGCTTAGCATTTCCATTGTCATGTTGTCATTGCTCTTGGCACCACCTGTATGGAAAAAACAAACAAATAGAAAGTTCATAATCCAGAGAGAGAGAGAGAGAGAGGTAAAAGTATCAAATTTTGGTCTAAAAAGGCATTACACAAAAAAGGGTTTGTCATTAGTATTAGCTAGTCATTATGTTGTGAAAAGAGAGCTGTGAAAGTTCTTGGATGGAGAGCAGCAAAAGGAGAGGGATACAAAAAGGATATTTCAGCCAATTTTTTAGAGAACAACTTCGGTCCAATGGCAAAGGAACTTGGCCAAAAGTATCAAAATGGGGGGGGTGGAGCCAATGAGAAACAGCACAACAACCAAAATTGCTCAAAACTAAACAAGAGAAGAATACATAAATCTATATGCATATATATATATATAACAGCATCATCATCAACAGCAACAACAATAAGACGATAATTAAATCAATACACACCAGGGAAGAAATCAAAAGGAGTGGTCTGTTGGGGACAGAATAACCCACTGTTGGAAGGGACCTTGTTGCTGGAGATTGCTTCAACACCAGTACTGGTCATGTGGGGTGAGCAATTCAAGCTATAAGAAACCCCACCACCACTACCACTACCAACATGACCGCCATTAAAGGCTCCAAAGGGAAAAGGAGACACATTTCCAATGCCAACACCAGACGAACCATGATGATGATGATGAGCCGGGACAAAACTACCAAAACAGTAATCTCCTGCTCTAATTGGAGGAGCTGAACTACCACCGTGATGATGATAATCATGATCATGATCATCTGATCCGCAGACGAAGCTAGAGGAGGAACTGATGATGTTATTATTATTATTGTTATGATCGAGATGATGATCCGTTCTTCTGTAAATGGATTGGTTGAGCTTTCTCCTCCGATAAGCACTCGACTGCTCTCTATACTTCCTCGCCATAATCACATGCCAATGGTTCTTCACTGCATTATCAGTCCTCCCTGGGAACAGCCTCGCTATCATGGCCCACTTGTTTCCATAGATCCTGTGAGCCTGCATTAGTCTCTCCTCTTCCTCCTCGCTAAACGCCCTTCTGTTTATCCTCGGATCCAACTGGTTAAACCATCTCAGCCTGCAACTCTTGCCTTTCCAAAAATCCCAACAAAAAAATAATAATAATCAAAATTTGAACAAGAAGTTTATGTCAAAGATTTTTTTTTGGGGGGGGGGGTGTTTTAAAATAAATTTACCTGATCTTCCTTCCAGCTTCTCAGCAATAAGGTTCCAGTTCTGAGGGCCATAAAGGGCCACAAGTTCTTTAAGCTTGGCGTCCTCAGCGGGTCTCCAATGTCCTCTGGCGCAGAGTTTGGACTGGCCACTATCAGTCTCCTTCCCGTTTACCCCATTATTATTATTATTATTATTATTATTATTCTCTGGAGCACTACTGTGATTTTCATGTTCCTCAAATAAAGCTTTGTTCTCCCCTACTACTCCATCACTGCTCTCGCACCCTTTACCTTCCATGATGATAACTTCACCACGCGCACTGCTCTGGTGCTCCTCAAAGCTTCTGGGGACGATGCAGTTTCCCATATTCAGAGGAAAACCCCAGAAAGCTGCTGCTCTTCCATTTTCGATCACCACCACTTCTGAGCAAGACTTTGAAACTGACGATGAAACTAGTGATCTGTAGTTTGGAGTTAGAGAGAGAGACCCCATGTCTGCATACACCATCCCCATTGAAGACGCAGTTGTGAGGCCGTTTTGGTTTTGTTCTTCTTCTTCGTCTTCTTCTGTTGTTGGTGCTGTTGTTCTTGTTGTTGTATATAAAACACAATTGTTGGCCATGCCTTCATTTCTTCTGACATGTGTTTGGAAAACTACTGTTACAAAGTCATCTCCGTGGCCGGGAAAGCAGGACGATTAGAAAATGTGTGAAAATTTTAGGAGAAGAAAAGAATAATAAGAAGGGCTGAAATTTGAGAAAAATAGTTATGGAGAGAGAGAGAGAAAGAGAGAGACCTCTAAAGTAGTTAACAACACTGACTGACAATGAGCCTTTAATTTAACAAGTCCCCCATTATTAACACTAGTGTCCTCTCTTCTTTTGACAAAAAATCCCACATCACTCGCACGTGTGAAAATGAGAGAGACACCCTCCCCTTAAAAAGCATTTTCTCTCTCTCTCTCTCTCTCTCTCTCTCTAAAACACACCTTCACTCTCACTCACACTTTCTCTCTCTATTCATTGGGGTTGAAGGTCTTAGGCTGTCTCTCTACAAATTGACAAGAAAGACTCTTAATGTGATGTGTGCTTGCTTGGGCTTGTGCAGGTCTAGACACCTTTCTTTTCAAAGTTGATGAAAAAAAATTATGTATATATATATACATGTGTGTGTGTGTGTATATATATATATCAATGTACAAGAGGGGCTTTGACACAACAGCTACTGTCGGACACCAGTTAATGAATAATGAACCATCATTATATCTAACTAGATCAGTGTGTTTTTTAACCTTTGGATTTGAATTTAACCACCTGAAGTTGACCCAACAAACAAACCCTTTTAAGGGGCCAAGGAGATTTTACCGCTCTTTTTGATCTCAAGTGTCCCTTCTTCCCCAACTAATTAAATACCCATCTCCAACAAAAAAAAAAAAAGCGCTAAAGCTAAGGGTGAGTTTGGAGATCAAGTCCAAACTAAGATTTTCAAACTTTTTTTTGTTTTTTTTTCAAAAAGTTTTTGTCTTTTTTCCAAAAATTTTTTTGTCTTTTCTGAAAATTCAAAAAAATTTACTATTTAAACTTAAAAATCTCATCTTGAACTTGTGCACCAAACAGGTCCTAAGGCTAGTTTTATTACTCTTTTCAAGGCTTTCTTTTGTGCAAAAGGAATTATTATTACCCTTCTAAATAGTCAAAAATTACTTTTGTGTACTTTCCTTATTTATTAGGGAAATTTTAAAATTTATAATATAAACTGTATTTTTATACTTTTAATAAATATTATTATTTGGACCTCATATGAAATAATATACTGTATAAATATAAATCATATGGTTAAAAGATTGATCGATATGATTTAATAAATAAAATAATAATATTTATTTACAAAATAAAATTACAATTTTTATAACAAGTTTTTTTCTGTTTAATATCAGTTTTTCCTGGTCAAGAACTTTCGGGAAGATTTCTGTATACTAAAATACTCGGTTTGTGTGAATAATAACTGAGGAAAAATCTATCATCTTTTCATGCTTGTTCGTTTCGTTTAATAGTTATAGTTACAAGAGATCCAATGGAAGAGAAGGAATCATGATTTCATGGACAGAAAGACTCAATAGCATATTTATATCAATCAATTTTAATTTAAAAATTTTATCTTCAAACTAACTAATTAAACATAAATATAAGCTTTGCTCTGGTTTTCAGTTTTCAGTTTTCAAGTCGCTGGAAACCCAATTGCAGACGTTTCATTTATTGGTTTGCTGCAATGTACTATCCATGCTGTTCAAACTGACCAGTTTTGGGTCAAAATCTTTGAACAAAATAGCTCTTGTGTATTTGTGTGTTTTTTTTTTTTTTTTTTTTTAGATTTTCCTTTGCTTCGAAAAAAAAAATCCCATAAATTGACCGGTTTAATCTAAGTTAAACAGTATTTTTTTTTATTTTTTTCTAAATTTTTTTTTTAACTTATCTAAAAAAATCAACAAAAATTATTATTCAAATTTAAAAATTTCAACTCAACTCATTCACAAAACACTCTCTAAATTCAAAGCATCTATATATGGAGGGACATAATCACAATACATTACAAAATATGATTTTCATTTGATAAGTTAGTTATAAATAAAATTTTTAAGTTAGAATTAATTGATTTTTTAAAAATTAATTATAAATTTTATTGATTCTTTAGAAAAAAGATAAAAATTAAAATAAAAAATATAATTTAATTAGAGTTAAATTTAAATACTAAACGGATACATAATGTCCGTTTAGATCGTTATTTAGAGTTAAAATTTTTAATTAAAGTTAATTAACCTTTTAAAAATTAAATATAATATTGTTGATTTAAAAAAAATAAATATTCTAATAAAAAAACATAATTTAATTAAAATTAAATTAATATACAAAATAAAATCATAGACTATATATTAAGTTAAAAAAATAACAGTAAAATAAATCAGTATATAGGAATAGAGTCCTATATAATATAGATTAGATTTTCATGAAGCTGTATCAAGTTCTGTGAAACCTTAGGGATCGGAATGCACGCTTTTGTGTCACATCTCGCTCACTATTTTCTAGTCTCTTCAAAGTGTTCCCTCTCTGTCTCCCTCATGTTTGAAACCCATTTGAAACATGACACCAACTGTACTCTTTGCCCATTACATCTATTGTTTGCATGTTCAGAACCTATACATACATATATATATATATATGTACATGTATATATATAATATGATATATACACGTAACCTTTCTACGTCAATCGTTCTTGGATGATGGGAATATTTACAATATCGCACTTAGGTGGTAACAACAAGTAAACAACATGCTTAACGTGCCTTCACTTCTACAGGTTCGAGAAATGTCATATTGGTCAGTCTTTGGATATTGATTTTGTATTAATAGTCTCTACAAATTTGGACTTGATTGGATTCTCGATCATTTCATTGACGGTCCCAGTTGATATTGTCACATAAGACTGTTTGATTCACTAACAGACAGCTCGAAAACACCAGCAATTCCTTTTTTTTTTAGTAAAAAAATTGAGAACATAAATACTTTGGTAAATACTGCATTTAGAAAAAAAAAAAAAAAAAAAAAAAAAAAAAAAAAAAAAAAAAAAAAAGAGGAAAGAAAACTTTAGATTGTATATGCCATAGGAGGGGGAGGATTGTTAATATAAAAGTGGTACATATATATTCCCTTGGTTGGTCTACTTGAGTTGAATTTTGAATGGTAGTTTATAATGAATTGTTTGAAATTAAAAAGTATAAAAAGTTAAATATATATTCAAAAAAAAATTCAATATAAATATTGATTCGTTTCTCTTGAAAGTTTATGTAATTAAAAAAAACTCATTGGAACTTGAAATAACAAAATAGTAAACTTTTAAAATTTAAGTTTTTAAGTTAGAATTATAGATGTAAATAATTTAGTTTATTATTTTAAAAATAAAAGATAAAAACAATTAAAATTATTTGATTGGTGCAAATTAACCAAGCGCGTGCTGAGTATTATTGTCCATTGATCACTTTACTAAGACTAATATTCTAGAATTTGACACCAATATATTCTCTTGAAATTGAAAAAAGTAGTAATTATATATCCACAGATTTTTTTTTAAGAATAAAAATGATCTGGAGGTGATTATATTATTTTCACGTTTTTTACAGATAATAACTCATTTTCCTAAGTATGACATAAACATGTTGTTAATATTAATTTCTCTTAATCGTTCATCTAGGACTTATCATGTTATCATCAAATTATATTTCAATAATCAAATTTGAAATGAGATCTAAAAAAAGATAATAAAAATCGAACTCAGATAAAGAAATTGAAAAAATCTAACAAAAA
This sequence comes from Ficus erecta, assembly GCA_008635985.1. Lineage (NCBI taxonomy): Eukaryota > Viridiplantae > Streptophyta > Magnoliopsida > Rosales > Moraceae > Ficus > Ficus erecta. The sequence goes on along the minus strand of BKCH01000012.1, from coordinate 3,149,293 downwards.
AAAACCCATTGCTTTACTGACTCCTCCATCATCCACTCTTGTGGGTGGTTCTATAGATGTTTATCTTGTTATTTCTCTCGATTCTCATCTCCCCATGTCAACAAAAGTAAAGATTCTTTGATGTCGTCATATGGTTAAAAGAGACTGAACGTATAGGATCTTCAGATAGATCAAGATTTCCCTCCATCATTGCCCTATTCATATCCAACTAACTTGAATAAATTTAAAACATAAAAAATTAAAAAATTAACTTTTAATATACTGCATTACCTGTGTGGTAAATGATGATGGTGTTTAAAGTAACTTAATTTGGTCACGTAAGTACGACTGTTAAAACTGATCTGTGGTGCATGGTTTCTAAAGCCAATCGCAATTACTCCCTCCACAAAATGGCTTCCAAAAAGAAAATCGATAAAACCAGCTTCTGCAATATATTCACTTTGTTTCTGAGACGCTTTTTCTGTTTTTTTTTCCTTAAAAAAAATTATGATAAGAAATGTATATATTTTTATTCTACCACTAAATATGTTGTTTTAATTATTGAATCAATTTTTTAACGATTAGATATATGACGATAAATAATTTTACGTTTCATGTTGTAGTCACTCACAAAGTTGATACAATAGTTAAAACAACAGTATATTCTGATATTATAAACAATACAATTCTTATCACGAATTTGTACATTTTTTTGTAAAATTTTAGTTGTGCTCTTATTTTATTAGAAAAATTACAATTGCGCATCCTTTCAAATTTAATTTTTACTTCTAAAATTTATGTAGAATTTAGGTATATATACACCCATATTATTATAATCTTTTTATTATAACCACATTCAATTATTAAAATATGCTATTACATGTCTTTTGTTTAGGGGAAAAAAAACTGCCTCTAATTTTTTATTTTTTTATTTTTTTAGCGCGCATTGAAATTATGTTCCAACTCCGTCGTTATATATACTGGATTGCTATAGGCGAATTTTGGAAGGTTGTTGGCTATAAATACGTGTTGATCATACAATAAATTCTTTTGTTATGGAATTAATTACTCGAGAGATGTCAATGAGAACTTTCAAACATCAAAACTCAAAAGAATTCAGATCACTTTGGGCCAATTAAGCTATTGCATACATTTTATACAAGAAGATCTCATTCGTACAGTACTTTCTTGCTTCTGTTTTTTAATTAAATACTCCAAGATATATAGATTATGATAATGATGAGATCATATGATATCAGCTTTCAAATAATTAATATCAATTATTATCATTATATTATAGATATATATATATATAGGATAATTAGTTATGAGTTAAGGACAATGTTAATGTTGTGGGCCTTTGCTACCCCAAAAAAAAAAAAAAAAAAAAAAACTAAAGAAGGGACAATGTAATGTTAAAGGAAAGAGGCCAAAATAGAAACTTTGATTATTCTGGAGGACCATTGTGTTATTTCAGAGCAAGGACAATAAATCACTTGTTGGTCTCCAACTTCCCGGACAAAGAACAACTGGGGAGAGAGAGAGAAAAAAGAAACCATAAATATATGTGTGTTCATGAGGTGGGGTCCTCAGGGATTAAACTGCAATATATTTGATACTTGACAGGTAAAAAAAACACACACACACATATATATATTGCTTAGTTTGTATGTAGTATATGTATATTAGATATTTACATAGGATATATGTACAGCAGAATATATTGCTCTCATCGTCATGCAGATTTGCCTTCATCTTTTGCCCAATTCCAAAACCAAAGCCAGTTATTTCTTTTTTGTTTTCTTCCTCTGCCAAGTCTGAGGGATCGACTCACTTTCCCACGTGTGCCCGTGTTTGCACGTGTGAAGCCCAAGCTTTCAGGCTAGATAACTATATATATAACATATATTTATGTATATATACACATAGATATATCAGAATTATTGGGACCAACCCATATCATATGTTTGAGATCAAAAACATCGGATCCCTCTAATATTGCCCGTTTGTTTTCCCGTATTGTTTTGTCTTTGTATTTAAGCTTGGCTCTACGCGCCAGCAAAATTTTTCTTCTTGGTGAGAAATGACTAGAGCCCAATAAAACCCCCGCTTTTTTTATTTTTTATTTTTTAATAACTTAATTAGGTCACAAATGAAGACATTGGAGTTCTCAGATAACTCCATATCACTCTAGTTCGTTAACGTCCGGAATGTAATTGAATTAACTTGGTAAGAGTGATTTAATCCATAATTTCTTATAAGATGAACGATCACTCGACAACCCACTTAGCGTCAATAGTATCTTGTTGGACACAAAATTAACTTGCTTAGGGGGTGTTTGGTGTGTAAGTTTGAGTTAAGATTTTTAAATTTAAATAGTAAATTATGTTGACTTTTTAGAAAAGATAAAAAAAAATTTTAAAAAAAAACAAAAACTTTTAAGAAAAAAGATAAAAAAAAAAATTAAAAATATTAGTTCGAACTTATCAACCAAACTAACCCTTAATGATCATTCTATTTGAATTTGAGACAACAAAAGTAATTAACAACCATAGACAGAGTTGAAAATACAGAATAAGTTAAAAAGGTAAATAATATTAATCATCTCCCTACGGAAGATAGCGACGGTACAATAATGTTAACATATTGATAACATAAGCAATTAGTTGCAGAGAACTGAAAGGCAGTGTAAATATATGTATATTGTGTACGTTAATAAATTGGTTCTTTAAAGGTCTTTGTTTTCGTCATGTACTTTACAATAAGTCAGAAATGTAAATAGTGCATCATATTATTTTTGTACCTCTTCTGATCATTAGTTTTATTGCCTTGATTTTAATTATGTGATCAGGATTTCGACGTAAGAAGGCAGCATACATGTACAAAATATATATATATATATATTATTTTTTTTTTCCAATTACAATTTTCTTTTCCTTTTGTCTATTTTTATGATTAGAACCCATCACATACATGAATCTTACTCTTGCTTGACTCGATCTCCTATAAAGGTAAACTGATTTGTTAATCATGGTCAAAGCTCATCCAGTCGTTAATTTAACAATCCACTCAAAAATAGGAATCCGACCACGGTTAAACCAAACATCTAGGTCGTACTTTACAACTTCATTTTTTTGATGTTGGATGAAAAATATTTAGACCGTTGAAATTTTTTATTATTAGGTCCACCTACTTGAAAAAAACAGCTCAATTATTATTTCACACACACACACACATATATATATATATATGTATGTCTATGTGATTTAGATCAATTTACTTATAATTCATTATCTGATAAATTGTTTATACAATACGGGAACAAGAAGGCCGGTCATACAGTAGTTTTTGCATAGAAAAAGTAATTAAGAAGTAGACCAGTTTTGAGGCAGAAAAAAAAAAAAAAGAAAAAAAAAAGAGAAAAAAAAGTCCAAACATTGATTATGAAGTGATGAGAAAGACACATCCCAAAACACAAGTGGCAGGGAAAGGGCCAAAAGAGACCTGAATGGACTGGAGGTAGTTAAAGGTGTTTGTCACATGACGTGAAACTTTGCATCAAAATGTTGTTGAATTACCAAACCAAGAAGCAAAAGCTGTTTGGAAATTGGAAGAGGAGGAAGGTGTGGGTACGTAGCACATTATTATTTTTATTATTATTTTTAATACATGAGTTGCCACAAAAATAATTATTTTAAATAATATATATATATATATATATATATATATATATTCACCCATAAGGCTCATGTGCTGGGATTCAGTTATGGGACTGGACAAATATGAAACAACACGCCTTTGGAATGACCCCATGTTCATGTTAAGGAAAGACATCAGGAAATGACTATAAGGTAATCAAATTTAGGGCAAAGCTACAAATGCGTGAAAAATAAAAAAATAATAATAAATAATTGAAAAAAAAAAGAGTGAATAAAAGTGGGGGTAGGATGTATCACAAAGTGGGGTTTGATCTGATATATGATTAGATGGCCCACATGTATATATAATATATATATCATGTATATAATATTATAGGACTGTTCCATAAGATTCTGTTGGGGCTGTTCCCTTGGAACTACATGAAAAGGGAAGCAATTTGTGTGCACGTATAAGACTAGATATTCCCCCTTTAGCTCCCAATAACAAGACAAATCTTATCAGTACTACTGAATAAAATTTGGTTTTTGGCTCAAGGGGTAGCTACAAACATTAATATATAGCTTTAATTGTATACATATATCTAAATATATAACGAATATATATATGTATAAACAGATAATATATATATATGAAACGAGTAGGTACCAACACAAAAAACATAAAATTAATGTTTTGGGGCTTTCATTTCCCACCTTGGATGTGTTTGGTGTTGGATATGAAGCATGAAAATCAGTTAAATTTGTCCCCAGGGAGCACAGGAACAGCATGAAAATATATATGTATATTTGACCAGTACATGGCTTTATTACCCCATAGCATGTAACCTAGAAACAGTTTTTTTGTAGGGCTCTTTTTGAAGGACTACTTAATAATCCAAGACTTTATAATTTTTTTGGCAAGAGAAATGAGGGGATCAATGATGTCATTACGTTTCCTGCATCACTATAGGAATCTACAGAGACCACAGGTGGAACGGTTAAGTGCTTGGCCCATTCTTTCGCAATCAACATCTAAGGAGAACCAACACTGTATGGGCCTTAGTCCACATTAGGAGGCCTCAGGAGAGGGTGTCAACCTTACAAAGGGATATGAGATTCGATCTCTAGATGCTGAGAACGAGAGCCTTGAAATGCAACTTTGAACCACTATACTAGTATCACCGGTGGTAAAAATTTATAAATTTCTCTCTTCAAATTTACTCCCCTGCAAATAATAATAATAAATATCATAATAACAATAATATAGTTAAGTACCCGCATAAATAATTTTGGAACTTAAGAGGGGGGAAAACTTTGAAGAAGGAAAATGACTGCTGACCTAACTGTACTAGCAAGAAAAGTGTCTTGTAACATGTTATTTATGACGATTATAATACTTTAAATAATGCTATATGTACAATAATCCAAAAAAATTGTACATCAATTAGTATAAAAAATTGTAAATGTACTCTCGCTGCATACCATGGGTTACTAGTAAATAAATAAAAACAAAACAACAATAAAACTAGTTCAACTTCAAAGAGCAATGCTAAGAAGAAAGCCATGCCTAAAGCAAAAGACTGATCAGTTTGACTAATCCTCCCAAGGAAAATGAAGCTCTAAGCATAAGATCTGCTCTCCTACTTTCTAAAACAATACTATAGTCCTTGTTATTGTTGTTATTATTATTAATATTATGTGTAAAACTCGAGGGAAAAACCCGAAGAAATGAAATGAACATTGGTAATCCAGAAACGACCACCAGAAAAAACCAAATTAACACTGCCAATCTTCCTCAAAGCGATTAAAAAAAAAAAAAAAAAAAGTTACAACATCATACCGGCTTTGAGGAAAATCTGTAACATAGACGACTGTTCAAGTCATGAGAAACTAGATCAGAAATACAAAAAAAACTTGAGAAGAGAATTTAGCTTGCATAGCATTTAATATTTGTAAAAATTACGAATGTAGTCAAAGGAGCTGGTCAAACCCATTGAACTGAACTGTTCAAAATTCCAGGGCTAGAAATATTTACATACTCAATATTTGGAAATTTTGGTGCATGTAAGAAGAGTTTCATTACTCGGGCCATAATGTTCAAGAACGGTTGCCTGAAGAGATACAAATGCTTCACTATTTGTGTTGAATCTGATTCAACAATGAATAACAAGATATAAAGTTTAATTGGAACTCTGAGATTTAAGAGAAGTCTGATTTTGATTCTCTCCAAATCTCAGTTGTTTTCAAAAGCGTGCAAATCTCGTGTCTTCACCCATATTTATAATTTTTATAGTGAGGTTCTATCCTTACAATGCTTGAGTCTCTATGTATTATACTATATGGCACACGTCATCAATCTCCGTCTCTTGTCTTTAAATTCTTTTCGCTAACATGACGCTCCTTCTAATTCTGATTCTGCATTTTTTAATATTTAGTTCTTTTATAACGATGTCGTTATATTCTTTTATTGAAACGTGATGTCGTATCTGAAACATACTCCCACATTTACTGAACCCCACAAAAGGAATAATATGAAAATAGGGACACTGTGCCGAGTATATATTATAGAATTGAGCATATTATTAATATTATTATAATAGAAAATGTCTCATATCCGACAATTGAACCTATCCGACAGATATAACATTTTATTTATAATACAAAAAGTGTTGGATACAAAACAACCCCTTTATTATGTATGTGTGTTTTGTCAAACATATGACAATTAAAAGGAAGGATATATATACGTTATATTTGTAAGATGAGTAGTAATATTGGAGCAGCATCATTTTGCATCTGGTGTTTAAGTGCACGAGACAAAAATAAAAAGAAACAAGAAAACTCAAACCACATACGAAGGATTCAAACAGGAAAATCTGCTTTTCCTACGATGGATCAGATCAACAGTTTCTATGGAAAATATGTATTTATTACTTTCAAGTACCTCATTAACTCTAATGAGTACAATATAAACAGCAACAAAAACCTTATGTAACAAGCTTTTGTCCTCATCTAAGAGTGTCACCTGCCTATTTTCCATCGTACTAACACTAATTACTATAATAAAAAAAAAAAAAAAAAACGTACTTCCTCTTATTATTACATAAAACCCACCTCATATATACATGCATGATATCATGATAACAATCATGATGAGACTAGATGAACATGCATAATTTATTGCAATATATTCCCTATTTTTGGAGCATGAACAACATCTCTCATCATTATTTGCAATTTCTTTATTTATTTATTTATTTTTTTGGGGAGGGGTGAGTTACATAAGTATCTTCACAGCTTCAAAATTTCTTCAATAAATCATTTTGTTATTAGAAACTACCAAGATATCGCAAAAAATTAATCAATAATATATTCTAATTCCATTCCTCCCATATTTAGGGAAAAAAAAAATCAAAGTGAAAGAGACAAAACCCCGTAAATAGTTTATGAATAGTAATATTTTAAGAAAATTTGTATGTATTCTTTCAAGAACCTTGTGGGCATCGTATTTCTGCTTTTCTTCAAAAGAATTATGTTTTATTTTACGGATTTGATGCTCTTTAGATGTTAAAAATGTTTTTAAAAAATATTTAAGAGTATCTTTGTCTTTTTATTATTTTCTTGTTTGCACAAAAAATACATGAGGTATGAAAATGAAACATATTTCTCAAATCTAATATGCTTGTAGTTTTTGAAAAATAGAGAGAAAAATTGAATCTAGCAAATACATTTATGCTAGTACCATAGATATTGATTGATCGTAAGGATTTGCATAGGGAACCCACCTTAGGGCACGAGTCTTTACTTCGGGGGTGTTTGTTGTTTGAGTTGAGTTGAAATTTTTAAGTTTGAATAGTAATTTTTTTTGACTTTTTAGAAAAGACAAAAAAAATTTTCAGAAAAAATAAAAATTTGAATTTAAACCTTAAGTCTGAGTGTATATGTCAAACTCCCCCTTCAATTTTAAATTTTTATATATATTTATTTTAAATTACTTATAAAATATCTGTCTTGCCCCCACCATAAAAAAAAGACAATTTATTATGGCCTAACTATATCATAAAGATATATTACTATATATCTATAAAGTTAAAAATAATCCATATTTTTTATTTATTTATGATAAGGTTACTTTCAGATTCTTTTATTTAAAAATAAATAAAAATAATCTCAAATTTTTTTAACAATACCTTAAATAAAAAAATTTGTCTTTACGGGACTTACAAGAATCCCATACCAATGAGCGACCCTGATCTGGTGGTACTTACGTCCCTTGCGAGTGCATTTGTCATTTTTCCCTCTAAAAAATATTTCATGATGTGGTACTCATGTAATGGCACGTATTTATGGTCATGGCATGCATCCATGATGAAGATATGATGGTGATGATGGCATATCCATATTGCATACATAGTGTTTGATCTGGTATATAGCATGCAACAGAGCCCTGAATGAACTCCACACAAAACTAGTTACTACAGTAGTACATACTCGTTCAAGAGGACTGAGACTGAAGGTACAATAATAACATGTATATATATAATGTGGTAACAGTCCCCGTGTATGTAGCTATCCTATGCTACAACGCCACCTCCAATGCACACAGCTGGATATGTCAGCCATGTAAGGTTTCCCATAAATAAATGTCATATATATATATATATATATATATATAGAGAGAGAGAGAGAGAGAGAGAGCGTAATAGGACAACACAATGAGTCTCTAAAACCTGAGTTTCGTGAATCATCCCAACAAGGGGTGGGATCTAAAGGGCTTATGATGCCAAATCTGGATAATAAAGGTAAGGGAGTTAGACTGTCATAAAACCCCAAATAGTCAGCAACTACACTGAAACAAGAAAAGAGAAATGGGATTAAAAAAGAGATAATCTCATTTGCAAATTCACTTTTTTACCCCAAATGGGAAACTAAAAAGGTTGGTTTCCCAAAACTTTTTTCCCCCACACCATGATTTTCCCACAACATCTTTAACCATATCATTATCATCTGATGTGGCCTTTGAGAACAAGTTTGTTAGAGTCGCAGCTTTGCTTTAGTTCAACTTTTTTAGTCCTTGGAATGACATAGAATTGTATAAAACAGTCCAAAAAAAAAAATTTCTTGCAAAAGGTAAAAAGAAAAAGTGAAATGACCGGGAAAAAGAGTTGTCTCACAATTTAATTTTTTTACAGTGTTTTTTCTTTCAAAATAATTTAAATTTATGGTTCAAATTTATAAACTAAACGGAATGTATATTCATGAGAGAACTGTTATACATACAATATGAGTGCAGGAAAAGGAGAAGGGGGGGGAGGGGGGGGGGTATAGTTGGGATTTTGATAAGCTTAAAGGGCTCAAGAGTACAGTATTTATGAGGAGTGTAAGAAGTTAAGTAACTGTACAAAAGATGACGGGTGAAAGAGAGAGAAAGAGAGAGAAGGGGAGATATATATATATATATATATGGAGAGAGAGAGAGAGAGAAAAGGACAGAGGGTGTTGATTTTGTTTGAGATTTTCTTTCACTGATTGGGGAAGGTACACAGCTTTGTTAACATAGAGGAATTGTCTGTACCTTATTTTATTTTCTCTTATTATTGTTAATATTTCTCTTTTCTTCTTTTACACTGCTTTCAAACTCTATTAATCTCTTATATATATATATATATATATTTTATTTATATGATAATATTAAGAAAAAAAAATTTCGCCCTTTTTTTTTTTTTTTTTTTCTGGTTTGTGTAGAGTTGTGTTGTGTCTGAGCGAGCAAAAGGAGAACAAGGTGATTGTACCAGTCCACGTGCGTAGACCCCTATGTGCTGTTCCACAGAAGCAGAGCAGGCCCAACGGTTCATGGTCCTTTCGGACACCGTACCATAAAAGCCTGTCTTTATTATATATCTATTGACAACCATACAAATCTGCAGCTGTGTGACCCTTTTTTTTTTCCTATCTATATGTATCTATATATATATATCTATATATGTCTGTATATTTTACCAGATGATTAACCTTGATTACCCTTACAAATCCCAAGTCATTGTGGACCAAACGATAACGATTTGTAGATCCCCAATCTATCAATCCAAAAGAAAACAAACAAACAAAAAAAAAAAAAAGAAAGAAAGGTGAAATAATTGTTTAAGAGTAGGAAGTAATGTTTTGAACCACGGCTTTTTAACTGATTTTATCAATTTCACGTTTTTTATTATTTAATGTAATTTTACGAAGTTTCAACGATGATTTAACAATAATATTATATCTAATTTTATTTTAAAAAGCCATTTAGTTGATCCACTTATCTTAAAGAATTTGAACTATTTTGATTGAAATTGTATTAAATTTTGAAATTATATATTTATTGAAAATGAACTGTATAAAGTTAAAGAGAGTAAAAACTTGAATGTATTTGAAAAATAAAATAAAAAAATATTAACATTAATAGTATTTCTTTGTTCTCAAAATTTTATATAATTTTAAAAAGTCTCATTTCGACTTAAAATAACAAAATTGATAACTTTTAAAGTCTGAACTTTTAAATTAGAGTTAGAGATATAAATAGTGAAACTGAATTTATTTTTTAAGAAAAAAACAAAAAATAATTTGAATTATTTGATCTAAGTGAATTAATCAATCTAAGACATGCTGAGACTTATAATTCGAATTCTTGCACTTCAAATTCCAAAAAGAACAAAAAATAAATAAAAAAGCTTGATACAATTTAAATTAAATCTAACATTAAAAATTATGTAATACTAGTAGTAATATCCTATTAAAAGAACTCTAGCCTATTTGGGATAATATTTTCATACGGTGTTTTGCTGTTTTAACTCTAAAACTCCTAAAATTATAACTTACTTTCTCTTTCTTCCAATTTAAAAAAAAAAACTTAAATTTTAAAAATTTATAACTTTCTTATTTTTTATGTCAAAATATTCATAACGACAAGATAAATAAAATAAATATATTTTATATATTTTTTCTGAATACATTTAAATTTTTATACTAATTTTTATATCATAATTTATTTATAATTTATACTTTAATAAAATATATATTTTCAAACTAATATACAAAAATTCGTTTCCAAAAGTCTTTCAAACGGGCCTTTGGAAAAACAGGGGCAGAGAGAGAAGAAAAATAGAAAAGGGGTCACTTTCGAGACTAATATAAAAAAGGGAGTGATTCCAAACAATATCACGTGCATTAATCTCTACCTATAATATGTGCAGGAAATGTGGGATACTGAGTGATTACACTTTTTCCACACCTGTTTAAGTAAATGTTCATTTGTTTGATGTGACACTTTTGTTGTTTCATAATTTTCCATGGAAAGAGACCCTGGTAGAGTAGGGACACACCCTTTTCTTTCTCTTTCTCCTTTTTTTTTTTTTTTTTTTTTTGGGGTTTTAGTTGATAATAGTTCTTAAAAAAAAAAAAAATAGAGAGGGGGGGGGGGGGGTGGGGAGCAAGTCATGTCATTGTATTCATGACTTTTTAGTTGGAAAAATAATAATAATATTAATAATAATAATGTCCAAAAATACCTCTCTCCTCTCACTCTTCTTCCTTCACTAACTATCCTGAACCCTAATCAGCTAAATTATGTTAGAGTAGACCCTTTTTCTTACTTAGACTGCAATCTTCTATGGCACCCACCAAATTTCACACCATTTTAAGTCTTGACATAACTGTCTCAAAACTCCCTTTCAAAACCCACTTCTTTTTTTTTTTTTTTTTTTTCTTTCTTGCTATCACCACAACTTCATTCAGTTTAATTAAAAAAGAAAAAAAAAGAGTTAAAACTACTGTTTTTTTATTATTGGGAAAATCCTATGATGGAAATTAATATTTTTTACTATTGATAAAAACTATAATATCGATTACTTTTTATCGATACGATACATGTATGTTGACGTTAAATATTCATAATGCACGGTACAAAATTACTGCTGATATATTAGATGCACATATAACAATATATTAATTGCCTGCAACTGAAAAAGTGGAAACCACATAACCATTTTAAGGCAGAAATATCCTGTTATAAGCTGTCCACTCCAGTTGACCAGACGCCCCTAATCTGAGGGCTGAAAAAAACGATGTACACACACACACATATACATATATATATATATATGTATTTATGTATAGGACACAGTGGTTCATAACATTTGGGTTCTGGGGTTTTGGGTTCTTCTGTATAATGTACCTGAATTTTGCATAAAAACTCCATAATCTCGAGTGGTCATTTCAAAGAATAATAACGCAAATTTACTAACCAAAAAATGATTATAGTTTTCTCCTTTCTTCGTTTTTTTTTTGGGGGGTGTGTCAGATAGTTTGTATAAGCATGGCGTCAGTTCTGCAGACATGTCAGATTGGGGTTATTAGAGAGGCTAACTGATTCATCTAACGTAACGTAACCTAAAAGGGGTTTAGCCACCTTATTGGCTTTTCCTTTATATGGACAAGAACTTGATGGGGATTTCAGTTCTCTTACAAATATATATATACAGTGCACCCCATGAACCGCCAAAGATGATAAGTTCATTGGTTCACTGGTTATGTTACATTTCACCGAGAATCGTGCATTCCTTTATGGTTGTACCATTACAATGAAAGCAACAACTGATATAACACATTTACTACCAGTATAAACTAGCTTTAATCGACGACCGAAATTATACAGTATAATTAATCTTTTCCTTGTTACATGTTATGCTAGCAAATATAAGCGTTGAATGTATAGAAAATCGGTTTGGATCATTGAAATTTGATATCTTTATAAAATAGTATATAGTGTTCATTAAAATATTATATCGTTCTATCGGATTTGAATAATTATGTTGAATGAGGATGCTTAATTAACATATCGAATACATAAATCAAGAATGTCATGTGAATAATGTTTAGCTTCTTTTGAGACTAAAATTAGTACAATTGTGTTAATTTTAAAAAATGTAGGGCAAGTGAATTACCACACAACTTGTGAAAGGGGAAAGTGACATGGGGGGTGGGGGGATAATTATTTTTGTGTTGTTAATTTCAGCCTTTGTGTGTGGATGAGAATTTGTGGACAGGCTTCAGTTGGTACCTTACAAAACCATGGCTTGGCCCATTTTCATGCCAGGCCTGGACCCATACAACAGCAACACCAGAGACATATTGGAGGAGGGACTGACTATCTCAGCCCTGTGTTGAGCTTTGCAAGTGTTTTATCACTATTTAAACTCAATAAGGTGGCCTAGCAGTAATAGATTACTGTTGTAAATCAGTGATCAAAAGTTTAAGTATTAAGTGGTCCTTTTGGGGGATTAAATGTGAATATTTGTTTCATGTCTTCCCAGTATTCGATAGAGAGTGCTTGAAATCATGCCCCCACGTATTGTTACAGGGCTGGAGTGATGCGCTCCTCGTTGAAGAGTAGGACCTGCCTATATGACATTCAACAAACATTTATGTTAGTGTCTGGGGAGCCCCCTATGGTAACGTCCAGATGGGATATGCTAACACTGATCGTCCCCTTTCCATACTTTTACTTAATAAAAACTTCAATAGTTTATAAAGAGGTAGAAGAAGAAAATTGTGACTTATGGGGGACAATTTTCAAGATTCGTTTTTGAGAGGGAAGAAAACAGAACAGAACGTGTTTATGAATGTCGAGCCACAGGGGTGGTCACAGAAATATTCCGGAACAACAAGACATAAAACACAACTCTCTCTCTCTCTCTCTCTCTCTCTATCTGAGTCTCAGTGCAGAGATGTTCATTATTTGGTAGATTGTCCAAACAGGCATAAAATGCCAAAGCAAAGCTACAATGAGACTGATATTTTGTAAGAACTGTATGCCGACATATGAGGTGATTATCAAACTCAGAAAGCCCCCCTTTCTGAGGCCCCTCCACTGCTGGTTGTTGCTAAAATAGCTACCTCACTATATGCTTGACCTCACCACTTGTTTGAATCACCAACCAACCTCATTGTTGTTCTGATGTCAGGCTTTGGGTGACAACAACAACAAAAACATGAGTTCCACAAGAAAAATGTATCTGGTTTATTCACAGCTCAAGTTTTTACACGGTGTTAAATGTTTAAAAGTCTCTCTCTTGAATTTTTACAAGATAAAAAGGGGACCATCTCTTTGAATTTAAAGGCTGTCCGGGAGTCTACCAGCAGAATCAAAGGGTATGTTTCAAAACTTTATGAGACAAATATTTGGCATAGGTTTAAATGAAATTTAATTTGAATAGTAGGTGTCTGTTGTATTGCAGATTTGCAGTGTGTGTATATATGAGTTTTTAATTTGAACCAGTCAACAAGTTAGAACAAGAAAGTCTCTAGTCTTGACGAAAATGATCAGAGTTTTTAATGTAGGTTTGTACCTGAGGACGAAAATTTACTTCAAAAGAATAGGACAAAGAAAAAGAACTAATAAAAGCAAAACCAACCCCATGATCTTAATAGTGAAATTCCTACCCCCCCACCCACCCCCCACGTCCCTCTCTAATGTAATATTTGAACCTCTAATTTCTCTTTTCCATCAAAATCCTTCTTTTTATTTTTTGTTCAGGTGAAGACATGAAAGATATTGACATTATAGAATACAAAGTTTTAGAGTCTGCTCCAGAAAAAGAAAAACATTCCTCTAGACATTATTGGTTTTGGACTTGTTATGAAGGGGAATGTGAATGAGCTACCAAACCAGAAGCAACATGAAAGCTACACTCTGAGAAAAAGAGGCCTTTAAAGTTTAACCCAAAAAAGCCCAACTAAAGTTTAAAAAAAAAAAAAAAAAAGCCCAACTCGACCTCTTTATCCAGCAAAATCAAGCCTGCCCGCCAGCCCAATCTGGAAGATTATGGGGTACTTGTAAATTTCCAAAGGAAAAAAAAAAAAAAAAAAAGTGCTTATGTGAAATGTTATCAATTTGCCTTCATAGATCATTTTGGACTCAACACTTATACTTACAGGACTGATTTATACCCTGCTTCATCAAGAAAGCAGCACTAGAACTAAAGTTTGGAATGATGTCCAACTGAGATCAGGAAAACCAAATAAACCAAAATCCTAAACATCTATGAGCGCCTGAAAGCAAATTAGAGGAAAAAAATCCATATTAGATTGGATATTAGTTAACGCCAACTATTGAATGACTGAGCATACTGGTAGTGGCCATAGAATTTCCACAACCCAACTTAAGAATTGAACATCTAATCATTCAACCATTATCCTGAGCAACTGCCACCATAAATTGCCAGGAACTAGAATAAGTTATATACAATATTTGGAATTTGAACTCATCACAAAACTATTACCAAGAATGTAATCTATTCCAACATATTATAAGAATACTCGCTAGAAATGAAACAGCAATCATATTCTCATGAAGACAAGAGAAGCACCAGGTAATTGGCCTTCTAAATTAAAACTACAACAAATGTCCCACTTCTTTTTTCCTCATTCCACCAATTTCCCAATTCTAATTATGGTTTTCCATTCAACCACCCATATTATATATGCCTTTAAGTCTACACATTGCAAACTGAAGAAAGATTCAAAGCTTGCCTCATATTGCTTTATATACATACGAGATACAACCTTTTAAGACAATAATTAGTATCTCTCACTATCAGATACTCATCTACAAAAAGCTCAATCCTTTCAGCATTAGGAACATCAGTAATCATATTCTAATTCCACCCATTACCCAAAAGATCAAATCTTTGCATTATTTCTTCAAATTTACAGCATTCAAAGACAGAGTAAACTTACAACAACAACAAACAACTACCTGCCCTCCACAGTCCTCAACCGCATCTCAAGCAAACGAGAAGTGAACTCTCCATCACTAACCTTCAGCATCACCGACAATGGAACCCAGAATCCATGCTCGACCAAAAGCCTATGCCTGGGCTTGATCTTCCTTTCCAAACTGAACGAGAAATACTGGGGAAACCTCTTTAACTCCAAAACATCCCCTTTCATCTCCTTCAGAAAGTAGTCAACTTTCGGCACGAGATTGTTCTCCACGCTGAGAGTCAACAGCCCGGGAGATCTCAGCACCATCGTCACGACCTCGTCGTACGAAAGCCCTAGGCTCTGCAGGTACTGGATCTTCGGCAGGAGCGTGGCTTCGACGTTGGAGACGAGGAGGAGCGCCGTGTGGCAGGTGATGGAATTGCGGCCGACGAACCCTAGATTGGTGAGGAAGTCGAAAGTGGGGCGCAATTGGCCATCGACGCTGCAGACAAGGAGCCTAGGGCAGCGGATTATGGATTTGCGGATGTCGGGAAAGGGGATTCCGACATCGTTGAGGAGGAAATCGAAGACAGGGTAGAGGTCGTAGTCGGGATCGGAGGTGAGGAGCTTGGGGTGCATGTCGAGGATGCGGCCGATGGCGGAGCGCTCGATGCCCATGGAGGAGAAGCAGTGCTCGACGGACTTGACGGCGGAGAGAGGGGCGGAGCGGAAGTCGGGGTTGAGGGTTAGGGCTTTGTGGGAGTCGATGCTGAGCTCGTTCTCGAGGTAGAGAATCTTTTCCCGGAAGAGGAGGCCGGAGTCGGAGGTGCTTGGGTGGCCGGAAAGTTGGGGCTTTCTGGCAATGGAGCTAGGGATTTGGGTATGGAATTTGGGGGAAGGAAAGAGGGAAACTTGAGGGAAGAGAAGGGTTTGGGGAGGTCGGTTAACAATGGCGGTGCTGTGGAGTTTGGTTATGGCGGGAGAGCTTGGCCATGGCTTTATCGTCTCCATTGATACTCTGTTTCTTCACTCGGACAGAAAGGTGCTCTGTTTTATCTCTTCTTCCCCCAATTCTCAATAGAAGATCAAACGACAACATAATGAAGCGACAATTGATAGATAGATTTACAACATAGTGGATTTCAAATATAAATGTTCCTCTTTTCAAAAAAAATTAAAAAAAAGTTAGTTCTTAAAATGATAAAACAAGTAGTTGTAGCGTACGGTACGAATTCCATCAACTTTGAAATTTAGCCAAGTGAATTATCTCAACTCAAACTCAATTTAAATTTTTCATTTTCATTTTTATCTTTTTCTGAAAAATCAATATAATTTATAACTATTTTTTAAAAAATAAACTCTGTTGAAACTTAATAATAATAATAATTGTTGATGCCGAAAACGTCTCCGACAATAACACCCAAAGTGACAGGGTCGTCCGGTCAGTTCAGGCCAGTCACTCCGCCGTCGGTCACCTGCAAAATGGAAGCACCTCGGAACGATGGGGACACCGGTGTGGTGTCTGTCGCGGGCACTCCGATGCTTAAGTCAGTGAAGATACTGATGAGCGTAGGGAGAGGCAGAGATTTGGCAAGGCAAAAATGACCATACCTGAATTTGTGTATTTTTCCTCTATTTATAAACGTCCTCCCCGGATTCGGGTGCTCGGGGCGACCCGGTCGGGTCGGCTACCTAGGGCACCCGGTGGGTGGCTAGGGTTTCAGGCCTGCAGGCGCTATTGGCCCAATGGGCGTGCGTCACGTGGGGTCTGACTCCAAGTAGGGGACAGAAGGGTGACCGTCGCCGGCGCCTGCAGGGGCAGGTTTTGTCAGAGTAGGTGGCGACGGGTGGTAAAGTGATGCTCTGTAGGAGTAGGTGGGCGGTGCCTGTAGCTAATGGATGTCAGGGCAGGGTTGGTGTCAGCTGTGGTGACTGTGGGCCCGGATGACTTGCGCAAGTCTGGAAACCACCGATTCAAAGGGGTGATCCGAGAACGACACGGCCCGTGTACACTGCTCGTTCTCGTGAGACCGTGGGATGTTGTCAGTTAATATCCCGGTCGGCCGATCATCCGAGAAGGTGGGGGTGTACCCGAAAAGGTGGGAAACCCGAGGAAGGTGGTCGGACGTGGTACTTCGTGGTCAGAGCAGAAAACGACATCAACAATAATAATTAAACGACAATGATCACTTCTTAAAGGACAACAGGGGAATACGACTATTAAAGAACAACTGAAAGAGGCGTAAACGACAGTAAAAGGACAAGCGACAACAATGAATAGACGACGACATGAAAATTTTTGCTTACGTCAATCATTACAAGCCCTCTCTTTGATTCTTGTAACTGGAACCTCTCTTTCTTATGACATTGTGAACGAACGCTCTTTTGTCTATTAACCTTTGATTCTCTATATAATTGAACCCAACCATTCCTGTTGTTATAGTTCCTAATCTAAAGGTTCCCTCGTATATTTAAAAATTTCTTTCTTGTAGTAATATGTCCCACGTTGTAGTTATAAATAATAAAAATATGTCCCACATTGGTGTTATAAAATGCCATCTGGGTGTATAGAATGTTTATAAGTATGGTTTTTATATTTAAAAAACAATTTAGGCATAAATTTTAAAAATTATCTTCTAACTTAAACAGTGCTATTTGAATTTATCATTTTAAACAAGTTTTTGTATTATTTCAAGTATAAAAAATCATGATTTTTTCTCTCTTATTTATCTTCTGTTTTTATGGTGTTATGAATATACACTCGCATTACATTTTTAAACAGCTCATATTATCAATTACAATATAATTTGCATTAAACAATGGAACTCTTGATGTCTTATATGGATGTCAGAAATCATCATTGTCGAACTACACTAACACAATTATGGTAGTTGGCTATTATGAATAAACCTGATATGATAATGCAAGTATTTTTTTACCTTATGATTTTTTTGAAGTTTAAAAAAAAAAAAAAAACGACGAAAGTTATAATTCATTTAATTTAATTTTATCATTTATGTTAGTAAAATTTTTATTGTAGAAGGTTTAGTTTCGATTATTTGATTTATTTTTAAGATATATGAGTGTTTATATAAAAATTTATAATATGCAATACATAATTATTGTGAATAATATATTATATATTCAAAAAGTCAATCTAATCAATAAGACAGTAGTTTTCACAAAAAAAACATAAAAAACAGAGATACTAGTGTTAATTTTTATTTATTTATTTATTTGCATTTAAGGATTTAAATTCAAAATCTTTAAGTAGAATAAGGTGTGATATTATTGATATGTTATGTCTACAAATGCCTAATTTTTTTTAAGGTTTTTTTAAAGAGTAAAGATAGAAACAATCTCATTCAACCTACTGATCTAATTCAAAAAGACGTCAAATTCATGGAAAATAAATAAATAAATCAGTAAAAAAAATGTTGGCGCCAAAAAAATTGACATTATTAACATCTTAATTAATAGTTAGCGGTCCAATGGCAGAAATTTTGTTTATAATAATTCAAAATGAATTTTTTTCTTGAAATTTTGTTTATAATAATTTAAAATGAATTTTTTTTTCTTTTAATTTTGCTTATAATAACTCAAAATAAAATGATATTTTTTTTCCGGAAGAAATAAATTGAGGGTTTTTTTTTTTTTTTTTTTTTGCAAGAAATAAATGAGTTGGTTTGGATGGTTTTGGGATTTCCGAGGATTCCGACTCTTGCGCATTTGTTTGATGACCGATTTTGGCGGCAATCCGGTCGTGTAATGTAAAGCTATATGTAAGCTCTCACACACACCCCTTCTCTCTCCTCTATTCTTTCTCTCTCTCTCTCTGCCTTTTGAATCTCCCCCTTATTGACTTCACAACCATTTCGTCGCTTTGATTCGATTACGGAGTTCAACCCTCGTTTCTTGTTCGTGATTTTTTCCCTTTTTTTTCTTGCTAGGTACGTTCTTTTTTTTTTTTTTTTTTTTTTCATTCTCTCTGGGCAAAAATCTTTTTTTTAACTCTCAAGTCTCAAGGCCGTTCTGGTTCTTAAAAAGGGTACTTTTATATTTTCATAAAATTATTCGCTTTGTGTCTCCTGTTGTTGCATTTCTCATATTGGGTTTTGTTAATTTTGGTTGTTTTAGTCATTTTAATTGAATTTGAGCTCTTTTCATACATTTTTTTGCATTCTACAATGTCAAAATGGCGTTTCACTGTTTCGAAACAGACATCGTTGTAAACTTGAGGTCACGTGATTATGCTGCACATAACCAGATGAGCTTCTTTTTTTTTTTTTTTTTTTTGGACGTTTCACTTTATTGGGTTCTCGAATTATGAAAAAGGTGACCTGAGACCTGTTTTCTTTAATGTTTAATTTCGTCGTCTTTGTCAACTTGTGGTAACAAGATTCAATCAGCACACCAACATCTGCAAATGCTCATGTTTTCTGGACAATCTTGCGGAATTGTTTCGAAGTTCGGGATTTGGCAATTGGAGTTTTGATGGGCTTATTTTCTGGTTAATTTAATAATTTTCAATAGGTATCGAATGATTGGGAGTGCAAAAGAGAAGAGTCAAGATTGAAAAGTTTGTGGTGTAATTAGGTGCAGGATGGGAAGGGTAAAGCTAAAAATAAAGAAATTGGAGAATACGAATGGGCGTCAAGCGACGTATGCTAAGAGGAAGCATGGCATTATGAAAAAGGCTAACGAGTTATCTATCCTCTGTGATATAGACATTATCCTTCTCATGTTTTCACCAACTGGCAAGCCTTCTTTGTGCAGCGGAAAACGCAGGTATGTTCGTTGTTTCTCACTTCTTGTCATCTCAGTAGTTGTTTTTACACCTAGTCTTACCAAAGGATGTAAAGCATAAAATATAAGATTTTTATTGTTGCTACAACAAAAGAGAGATGACAGTTACGGATTCTTGGTGTGATGTTTAGGCATTAGATACTGGGTAGTCGTTCAAATTTGTTAAGGTTCGGTTTTAGACTAAACAAATGTGGTGCTTGCACGGAAGAGGACGTATGTGTACAAAAGCTTGGGAGACGTCTCATGGTATTACCATTTTGTGCTTGTAATATGCTTACCCTCAGGAATTGTACTCGGGCCAGGAAACCGTTCATTTGTGTCTGGCAGAATCGGACACCATACTCGTTATAATCATAACATTATTGTTTTTCTTTTCAAGGTCTGTCTTTGGGGGCTTATGTCGGCTTATGTTCCTATATCTTTCTTTTGCTGTTGGTTTCACAGCAATAATGTTTCCTATCAAGGTTATTAACTGAGAGTTTGTCAGTTTTTAATCATTTGAGTTCCAAGTATTTGGACAGGTTTTCCATATCTATCTTGTGGTTATCTCATGCCTCTAGGTTTAGGGGGTGGTTTTTTCTCTCTCGATTTTTTTTTGTTTTTCTGGGATTTCGCTTGTGTACTTCTTGTTCTTGGGTGTCTTTACTTAACATAAAAGGTAAATTGAAAAGCAAAAGTGTTTCCTTTTTGCATCATGTGTTTACTTAGAAAATTAGGAGCGGTGGTTTGGTGGGCCTCACGCTATACATGAAGTGAAGAAGGAAAATGTCAGTCCTTGCATTCCTTTGGTTCGGTTCCTGGTTAAAGGGAATGAATGCAAAAATTACTTGTGTCCTTGATAAGTTCACATGTTATGAGCCGATGTTCATTTAATCATGTAAAAGGACATTTTATATTTCTATTTTAAGTTTAGTAAACACTAAAAAGGGAATTAGATTGTTTCCCATTCCATTTTTTAAAAGGAAAATTAACACTAGAAGGAAAACGATGATCCCGATTCTTATTCCTTTGACTTTTTTGTTTTTTCTTGTTTGGTAGAGCTCTTTTCATTCTCATAATGCATCAAATGATATCTAAGCATCATATGTGTAGTATGTGACAGTTCTATGTCGTAGTCAATAGTCATTATTCTAGATGGATATTTCCTACCTTAGCTTCGCGTTTTCATTTTTGGGGCATATGCACGTGAAACTGAAAAATTTTAAAGTGATTGCAAATCTAAGATGTAAGAGCTGATGGTCTAGTCAATTGTTCTTACCGTCGTTGTTCCTATTGAGCAGCATTGAAGAGGTGATTGCCAAATTTGCTCAACTCACTCCACAGGAAAGGGCAAAAAGGTACAAATTGATTTCCTTACCTGAATGTTTTGTTAGTCTCACATGAAGCATCCAAGATCGATATACAGAGAACAGAATTGTCACTGAGTTTCTTTTATTTGATTGGAACAGGAAGTTGGAAAGTCTCGAAGTAAGCTCGTCTTAACAACCTATCCTCTGTCAGACGATTCTTTCTTTATTCTTTCTGGATGCAAGCTGTATACTATCACAACTCCTATTGTAATGTGACAGTGTTTCTTTCTTATTTTTCTCTTTGAGAGTTTAGGCACTGAAAAAAACTTTTAAGAAGTTGGATCATGACGTAAATATTCAAGAATTTTTGGGTACAAGGTATGTTGCTTACACAAATTACCCAATTTAGATTGAATATGTTTGTTTAAAATCTGGCTACTAACGCTTCTTATTTTTTCCGCTTCGTTTCAGTTCTCAAACCATTGAGGTAAGATTATAAACTGTCCAACAATTTTCGTTATTGCCCAAGACTCGTGGACAATAAATGTTGATTATTACATGTTTTGTGCCAGGAATTGTCCAACCAAGCTAGTTTGTTTCAGACTCAACTTTCTGAGATACATAAGAGACTCAGGTTAATGTCTGGACATCTTTTGATTTTAGATTTTCCTTTCTCCTTTCGTCGAGGCTGATGCTAAGTCTTGTTTAATTGATCCACGTTGTATACTAATTTTGTATTTGTTTTGAGTAATGCAGCTACTGGACTAACCCCGATAAGATTGATAGTGTAGAACATCTGGGGCAAATGGAAAACTCACTAAGAGAATCACTAAACCGAATCCAAACCCACAAGGTATGCTTTTCCGATAAATCTAGCATTTGGAAGTTTATGCATACCGAAAACAAGGTTGCTTGGGTTGGCTGTGTGGAAACTTTGTCATCCAGTCTTTATCCTAGTTTTCTAGTTTGCGAATTCATCGTCTTTATATGCTTTTGGAATTTGGTTTCTTTCGAATCTATACAAAGGATTTGGTCCCTCAAATAAAAAATTGGACTAAAAAAAAAAGGTTTAGAGAATCAGATAACCAGTAAGGGGAAGAGCTTGATTCAACCACTGGAGAAGGGACCGCGCTTGCTATTTGATCGAAAGGTTTTAGGGACTAGAGATTTATGAAGCCCCGATGAGCGGCTTTAGATAGAAGAATATAGCCATTCTATGGACAAATAACCAATAACACAATTGAACTAGGCTCAAGACACATAAGTTGGAGCCAAGGAGAGCAAAGTTGCATACATTTTCCTTTTCTTTCCACGCTTTTAAATCTTATTACTTCTTGGTATCTCTTCATACGTTGGTATTTCTTCGAACGTGACGTTGTACTTTATGTTGGCAGGAGAATTTACAAAAGCAGCTAATCGCATTAGAATGCTCCAATCAGGTGAAAACTACCACTAGTTTGAGAACATTTTTCTGACGGGGTTCTTTGTCGTGTTAAAACGGCTAATCTGAGCTGAACTCTTCTTGCAGTTCCAAAATGGGATGCATTTACCTTTCAGAGTGGGTGCTGATCAACAGCTCCAGCCTCTGTCATGGATACCTCATAATGATGGTCAACAAATTGTTTTACCAGACGACCCAAGCTTGCTTCCCTGTAGGTCAGTGGTTGAGTTGAAGCACGATGCTTCGAGATTTGATTTAGTAGATAGATTGTTTCAATTGCTTTTTCCGGTCATATGTGTTTAATTGTAGCACCGAAGAAAAACGGATTTAGTGGATACTAGTGTTGAGTATTTACTTTACCATGCATTTGGTGCATAGGTTGAAGTTGAGTTTTTTGGGAGGGAGTTTGACTTTTCAAAAAAAAAAAAAATTTTTTGACATCTCAAAAAAAGACAAAAATGAGTTGAGTTTTAATATTAGAGTTAATTATTAATTATAGAAATTATCACCTCATTATTGTGTTGTTGTTGGTAATAACATCAATCATTTGTGGTAATTACTGAATAAAAATAACTAAAACCATTGCTATGTATGAGATACTTCCTCCATGGAGAATTGATGTCTTCTTCATTTGCTGCACTTTTCAACGTGGAGGACTTACATGTTGTTTCTTTAGGGATATGGAATGCTCTACGAGTTCCTCGTTCGGGAGTTATTCTGGTTACTTTGGCATGGGCAGAAACTCGGAGATTTCTAACTCTGGACAAGAAAATGGCTTGGTTAACGAGCTAGGCAGAACCGCGCCAATGAGGCTGCCAATGGGTGGCGGTCAATTCCCTTACGTGCCTTACAATCTGAATGTGCTAAATGATACAAAATTTCAACCTCAAGCAGTGATAAATCCGCAGGAAAATGCCGTGGATTATCATGTCAATGGAAACTTTGAAGTTCCTAGACATGCATATGAGACAACCCATCAAAGTAGTTGGGCGTCCACATCTGGCCCTTATGCTGTTTCCATATTAGATGAACCTTTATACCCTCAGGTAGATCACTTTTGCGGAAAATTCTGTGACAGGGAATGAAAATATACTCTACCACTAGGATGCATCAAAATCGTATAAGATTACGAAAAGTATGACAAGTTAACCAAACATAATGAAAATCTATCGGTTCAAAAATTGTGCCCTACCAGTAGTATTATTATTATTTTTTTAAGCCATAGAATTTTCCTTCATTTTCTAGGTTTACCCCTTGATTGTTGAAACGTTTCCTACATGTTATGAGCATCTCCATTGTGTTTTTGCAGCAACCGAACTAGACCGTGAATGACACTTTTTCACTCATTCGGAGCTAAAAGTTGCGGGAGAAATTGGATCGTTCACTCGAGACCATATATTTATCCATCATGATTTTGTTTGTTTGTTTTTTTTTTAAATACAATTTTGTCATCCCTGATATGTAAAATTGAAAGGCAACCATTGAGGTGATGTATAGTACTGCATAGAAAATCTTCTGCTGATTCTATATCAAAAATTACATTTAGGGTGTCAAGATTTTGGTCATGGCTATCAAGAATGTTGCGTAGCCTTGTACCCCTGTCAGTTTCATGTGCTGTAAATACAAAGTGTATATATATATATACACACACACACACACACAAACATAGTAATCAAAATCACATTCATACATATACTTGTTGAGATTTTTGCTTACATTTCTTGTGTAGCAATTTTATAATAATAGCATTTACCATGTTAATGTTGCTCGAAAATATACTTTTTCTAAGGAAAAAAAAACATATTTTTATTTTTGTTTTTACTTTTTTTTTTTTTTTTAATTTCCTTATTACTATTAATTGAGTGTTTTTTAACTATCAAATCACATTAAAATGAAAATACATGCAAAACTGACATAATCCAATATCTTATCGATGAGGTAATTTTTCATATTCTTGTTCATTTTTATTATTAAAAATATCAACCTGTTGAATATGGTTTTCTGAATTTTGATTTTGAAAGACGGGGAATCTGGTGGTACAGTCTGGATAGCAGACATGTGAACCACCAGAGAGATAACAAGTATAGGAATAGGACCAAAAAAATAGGGGCGAGATATGGGATATTTCCAAACATCTCTGCATATGTGTATATATACATATATATAAATATATATATTCTTAGATGTTAACGGAATATGAATCCTAAGGAGACATGAAAAGAGACATGAAAAGCCAAGTGACATGCAAGGCAAAATAGACATGGAAGGGAAATGCCTTTTTCAAGGTTTTGAAGTTGGTTTCCAACTCACCATGCATTGTGTTGCAATCTACAGCACATAACATCTTTCTCAAAAAATTATATAAAAAATGAATTTTAATAAATAAAAAATAAAAAATTTCTGTCCACAGATAATCTGGTTGAAATTTGTGTTATGCCAGCCATACATGACAAAAACAGACAGAATCACCAAAATGGTTTTTACAACAAAAAAGGAAGAAAATAAAAGGAAAAAAAGAAAAAGATTTGAAGCTTGTCTTTGGGATGGAGTTAGATTGCCAAGGGCATATTGCCACGTCTGTGTGTAAATCTAGATATTGAGATTTCGAGACCTCGTTTGGCATATGGTGTTTGGAAAAGAGAAAAATAAATATAATACGAATCTTGAACTAATTAAATATATATTTAATTTAATCAAAATCTTTTTGAAAAGTTGGATTTAAAACTATGTATCAAATAAGGACTCCACTTAGTATAATTGAGCTAAATTCTATCTCATCCGGAAATATAGCATCCCTTTTAGAAGTTAATGAAATAAATTTTCATTACATGTAAGAAAATACTCCTAACACGTCGTAGTAGGACTATTTTAGACAAAATACTAGCTGTTAGGTGGACCAATAATTTCATCAGTCTTTTAATAAATGATTTATCATTATAGTGCCCAAAAAAAAAAAAAATAAGGTGAGATTATTTCATTTTTAATAAAGAAATGTAACAAATTTTACTAATAAAAAATTTTGGTGTTCATTATTGCTTTGCCATTGTGAAGAGCCTTTCAATAAACTAAATTAGGAGAATCTTACATCCACTTTTTTTTTTTTTTTACCTTAGGGAAATTATGTAGTAAGGTATTGTATTGGTTCTATCTTAAATTTGACTCTCAATTATATTGTAATATTAGAATCACACTAATGAAAACAGTAATGAAAATTAAGCAAAACTTGATGAATTTCTGACTACGCAAAAATATATAGGATAATAGTAAAGCACCTTTTCTTTTGCCCCACTACAAACTTTTAAAAATATTTTTGCACACTCTTAAGAAACCTTTAAAATGTATGTAAAATAAATAAGTTGTCGTTGTTATTATTTTTATATAGAAAAAAAAAAAAAAAAAGATCGATGATATTTTCACATTCAGTCCAATGAGACATCATTTGTCACCATACCACCGTCAACAATGATGTGAAATAATAAGTCGTAATTTGGTCTTTAACCACTTAAAATGTCCAGTTGTCCACATAACAAATTCGTAACCCTAACCTTGATTAGCTCCCTAATTTCGTTAGTATGAAAATAAATAAATCCCCATCAGCTCATCAAGAAGGCTGACTTTCCAGAGCAAGAATTCTTCATTGTATTAATGAGATGGTGGACCACTGCCTACAATTTCCTTTAATTGTTAAATTAAAGATGTGATTGATTGCCCAATTATTATTTTTTTTTAAAGGAAAATATCATTTATACTAATAAAATAATATAGATAATGCGATTATCTATCAATAAAATCTGATGACATATAGAATGAAAAACGTATGCTTGATTGTCGAATTATTCATCCTAAAGAATCCAAAAATTACCTAAATCCCTCGTCGTATCCTAGAATAGCTATAGCTTGAGGAATAATTAACCTGTTTGAAGTAAAACACCAATTAACGTAGGGGTGGTAATTTTGTCACCATCTTTCACTCTCAGAAAATAGTGAGAATATGCATACGTTTCTTTTCATATTATATTTTTGCAAAGCACCATCGTAACGACACTTCTATGATAGGTAAGGAAATGTCGATTTTAATGAACCCCAACGGTTAAAAAAAAATATTTTTACTATTATTATTATTATTATTATTAATGTAGAGGCTATCACAAAATTGTCCTAATCATAATTCCAATCTATAAAGAAAAAGTATCCAATGTTAAGCTGTGACATGGAAATTTGAAATAACTCTGAGATGTCGAGAAGACTTTTATAGTCCCAGGTCCAATCGAAAAACCTTTGCCTTTTCTTTATTTATTTTCACTGCTTATTAAAAAGGTTTGTTTAGGATTGCACATCACTTTATGATTTTGGTCATGTATGATCAAGCACAACTTTTTTAGGGGGAAAAAGAGTAACATATTCACCATCCAATTGTACTTAAAGAAGCTGATTGATATAGAATAAAATCTTCCTAAAATTAGGACAATTCTTCTATATACATATATATATATATATATAATAAAGTAAGGAGAATTCTGTGTAACATAGGAAAAACATTATCGTGGCAAACGTTGTTAAACCTCATGTTAGTTCAACTAACCCCAAGCTGTTAACAACCTTAGAATTCTTTGGTGACTTAAAAAAAAAAAATTTATAAAACAGAACATTTATATTTCATGACATAAAAGTTCATAAAATATTATGTCTCGTTTTGGACCCAACGGCCGTCCCATGGGCCATGAGAAGGATTCCTTATGAACACCGCATCAGTCACACTTCCAAACTGGTGATTAGTAGGATTTTGACAATTTAACCTCAACAGAGAGTCAAAAATTCAAGTAAAAGGATAAAAAAAAATTATGACTGTTTGTTTGAATGAAAGGCTGTTTCCATATTTTCTCCACTTTATTTGAAAATGAAAATAATATGTTCCATCCATTGTCACACATGCCCTTGAAATGGCTATTCTTTCATTAAAAAGAAGAAGAAAAAAGAAAAAGGAAAATAGAAAAATGGTAAAAAGCCGAAACAAGAGAGACCAAAATAGTAAAATCAGCACTCCATTAATACTGAAATCGTAAATATACACTTTTAATTAAAAAGAGAGAGTCCCCAATAGAGCCTCAACCATTACAAATCAAAGGGCCAATTCATCAGCACATGATTAAAGCTGATTACAGAAACATATCCTTAAAAACCCAAAACTGCCTTTCTTAACCATCATAAAGCAATAACAATAACAATAATATCTATATTAATAATATCCAAAACAGATAGTGGCGGGTGGTGAGAGACCACCTCTGCCCTCACTGCTCTCCCCCAAAAAAAAAAACAAAAAAAATGAAGACCCCAACCCAAGAATGAATAGGGTTGCTCCCATAGATCCAAGGAGTAAGCCAAAATGAGGAAGGGCCATATTTAAAAATAAGCCCTTCCAAATTTTTGACCCAATTAGCCCAAAAAAGGCCCAGACTCCATGGAAAAAAGAACATAGTATACCATCTAATACCTTAGTATACTACTAGTTTACTACTACTACTAGCACTACCAAGTCATACATACTAGAATATATGACTGAAAAGTATAAATATAATATATATATATATATATATATATATGATCTAGTATATAAAATGGATGTGGGACTAGAATTGGCGGCCAGTGAAGGTCTGACCGAAGGACCAGTGGGCAGGGGCAACGTTGAAGGAGACGACGGTGCGGCCATCGCTGGTGGTGACCTTGAAGGAGAGGCTCTGCCCGTTGAGATAGGAGTTGCTCTGCCAGTTCTGTCCCCAGTTTCTCGACATTGCTTGCCACCCTGTTCTCGACCCTTTGATTGACGCCGCGTGTACATCACCTGCCCCACCGACGTTCGTGATCAGCACCAGATTGAAGTAGGAGTGGCCGTTGATCGTGAATCTCACGCCTCCCCTTCTCCTGCACGGTATCCTACCAAAAAAAAAAAACTGTCAAAACCCATTTCTTCACTCACTTTCTAGTCAAAAAGAAAAATATAATAATAGAAAGGAACAAACTTGCAAAGAGAAAAAGTGGGGATTTTCATTTTTGTTAAAATAAGCACAGTTTTTTTTTTACCGGTATATTTTTAAGTTGAGAGAGAGAGAAAAATGGTCACTTTATGAAGAACAAATCTGGAGGAGTTAGCTGACTAAGAAAGAACACTAAACTGAGGAGATCCGAGTACCAAAAAATCAAATATTTTCATCAAATCTAACTAAAGGTAACATTTTTAACCCCAAAAAAAAAAGTCATATAAGTCATTTTTTGGGGAGGTCTTACCTTCGGTAAGCGACAGGGACGATACCGGCTCTGTACTGGGCAATGTGCTGGAAGACAGGCTGAGAGAGGTCAAAGTGGTGGAGAGGAGGGTTGCACCAACCGCCGGCATTGTTGGGCAAGGCATTGTTTGGTGGGCAGAAATTGGTCGCCGTCACCACTATGGAGCCCGGCAGGCACCACTTTGGGTCACTCGCACACCTGATCTCGTAGCACGACCCACAGCTCAGCCCATTGTTGAACAGAGCCGTGCTCAGAGCTGCTGTGTTCGTCCCGTACCCTTGGCTGTACAGGTTCCCATACCCACACGCACCACCTTTTTTAAAATAAAATAAATAAATAATTAGTCACTTTTGATAAAAAAAATAAAAAATAAAAAAAAGGTGTTTTAAGAAATGTTAGTCCTTTGAATGAGAGCATATATATATATATATATATATATGTATGTGCATGTATATATACCCATTGTGCCAGAGGCGTCACTGCCTCCATAGAAAGTGGCATGTGCATTGTTCCAACCGCCACCATAGCCATGAGCAGAGGACACCATTGTTGCCAAAAACCCCACCAAGAAAAACCCGGCGAGACCCATTTTTTCCTTCTTTTTTTGGTTCCTGCATTAAGAAGAAGAAGAAGAAAAGTTTAGCATTTTTGGCTCAAGTTTGAAACTTTTTCTTAATGTGGCTTGAAAAAAGTAGCGAAAGGGAAATGTGTGAGGGAAAAGATGGTTTACTTGAACGAGAGTGGTGAGCAGAGAGGGAAAGGAGAATGTGAGAAAGATAAGTGAATAAAATGGGGAGCAATTGGGGGGGAATATATAGGGGAGGATGAAGGGAAAAATGGGGCTTGGGAATATTAACCACCGTTGCAAGTTACAACTAACACTTTTTCACTTTTAACAAATAAAAAAGAAAAAAAATTCTTGGGACCACTAACAGCTTGGCCAATTGGGGTGAGAGTCAGGGGTTAAGCAAACTAACTTTAATTTCAAATTTTTTTATTACCAACTCACTCACGTATCATATTTTTATTAATAAATATAATTAATTAATATGATAATATTTTAAATATTTATTAATAAAAAAACGATAACTCAAATATCATATTAATCGATATTTAAAAGTTAAAAACAGAGTTGATATCTCTAATATTTTTATGTTTATAATCATGTAAATAGTTTAAAAACAAAACAAGTTTACTATTTGGAGTTGGAAGGGCGGTTTTAGAGGGGAAAGCGTGTGGTTTTTGTTGCCTTCTTGGAGAGAAAATCCCCCAAATCTAAGTGGGGCATGGCTTGGTTTTTAGGCTTCTGATGGTTAACTCAATTCCCACATGCATAGCATCGACATTTTGCCGCGAGATAGATACCCCACCTCCCACTTTTTTTCTTTTTTTTTTTCTTTATTTTGTTCCTTGTGCCTCCTCCAAAAACTTACCGCAACAATTGTACTTTTATTTTATAAATAAGTATTATTATTTTAGTAGTTAATTAAATTAACTTTTTAATAATTTCATGTGTAATTATGTACGTAAAATTTTTTTTATCTATCAAACTGGTGAAAAATTAATCAAACAACTAAAACGATCGGATATATTGTGCTTGCTTTTTCACTGACAACGTCATTGTGAAGTCTTTTGGTTGGTGAGCTGGGTATTACTTGGTTTAACCAAAGCTTGATTAAAGCAAAGCTTGCAAGCAAAACTTCTTTCCTTCTTCCTTTTTTTTTTAAAATTTTTTTTATTCAACAAAGGACATAATAATAACTAAGTTACTTTTGTGCCGGTGCTTTAGGCTGTGTGAGACGCATTCAGAGGGCACATTGAGCAGTCAAGAGTTAAATTCTACTCTGGAACTGCTCAGCCGTTTATTACGACTTATTAAAAGTGTTGGGAGTTGGAAGAGTTTTAAATGCTCCAAATCTTTTCTGGTAAAAAGGACTTAAATGAGGTATTTTTTGACCAAGGCATTCATTAATTAAAAAAAAAAGAAAGAAAAAAAAAAAAAGAGAATTTCTAATCACTGAAATAGCAGGCTTTTTGTACGCCTCCAAAACGCATCACCGCCTCTCTTTCTTTTTTTCTTTTCTTTTTTATTTTATTTTTAATCCGTCCGATTTGATATCTCCATCTGCTCTTCTTGGAAGGGGGCCCATTCCTTGTTATCGTGGACGGCCCATATGAAACTTGACACGTTCAACTACAGTAAATGATTCTATATATTACATTTTTTTTTAAATAATAAAATAATAATAGTAATATTGCTGTAACCCTTTGAAACTGGGGGAAAGTTAAAGCCCCTAGCACGTGGGTGATGACATTTCTTAGCTGCCCTTCTTGTCAATTGAAAAATAATACCTCAGACCTCGTTTTTTATAAAATGTCTCCTCTCTCTTTTTTGCCCTTTGCTCTCGATGTAGGAAAATGGCTCAAGGCTTGGTTTGATTAGATAGACGGAGAGTAGGAAGGATGGAAATGATTATATAAATATTTTATATTATATTAGTATTCTATAATTATCACCTAATTGCACCGGACACATGTATAATTAGGAGCTTCTTTTCTTTGTGTATGTATTGACAATTCATATTGCTCAAGTCATTTTATATTTGTTTATATTAAAAAAAAAAAAAAACTTCAAAACGTCAAAGATTGAAAATATTATTGTTGTAAAGGTAGTCAAACAATAACTTATATTTAATTTGACCACAAAACGTAAAAATCAAATCCTTCTGTCACCAAACTTGGAAAAAAAAATAAGAAGAAGAAGAAGAAAAAATAATAATATTCTGGATTGGCTTCTCTTTATGCTCTATTAGCTAAAAATCTTTTTGTAAAGTTGTGTATATAACTAAGACAATTAGTAGTTGGTTTTTCTTTTAAGTGCATTCAAGTGATCTATAAGTATAATGAGTTCTTTTTCATATTATCTAGAAATTATAATTTAGCAAGATTTATTTATGAGTATACTGATTCATTTTTTTGAAAGACATTGTGATCAATCTGCTTCATAGATGAATGTTAGCTTATTTTATATATAAAAAATAACCTGTGAGGATTAATTATTTAAGAAGATAAGACATGCATGGAAAACGATAACATGGATTCTGAATTGACAGAGAGATTGAGACCATGATTCGCGGTATTAGTGTTCAATCATGTTTAGCAACAGCCAAATACTTAAGTCCAAGAGAATGCATTTACGTATCTCCTTTGTAGCTATTCATTGACTTGAACAGAATGTACGCTTCACATAATTTCTTTTTTTTTTTTTTCATACTCTACTGAACGGCTTCGTTTTTTCCATTGTCTATAATTTTTTTTTTTTTTTTTTTTTTTGCCTTCTTTATCAATTTTTAATTACCCTTTTCGAACTTTGAAAAATTATTTATGTATGAAAAATTCTTACAGCATTTTTTAAAAAATAAAATAACTAGCTAGGGCTCACCTTTCGGAGGTCTGCTATGTTCTTGGATACTGCACTTTTGGAAGAAATTTGACTTGCTTTAGGTAGACTTTAATATGCACTATTTTCAAAATGAAAACCCTTAAACCTACTTGAGAGCTCAAATTAGCTCACAAATAAGATAAAAGTCACCAAAGGGCAAAAAAAAAAACAAAAACAAAACAAAATGGAAGCAGAATTGAAGACAAGTGTTGTTATGGTAGAGAGAGAGAGAGAGAGAGTTTTTACGGTACTTGTCAGGTACCATATAATAGGTACAATTATTGTAATTATTGATGTAGATTTTAACGGCCTATGAAAACATTTTTAACGTAATCACATTATAAATCTTAGCATGTACACTAATATATCTAACTACTAAAAAGTTAATACAACAACTAAATAATAATAGCTATTAATAGAATAAAAATACAGTTCTGAACATAAATTTAACCAAAAGGAAATTACAAAAAAAAAAAAAAAAAAAAAAGGTTGAGAAAGAAATAAATAGAGTAGGGTATGTTTTTCAAGGTTAGTGACAATTGCCTGTACACAAGAAACGCGCCAAAGAAGCAGCTGCACATGCAGTTCCTTGTTTGTTTCTTATCCCTTCAAAACCCTTTTTGGATTCTCTCAAGATTTTCCTGCTTTTTGAATTTTCGATTTTGCTTCGATTTTCTGATTCTTTGCAAACAACATCAGTATAAAGCTAAAACCATAAAAGATAAAAAAGAACATATACGTATACATATAACAACCGGGCAAATAAATTCAAAGTTCATGTACATGAATGTATATGTATGTACAAATATTTATATATGTGTGTGTATATCATATATGTGATGGTACCAAAAAAGATGAGAGAGGAAATTACAGTGGCAATATCTCTTTGGTGTTGGTGCCATTTAATATGTTTATGGAGTGGTTGTTTTCTCTTATTCGTCAGTTTAGCTATTGGTGCGTCCCTGTTGGAGGATTTATATACGTATATTTGTGTGTGTATATATAAATAAATAAATATATATATATATATATATATGTGGAGAGCATTATTCTTCTGCTCAGACCACTTACCAGTAAAATTATTATTCCAATCCTCTGATATTTTACAGTGTTGAGTTAACTTCTCTCTATTCTTGAAATTATGAAAATATCCTAACAGAATTTTTTGGCTGTTTACAAGAAAATACTCATACACAACAAATTTTCATCAAATCCTATCCAATTTACCTGCTTTTTGTGTTTGTTCGGTTTAAATATCATTGGTAAACAACAACGTGAATTTCTAATGGTAATATTTTAAAATCCGTTTCGCAGAAGTATTCGGAAAAAAAAAAAAAAAAAAAAAAACAACTTGAGATGAAAACATTTGAATAGTAAAATTTGAACTGTCATTCGAATTGATATTTTGAAATTAACATTTTGAATAGAAATATTTAAATATGTATTTGAAAGCAATTATCCAAAAAGTCACAGAGAGATACAGGGAAGGGCCATTTGAAATGGTTTTATTTTTATTTTTTTTTTTCAAAATATTGTAGAGGATATATCAGAAATGAGGTAATTTTTTTTGGGGGACTTTTTATCATTTGAGAACAAATATCCAAATGACATTTGGATGCTCTATTTCCTATTGTGCCATCCAAATGTGTATTTGAGCAGACCAATCAAAAGAAATGATTCAAATATTGACAAATGATTGTGTCAAACAAGAGATTAGTTTTGTATATTTGTCACTTTGCTAGTCTCTATTTTCTGCTCGATGTGAAAAATTTTCAGGCTCACGTAACTATTAGTTGAACTTTATATATAATTTTACATGTAACATGTTATACTTTAAAATTTTTACTATAAATGATAAATATCAACAGAAAATATTACGTATTGAAAAATTAAAGTTATAAAACAATAATCTTTATTTTATATATGTCAGATCGTACACTGGAGACTTTGCCAAAACGTTAAAGATGAAAATGGGACAGGGTTATTTTCGTAAAAACAAAGAAACATGGGAAGGGAATGGTAAAATTCATAGTATAGCAACAGATTCCACTTGGAAAGCTCAAACGGCCAAAACCAATAACCAACCAAATTGCAGTTATGATAGGCCGAAAGCATCCCAACTTCCTTTTGTACTATTCCCTTTTTGCCTGCAACTCCAATCAAGATTCAATCAGGACCGTCCATCCTTATCTTGCAGTCTTTATCTGAGCGATATCAGATTTTGCTGATGCCTGGCACTTAGATTTTCCCTCCTTTCATGTTCTCACTCCCATTTCCCTGTTTGCTAAAGGATTCACTCTGTTTCTTCAGGATTTGATACTCTGCGCACGCTAAATTCACTTCCATTGTTGACCACGAAAGTTGGTTTAGCATCTTCTCCTGTCTTTTTTCGCAGATATTTCTACGGTATGATCTGAAAAAATCTATTATCACCACAACTCTGTTTTTCAACTATCAATTCTGTATATTTGTTTTTATTTTGATGTGATTTTTTTTTTTTTTTTTTATCAAATCAATAATAAAAGGACATGCCTTGTATAAATCGATA
The DNA here is from genome assembly GCA_008635985.1 of Ficus erecta. Taxonomy (NCBI): domain Eukaryota; kingdom Viridiplantae; phylum Streptophyta; class Magnoliopsida; order Rosales; family Moraceae; genus Ficus; species Ficus erecta. The sequence goes on along the minus strand of BKCH01000012.1, from coordinate 3,114,126 downwards.
CGAGGCGTTGAATGCAAGACTCTAGCTTATTTTGCATCTAATTTATTAAATATTTTTTTAACTCAAAATTATTTTTTACTATTCATATTTTTAAATATATATAACAGATTCAAATTTTAAAAGTTCATAACTTTATTATTTTAAATTTAAATAAGATGATTTTATTTTTAAATATCATAAAATTTTAAGAGAATAAATAAGATCTATATTGATTATTTCTTTTTTTCTAAACATATTTTAAGTTTTTACACTTTTTTACTCCAAATAATTTTTTTTCAACCAAATACATAATTTCAAAACTTCAATTCAAATATTTCTAATACCTGCCCCAAACGGGCTATAAATTCAGCTCGTTTTGCATACTTTAAAACAGAAAAAGTTATTTTGATGTGATTTTGGTATAATTTAACGTTAAGAAAAATGCACTACTTATAACAGCAGGGATAAACCTCATTTTTGCTTTTAACTTCTTTCTTAAGTCTTTAAGTGAATCTTAGTTGTTGGATGATGAGAAGAAACAATATTAATCGTTAACAATTTTCTTGATTTTAGCCGGCAACATCTTTTTCTTCTGTTTCTCAATTACTTATGCCGTTTTATTCCATTATTTATGGGGTGTTTGGTGTGTAAGTTTGAGTTAAGATTTGTAAGTTTAAATAGTAAATTTTTTTGAATTTTTTTGAATTTTCAGAAAAGACAAACAACTTTTTGGAGAAAAAGACAAAAAACATGATGAAAAAAGTACAGTTTAGTTTAAACTAAACTCATGGCCAAACAAGCTCTTAATGTCTAAAATTTAAACTACAATGGTACATTTTTTAAATGTACTGTAACTTTTTTTTTTTTTTTTTTTTTCATTAGTGCAAACATGATATACTGAAAACCAAAAGTAAACTCCATTCGAGATGGGATTCATTATTCCAAGGCAAACATGAAACCCGAGTGAAAATTGTTGCTTCCAAAATAAATATATATATTACTCCCACAATTACTACCCACCACAATAATCATGGCGCGTGATTCACCTGGAGGGAAAACCTATTTCAATGTGCCACGTAGTTTGAGTTTTTGGCACTAAAAAAAGTACAAGGGCATATATGCACACAAAAAAAAAAAAACAAACAAACAAACAAACAAACTTGAAGGAATTTCAAATTTTAAATCATTCTAATCATTTTGGTATTGGGGAAAGTACTGAAACACCCGTGAGGAACATGGTCACGAGTTCTTTCTTTCTCTCTAATCCCCATTTGATGTGTTGTTAAAAGTGTCACTTTTTTTTTTCTTTTTTTTTTTTGGGGTTTTTTTTTTTTCGGGGGATCTCTTTAGGCCCGCCATGTGGGAAAAGTAGTTACACTAGTTAAAGTGGTCATCATGTGCTTAATCACATTTATTGGTAAAAAAATCCCAATTAATCAAATATCAAAATCTTCTCTCCAAATAAGTGGTGGACCAGTTTGAGAAATCAACAAATTTTGTAAAAAGATTTTAGTTTAAAAGAAAAGTTTTATCTTTCCCAATGGGAATGCTCCAAGTTGACCATTCCACAACAAATACAGAATTTGATTCAAAATAAAGATAGACACAGAAGATTCACAACAGAAGGGTGATTTGAAAGCCCTTTTTAATCCTTCACAAACTGAATTTTCAATTTCACATAGAGAGATAAGAGAATAAAGCCCCACTTGGAATTCTTCTGGCAGATATAAAATATAGAAAATGCTTTTCATAGCTTCCTTCCTTTAAAAAGCTTTGTATGCAATTTTGAAGCTGCTGGTCACAACCCCACACATGTCCAACTTCCCCACCTTCACCTTGCGCGTGTATCTCACTTTCCCTTACCACACAACGAACACAATACTGGAATTTTATGGTAAGTTACGGAAAACTACTCTATCAACAGATATAATTGTGACCCTCGCCTCCAAAATGCGTTAGAATTATATGATAAAAAAAAAAAATAGTATTAGGGACACCGGCTTTAATATCAACCTTTTAAGTATTAACTCACGTATTATATTTTCATCGATAGTTGTAATCAATTGATGTGGTAATACTTTGAACACTTACCAATAAAAAAATGGCAACTCACATGCCACATATGTTAGTACTTACTTATCAAAAAATATAGGATAGTACTTAAAAATTGATATTAGAATTGATATACTTGATATTTTTCTAAAAAAATATATATGATAATCTAACAAGACTTAATAAAAAGTTTACTATTTTTTTTTTCTCATGAAGATGTCTACAATAAGAACTATCATTTTTAACTACTAGTAGGAACTGTAATTTCAGCTGTTGGATTCAGTTTTTAACTGTCTAATTTATAAATGTGAGTACTTTGTGTCACGCGCTGCAAATTTTTAATAAGTACACTGTTGATGTCGATTTCTGCTCCGACCACGAAGTACCACTGCCGACCACATTTCTCGATCTTCCCACCTTCTCGGGTACACCTTCACCTTCTCGGATGGTCGGCTGACCAGGATATCAGCCGACAACATCCTGTGGCTCCACGAGAGCGAGCGGTGTACGCGGACTGTGTCGTTCTCGGACTACCCCATCGGATCGGTTGTTTCCAAGTTCGCACAGGTCATCCGGGCCCACAGTCACCACAGCTGACACCAATCTTGCCCTGGCACCCATCAGCTACAGGCGCCGCCCACCTACTCCTGCAGAACATCACTTCGCCACCCGCCGCCACCTACTCTGACACCAAACCTGCCCCTGCAGGCGCCGACGGCGGACACCCTTCTGTCCCCTACTTGGAGTCAGACCCCACGTGGCACACGCCCACTGGGCCAATAGCCCCTGCAGGCCTAAAACCCTAGCCATCCGCCGGGTGTCCTAGGTAGCCGACCCGACCGGGTCGCCCCGAGCACCCGAGTCCGGGGAGGACGCCTATAAATAAAGAAAAAATACACAAATTCAGGTATGGTCATTCTTGTCTTGTCAAATCTCTGCCTCTCCCTACGCTCATCAGTTTCTTCACTGACTTAAGCATCGGAGTGCCCGCGGCAGACACCACACCGGTGTCCCCATCATTCCGAGGTGCTTCTCTTTTGCAGGTGACCGACGGCGGAGTTACTGGCCTGAACTTACCGGACGATCCTGTTACTTTGGGTGTTGCTGCCGGAGACGTTTTCGGCATCAACATGCACTTACATATTACGTTGTTAAAAAGTTAACACATTGGTTAACATAATAAAAAAAAAATCAATTTCCTATCATAAAGAACTCTTAGTTTGAGTTTGGTTCGCCGGTTGGAAATGAAAATTTTAAGTTGAAGTTGGTTGAATTTTTAAAAACTAGTTATAAATTTTATTGACTTTTCAGAAAAAGATAAAAACTGAGATGAAAAAAATACAATTTAGTTAGAGCTAAATTATAACGCCAAATGAAGCCTTAAAGCTGTAATTTTTTTTTTATTCTCTCACTTACTTGAAAGGCGAGTGAAGGAAGGGAATACCAAGGCCCGCAATCAAAGGAGTGTTTGCCTAATAAAGAGAGAGAAGCTGTATCTATGGAACAGATTTCTTATGCTTTGTTGTCTTTTTTATTTTATTTTATTTTATTATTATTATTATTAACTATATTTTTAACTGCCTTAGGGTTACCTAACCTAACTAAAACTACCACTTTCTCATGTTTTTGCTTTCTTTAATTAGCATTAAATTTAAAAGAATCAAACTGTTGCTCTAAAAGCATTTCCAACTACCACCCATTTTAAGATTAATTGGTAAAAAAAAAAATAAAAAAAAAAAGGGAAGGCTTTAAAAGTTCTTCTGTTCTGAGAAGGTTTGGTTGCATTTCAGTTAAAGCAAGAGGCATATATTAGAGGCTTCAGCTCTGCAGGACCATATTAAAGATTAAAGTGTTCTGGTCATTAAAATCACCTAGAGGAAAGGAATAATAAAACATTTTAAAAATGTTTATACATAGAGAATATTGTTACCACTATATTATGAGTTGGTTGAATTAGAGCCATTTGATTCGGGTTCTCTTTATTAATTTCATTCCCTTTTTTTTCAATAGAGTTTTGAAATTTGGGAATTGGTTCGATTATAGTGACGCTGCCGACAAATCTTTATGCTATTTAGTTATAACCATTTACCTGAATGAACTCTTCTGTTGCTTCAAATAATATAATATAATGTAATACTTTTTAATAGATATATATATATAAATATATATTTAGAATCAATTGTGTAGAGTTTTCTGTAAAGTTAAGCAAAGAGGGTCAGCATCGGATCTTGCTTTGGATTCTAAATTGATCGTTTACAGAGGGTCAATCAGTTCGATGATAATAAGCCCACCATTGTTAAAATATGTAGATTTTTTTTTTTGATAGGCTAGTTCATTTTGAAGAAGAACAAAAAAAAAAAAAAAAAACTCCTCTAATGGGGCACCTCATTTATGGGATCATTAACCGCAACTGTACGATTTAAATAAAATTTGAAGCAAGTGTAGTTGTGTTGTTGCTCAAGAAATATTTTTACATTAATCAACCGATTATCATATATGCTATCAAATTTAAACTATATAGTTATGATTACAATATTTCAAATAGAAAGTTACATATAAACAACTAATTATTATAAATTTCTAAACAAAAAGTTACAACTACCGGATGTATCCATAGACGCTCATTATATACAAGAGCTTTCCTATATATATGTTTTACCTTTCCTGTTTTTACTACCGTTGGGGTGTAGTTAGCGTATTGGAGGGTACCTTATAGAGGAAAAACTATAGGAATATATATATATATATATATGATTACACTGTACAGGATCTAATTAAAAGTACAATAAGTTGGCCAAAACCTAAAAGAAATAAATGGTACCCAAAAATGTACATCAAGTTGGGAACCTTCATTCTCTGGCGTTTAAAACTCTTTTCTCTATTTTTCTTTTCATGAAGACGTGATTCGTGTGGGCAAAAGCTGGACCAAACTGTTCGATGTTGATCGTTAACCACTTCATTGATAACCTAACATCAAGTTTCAACTTCCAAATTTCTTCCCGAAGAAAAAAAAAAAAAAACTTATCTCTTTCGTATTAAATGTTCATGAATTTCAAAACAACAATTCATCTTATTTAGATGGCTATGGTTACATCTTGTAAGATCTCAATAAAAGTTCTTATTTAGGTCAAAGGTTTGGTGACATAAGCCATGAAATCGAATTAAACTCTTCTGAAGGCGATAGTTAACAGAAACGAGAGTAATCTAATCTAGATCGGTTGCTTTAACAAGCAACTGAATTTTTAATTCATTCCTTGCTAATAAGTTTCCCTAATGACTCCATCAAGCTCAAGTGGGCAAGCGAATTAAATAATACGTATTTACAGATAAAAAATCACATTCTTACGGGTCGATTTCAAAATTTTTTTTTCGAGCGTCGATCGGATTTCATATGTCACAAGCAACAATGTCCATTTGAGGCGACATTGCATGGAAAGTGATGTTTAGAGCAAAATCTCTATCTGCATGTGCTTATAGGCCTTGTTGCATGTGCAGTACTAATGTAGTACTACAAGCTTGGGGTCATTAACAGAGACAAATCAATATCAAGTTTTGATTGAATAATTTAACATTGCATTTTTCATGGGAAGGAAAAAGATTTTTATGGCAAATATGTTTAAATTATTTATGTTCCTTTTTTGTACCAAATTATTTAAAAATGAAATCATTAGAGTTAGTGAGCCTAATTGAACATGTTAAATAAAGTGTACTAATTACACATGTTGTTGTATACTTACGCTTCTACATTGCATAAACAATTCCTCAATTTGTCCACTAATAATGACGAATTACTGCTAATCTAAATCGACCTAATAAAGTAAATCTTATATTTATAACTAATTAATTAAAAAGGCTAATCACCTAGAAAGGTGATTATGTGTTAAAAAAATTAAAAAACAAAATCTCTAGACAATGCTTTAGAACTTGTGGATATGCGTAGAAATTGCTCTGTCTGCCATGATTTAGCAATCATCTTAGTTTGTTTGTATTATTTTGTTGCAAATGACATGACCAATTAAATATTATTCCTTAACCTTGAGAATGACTGTCGGCAACATTAGACTCCGCAACAACAATTTCAGTTAAAATCTTCGTCCATAGTAACATTATATCAGTTATATGATATTTATTTAACGTAATTTTTTTACGTGAATAAAATTATAACATCAAGAAATTTAATATCAATTTTATCTTTTCAGAGTCATTATTATACTTTTATCACAATTTTTTTTTTGTTATTGATTTTATGTTACATCTCTTATTTTCATATGTTTTGGTGAGTGCAAAAAGGTTCTTGTCCAACATTTTGCTTCCTTGTAATTTTTGTTGGCATATATATACATACAAAAATTTCCCACGTCCTTTGTGTTTTAAAGACGAGAGAGAGAGAGATAGAATCCAAAGAATAAGATAAAAAAATATATTCCCTTTTCTACCCCAAAAAAAAAAAAAAAAAGATTAAAAAATCTATACCAGATGCAAAAGTCCAATTTCCTGACTCACACTCTAACCAAGTAATTTGTCAACTACAAGTTTTATATTTGAATTTTGAATTTGAGGTACATTCCTTGAAAGAGTTTCAAACAAGCTCTATGTGAAACTAGTTACGTATGTTGTTGATACCTTTCTCCACCTTTTAACTATATGTGAAACTATGTGAAAATCAGTGTAGTTATATATTTTGCTGAAGCTGACATATTATATATATAGATGTCGTAATTATTTGCGGCTACTGATCAGTTAATAAATTGACCATTCTATTTATTTCTAGGTTTCCCAAAAGCCAACTATGAACATAAAATTTTTCATTATTTTCATATTCACAATAGTTTGAAAATAAAACTCAATTCCAAATTATTTAAGAAGAGTGGCGTTGAGTTTTTCGACTCATTAAGTGTTTAAATTTCATCGTATATGTGGGCCATGCTGAATAAAGCATCTTCCAATTTAATACCTGTAATTTTTATGGCTCTCATAAGTCATGGTGTAGTAATTTGGTGGTTTGTTTGTTTGGGATTTTTTTTTTTTTTTTGTTTGTTTGTTTGTTTGTTTTATTTTTTTGCTAAAGGTTAACTTGGTGGTTTTAAATGGTCATGTCTTTGATGTTGGCTATATGGTTGCCAATCCAAGCAGCTAGATTCGCCCTCTATGAAATGAGGAGATATTTTCTTAATCCTATATGGCTGCGCCAAATTGCCTTTTCGTACTCTTATTCTTGTTTTTTGTTTTTTGTTTTTTGTTGTTGTTTTTCACAATGCAGTAGCTCTTGAATAATAATAGGTTGATCTAATAATTTATTAGATTTTAGTCACAAAAAATGTCTGACGATTGATCGATAATACCGGGATCTAATTCACAATATCAATATCCATTCTCAAGTATATTATTTAATTTCTAATTCTAACATTTAGGACATGTTTACTTTGCATCAAAGAGAAAGAGAAAGAGAAAGGGAAAGAGAGTAGTTATTTTATTTCTCACTTAATCATATGTTTACTTACAAAACGAGGGATGCGATTTTCGTGGTCCCTATATAATAAAAGGAATGAAGAAAGGGAATGTCAATCATTACATTCTCTTGGTATTGATTCCTTATTAAAGGGAATACATATCAAATTTATTCATATAGCCTTAATAAGTTTCCATGTGCTAATGTTTTCTTTATTGTGTAAAATGATCTTTTAGTAATTATATTAATAAGATTAACATTACTAATGTTAGTAAACACTATAAAGGGACCATTCAATAGGTAAGAAAACACTAGAAAGAGAATTAATTATTCTCTTTCCTATTCCTTTATTTTACTTTCAAATCCCATTACCTTTCCCAATACATTCATTTACGGTTTAGTAAACACGCTCTTAAAAGTTTACAAGTCCTTCATGCAATTTATGATACTGATGTTGAAACTTTTTACGTCTGTAAATACATCATTTCACTTTGCAAATCCGACCCTCAAATTTATAAATATGTCGTTCTTGATATCGTTGCATTCTTATGGACTTTCTTTCAGTGATTTCGATAAGTACTTAAAATGTTTAGTGATCAAAATCAAGTAAACAATGTATATATAGTAGAAAAAAGTTTCATTATGCTATTCCTTGTGAGATAAAAATGAAATCCATTAGCTTGGCCACTTCAATTAGCTTTTTGGGGAGAAGGACTAGGAAGACCTCATAGGGGGAAAAAGGAAAAAAGAAAAAAGAAGAGTATGTGTAACGCAGCAATTCAATGACAAAGTAAACGTGACACTAATTTCCCAATTTACACAGGGGGCAAAATAAGGCTCACCTTTTTTTTTTTTTTTTGTCCGAATATTTATGTATGATTATAACTTGCATGAAATATATCCTGATTTTCTATCTATTTCATGTCATTGCTTTTTTTTTATTTATTTTTATTTTATTTTAATGTCATTCATGTCATTGTATTGACACGCATAAATATCCCCATGAAGAAATTTCAAAGAGTGAAAAAGTTTTCTATTTGAAAATTTTTCCCTCGCAAAAGGATCATGCGTAAGGCTGACATGGGCATGAAAGAGAGGGAAATGAATGGATAAGAATAGTGATTTAAAAAAAAAAAAACACTAGTAGTATTTTTTACGTTCTTGGATCTATAGAGGTAGAAAAAACAGTAACTATTAGGACCCTACCGATAAGATGAAAAGAATTCTGACTATGGATCTTCATTAGCTAATATATCATGGGCTTCAAGAGCATGCTCGAAAACGTAGTCTATATTAACACAATATCGATAGATTTTTACATGTAACAAAACTCGAACTCATGATCGATAAAAACATGGGTAGGTCTCAAATAAAACATTCTTTATCACGTCGCCACTATCCGTGGTAACACTACCCAATTAGAAGATAGAAAATCCAGATATATATATATATATATATATATATATATGCATGGACGACAACAGAGTCATCCACTTACTGCTTTCCACAACGACAATTGGTCATGAGGGTGAGGGCATGAAGCACTAAACTAAAAAGAGCCCCACTTCCTTTTTGACAACTTAGTCATCGCTTTTTTTTTTCTTTTTTTTTTTGGGGGGGGGGGGGGGGCGCAAAAGTTCCAAGATAGAAAAGCTTGTTTTGGTGCACGAATGTTGTAGGGAGATTTCACCAACATAGAGCAATATAGGGTAAAAATGGGTTAATAAAATTAATAATCTAGAGGGAAGTTAGGTTTGTAGGGGGAATTAATGTAAACCTATATCTCTGTTCCTACTTGGGAACAATTTTAGTAGTTTTCAATTTTTAGGACCCAAAAAGAATTTTGATTGTGACTTCCTCTGAAAAATGAGGCAATGGTTGGACCCCTCCATCACATGGGGGTAACATGCTTAAACTCTCTTAGGTTCATATGGCTTCAAATTACCATCATCATGCAGTGCATGACAGGCAAAACCCAACAGCCCCCAAACCCCGCCCCCCAATTTTAGCAAAAAATTCCAGTCCTTACCCTTTTAGCCAGCCAAGCAAAGAGGAGGTCAATTCAAATTCATTTTTCTATGCGTGACTTAGGAAACTTCACCTTTTTGGCCAATATATATATATATGTATATATAAATATTCCCCATATTTGTATGAATAAAAGTTTGATCTATTCAAATTTTCTTACCATCATGATTTTAAGAACCATAACTTTTTGTACATGCAAGTTTGATTTCGTTTAGTTTAAAGTATTGACAGCAAAGTTCAAAAAAAAAAAAAAAAAAAAATCTGACAGCAAAGTTTTTAACTTTTCTCGGTCTAGAACATGGCATGTGAGGCACAATAGCATGCATGTGAACATTTGAGTGTCATTTCATTGTTGTGTGAATGTTTAGCAACTAAGTAGACTAGTCTAGTGGTAGGTTCATCGCTTTACAGTTGTGGGCTACCAAATGTAAAAGTTATGGATAATGGTATTTAACATGATATAGTTACCTACCATTAAAAAAAAAAATTTCTCCATTTTTATTTATTTATTTTTAGTGAATAAAAAAGGATCTGGACTAATCCTATTATTTTCAGGTTTTCAGTCCCACAGACAAGAATTACTTTCTTTAGGTATGACAATGACAAATTCTTTATACCAATTTATCTCAGTCAGCCATCCGTTCTATTTTTATTTATTTTAGAAATGAGAGATTCAACTCTCAACAATATAAGGTGTGTACAATATAATTATTGTTGATGTCAAAATGTTGACTCAACACCAAATATGGAATCACTTGATATAAGGGCTTGTCACTCGATTGGTCTATTTGCAAAACAAGGAAGAGCATCTCGGAGTAAGTGACACCAATGGAATTTCTGTTAGTAACTCTTTGATACTTAAATCAGTAGTGGGTACTAGTCGGTAAGGAAAGAGGCAGAGTATTGGTAAGAAAAAGTGTCTATATTTGTGTGAGTGAAATGCTACACTATTTAAAGGTATATTGTTGTTACAGATATTTAGATCAGATCTAGTAAATCGTTGTAACCAATACACGTGGTTATAAGATGCCCAATGGGGTGACGCTACTGGCCCCACAACACCAAAGGAGTAAGGTGTACAGTCATGAGGGTCGTGGGAGGAGTGCCATGTGGACTGGTCCATTAGGTGAAGGTCAGCAAGGTGGGCGAAGGTTGGGGCTCGCTTGGCTTGCTCGGCATTGTTGACCTACCCGACTGTGTGTGGTTTCTGGCAAGGGTGCTCTTGGCACTAGTATGATTGGCCGACTCGTACATTGGGCTGAGTGAACTGATAGTTGCATAGTTTTGGTTTTAATGCACAAACATTGTTCGATCATATTTTGGTCAGATAATCATGTTTGTGGTTCTCGGCTAAATTTACTTGGATTTTTTTTCTTTCAAGAGCTTGATTGCATTATTTGTATAATTCAATTGTTGGACAAAACAAACCCCTCATTGTCACTCTAATTAGAAAAAGAGCAAAAAAGAACATAAAGGAAAGAAAAGGGGGGAAAAAAATTCAAACCATAGTGATTGCACTTTAATGGAGAGTCTCCATCACAAAGATGACTAAATCTAATGGGAATAGGAAGTTTTTATCTCATTGTGGGAAAATGGATGGAAAATGAAAAGGATTTGCTTAATTATGAAGAACATGGCTAGTGGGAAAAGAACAATTGTCATGATACCAAAAGAAGGGCCCAATTGTGAAAAAAAACTCAGTTTGTGGCTACAAATAGGAACAAACATCCGGCAAAGGATCCATTTTGAAGGGTACAAATGTGCAGATGTCTTTGGTAATGCCAACAGGGCACATGATTGTGGGGAATAGAAAAGGAGATAATGAAGAATATGGTCCCCTTTTCTTTTTGTATAGCCCAAGAAAAATTGGGCTATCAAAATTAACTTTCATCTCAACCTCTATTTTTTTATTAATAAATTTTGTGTTGGGAAAGCTCACATATTGGTGCACAAGTTGGCCCATATGTAAGGACCGATAAGCACTTGTGAAATAATGTAAGCCTTACACTGTAGCTTATTCATATAATAATATTTTATAATATAATATATTCTATATACATGTATAGATAAATTGATATATATTATATATCCTTTAGTTATGCAATTTATGTAGAGGCAGAGGAGTAGTACTGATCATGATAGTGCACTTTATACCTATTTCAGTATGGGGACCATGCATTTTTATATAGTTTTAGAGTTATCTTCTTCCCTCCCATTAGTGTTTTCACACTTTAATGTTATTCCCATTGGTGATTCTTTTTTAGTTGATTAAAAATCAATTTCCAACTTGGGAAAGGCAAGTAATTATGCAAGAGGGAAAAAAACACGCTTGCAAAAAATTAACTATGAATTGATAGAACGTTTTTTTTCGTCTAGTAACTATCATAACAAAAAAAATAAGATTCACGGTTTATTAGTATGATGACACAAACATTGATAGAGGTTACTATTACATACCAGCTATAGTGATTATTGTTATTTTCATGTAAAAATGTGTTAATTCTTAAATTCTATTATGTGAGCATCAAAAGTTTAGGTAATTTTGTGTAGTGATGTATAACATTACTCCTATATTGTAGTATTCCCAAGTGTTGTTTTGGATACTTGTCTTGTACTGATAGTCCTTTTTATTTCTGCGTTTCATTGTTTAGGTCTAACAGGACGTGGAAAATTCAGTTGAAATAATATATGCCAAGAAAAATGCAACGTAAAATAATTACTTCCACAAAGCAAATTGACCAAAGGATGCGAATTTGTCTACTCAGACCAACTCTAACCTCCAACTGTGAATTATCATCGGCCACTCAATCCATGGAATAAAAATAATAACAAGTCATATCCATTTAGATATTTTTATTTTATAGTTTTAAATATTAAATCTGATCAAAATCACGTTAAAATTAATAAACATGTCTGATAATTTTTGAAGCTCTAGGATATTTTTTTCATGTTTCATGTAGAAGTCTCATATTTTTGCTCATGGTTTTTCTTTAACCTCTTGTAGGTTTCAATTTTTACAAGTCAGAAAATATACCACGTGTCTATCTAATCATAAACTTGTTGTACTTTTTAGCGGCAAAGATTTGTCTACGTTGTTCCATAGAAAAATGAACAAATAACGGAAAAAGAACAAACCTTGTTGAAAATGGACCAGAAGGGCATTGAAATTTCTTTCAACCCACGGAATTTGGACCATCTTTTTATGGACCGTTTCATATGAAGCGAGAGGGCATAATTGAAAAACTATTTCAGATAACCTCCACAACTCCAACAAACAGGTGCATGAAGAGATTTAACAATCGCATAGACACAATTTAGCTGTAAAATATCGTCATGACAAACATGGAAATATGTATCTATCATTAAACATCAGTTTATAGGTTTCGTTTTGGAAATCGGTGATGTTTTCATGCCCTCACCAGAGATCACTTCACCAGAGATCACTAGTGTAGCGTAAAGGGAACCAGCCCACGCTCTCAGTCAACAAATATTTCGCCGAATTGCACCAATCCTCTTTGCGGATTTGACAAAGGTTAGAACAAAGACTAACATAGCATAAGTACTTTCCATCCACATTTCAACAAGCAAGAGAGTAGAGACGGACAAAAATTTGAAGATGAAATTGTTTAATTTCCAACCCGTGGTTCACACGATTAAATCTATACAACATAACCAGATCATCCAATCACATTGCGAAAGAATCTACATATTGTTGCATCAGCCATTCCTGCTCGGCCCTGCTATGATCTTTGACTTTGAACAACCAACCGCTCCTTGATCGATAGCTCTCACGCTGAATTGCTGCGAGGAATAGGAGCCGCTTTTCTTTAACTTGCCTGGAAACTCTTTGCTCGAATTACCCTTCAAGGAAAGATTCTTTTTAATGCGGTTCCTGTTGAGTAAAAGCATTGTGTTGCGGGGTGGCACGTGCAAAGCACCTTCAACACAATCTCCCACCTGCACACAACCCCAAGGCCGTGATGGCCCGTCCTCATTAAACGGCTTAAGCTTGGGGAAACTGTTCCTTGATCTTGAACAGCTTTTCTGTTCAGGACAGTTTTCCTCCTCCAATCTGGCACATAAGGGGCAGGGAGGGTCATTCCTGCGCATCTTGGGTGTTGTTTGTTCCAAGCATTCGGCATGAAAAACATGACAACAAGAAAGGACCCCGGTGACTGGCATGTCCCCACTTCTCACAATCCGACGAGAACTCCAAGGTGATCTCTGAGAAAGAAACCTTTCGCACAAGCCACATCTAAGACCATCAGATGGATTACATGACCGAGTGCATATTTCAGTTTCAAACATCTCCGAAACATCTGCAAAATCAAGGCTGCTGCTAGCACTGCTCCAGCTGTGTGCATCCCTTTGAGCGGCAGCATCGTACTCTGGCAACCCAGCAACTGCAAAGTCAGAAACCTCTCCTGGGGAGGTTTGTCTGGGGAAGGACAAGGGATGAATAGGTTTTGACATAAAAGAGCGGCGGCTTGAGAAGGTACGATGTGAGGATGAGCGTGATTTGGGTTCAGACTCGCTACTGTCTGAACGGAATGAAGTGGAGCCCCCACTATCTGGATTTTCTGAGGTTCCCTGCAGAATTAATCAATGTGAGAACATGATTTGGTGGAAAATTTTTCGTTTGGTTCAATCTAAGAAAGCTTTATAATGATTGACGTACCTCCATGGTAGGTCTAAAAGATGGTGGACCCAACGCAATACCTAGCATGTCAGAAACACAGTAAGAAATTTCAGCCAAGAAAACTAATGAGAATAGTATAAATAAGAACAATGAGATTAACACGGTCTAGATTTTTTTCTTCTTAACAGATGCTGAAGTTTCCGTCATTAGGAACAAAGAAGATGGTTCAGGAATAGCCATAACATTTTGAACATTGAAGCGAGACCCACCGACGGTGAACAATTTACCTTCCTAACTACAATAAGAAGATATAACAGATATTCAAAGCTATTTTTTTCGAGCAATGTGAAAAGAAAGATACTAGATTCGAAAATCTTAGCAAAATGTCATGGCATTTGGAGGCAGGACTTTATACAGTGGATAGATGAAGAAAATAATCAAACAATACCCATAACAAGTCCTGTACTATGATGCCATGGATTAATCAATTTAGGGCTTCAATGATTTGGAATCCTACAGAAAACCTGCAGGAATTACAGAGCCAAAGTTTCAAACCCTGCCGCTTCTCATCAAGCCCTTGAACTACGGAAAAAAGAATAACAATAATAACCTACCTGTACCTTTTTAAATAAAAACGAGAAAATTAAGCAAAATTTTATTCTTTCCAAAGAGTTTTCAAAGCTGAGATACTATCGTCAAAGTTAAGGTAAAACAAAATATCTAACTCAGGATATATCAATGCGTATTAGGGAGAGTGCCAAACATGGCCCTACTTGGAGGCCAAGTAATTGTAAATAAATATGTAATTTCTGATTTATAGAAATTATGGATTTTTTTTTTAACCAAAGCCTCCAACTAGGCCAAATGGCCGGTTACATTGTGTGGCCTTGGGGAACAAGGAAACCAATTAGAGATAAGTTTGAAAAGATTTTTTTTCTCTGTCACGACCCGACCTACGCAGGGCCGTGACTTCGTACTTACTTAACCATCATACACTTAACATTCACAATCATCATCATCATCATAAAATCTCCCTACTTAAGCATGTGAATGCATTTTCACAAACACATGGTGAGCACACATAACCTTCACACTTATTCTAGAGCATAAAATCCAATCCATGCTTAAAACTTAGCAAACAAGATAATCCAAACTTAGATCAAGCATAGACTAAGCATATAAAACCACAACATGGCAAGATAATAAGTATGAGCTTTTGCTCTTACAACCCATAGCTTGAAATACACATAAATCTCATAAACCAAAACTTAATGAAATTCTTAGTTAGAGGATTGAGATTATACCTCTAAAGCTTTGAAAGAGTGGTTCTAGATCGTTACATGAGCAAAAATTCTTGCTCCACTCTTCCAACATAGCAACCGGCCACCTCTCTTTCTCTCTCTCTCTCTCTCTTTTTTCTAAGCCTAGAGAGGAATAATTGAGAAGGAACTAGAAGTGGGGAAGCCATCTAAATGGTTCAACTCATCACTACCCACCTCTATTTATAGGTGGAAAATTTGAAATTTTCCACAATTATTTTTATTTCTAAAATTCTCCTTCAATTGCATATTGGTCCTTAAAGACAAACATTTGCCTTTCAAGTCCCCATGAGTTGGCCAGCCATGCATGTATTGGAGCCAAAAAAATCTTTTCAAACTTATCTCTAATTGGTTTCCTTGTTTTCCAAGGCCACACAATGTAACCGACCATTTGGCCTAGTTGGAGGCTTTGGTTAAGAAAAATCCATAATTTCCATAAATCAGAAATTACATATTTATCCATAATTACTTGGCCTCCAAGTAAGGCCATGTTTGGCACTATCCCTAATACGCAGTCTAATATCTTGATAATCCAGATAGTGCCGAAACTGTTATAACTATCAACAGTCCAGGAATACTGGTCTGTAGTCCAGAATTTATCTGCACTTAACTAGATCACGTATAGAATTTTCTTAAGACTTGAAACTACTTAGTCCTTATTGCTCCAAATGTTATTCCTGATTTTTCTAGAATGATCCCAATCCTTATTCTTACTTCTTTATTCGTAATGACGGTTGACCACAATATAATTTCAATACTGCTTATTATACCGCAGTACCGTCTTATTCAAGTCGTAAATTATCCTGCTCATTCATTAGCCCGAACAAAAATCATAATTCATGATTCGGCCTTTTTCATCATAAAGCCTTATCCTTAACTAAATAAATTATCATTGAGTCTCATAATACTTATAAGAACTCAAACATACTCTAATAATCATATCAGATCATGAATTTTATGTTGACATACATAATTCAGACTTAGATTTTCCTTGTATCTAAGGAAATCATAAGTTCGTCAAAATTTTGGGTTGTTACAATTATTTAAAAGACATCGAACCATATAGCTCAAGGTACAACAAAAGCAGCAAATTAGTGAATACATATATACATATATATATATATATATAAAACTAAAAATAAAAATCATACGGGATGATTGAGATACATTAAATTCAGGATTTTGCTACTTTTCCTGGTCCTAATCAGTCATCACAGTACCGTATGAACTTCTACTAAACCATTCACTCAGTCTCAGTTAAACGCCCCTTGAGGTTTGTGCATGCAATAACTGTACAGACTAGATTTCAAATACTTTTGCACATATAAGTTGTATAACATATTAACATGTAAATTGTAACATTTAAGCTTTCACAAGAGCAAGGGAAAAAATGATTAAGCATATCAAATCCATTTCGCAAAACATACAGTACACCGAGATTTAAGATGCAGCAGACAAGTAGTCATTTTTTATGCGCATAAACAACATTATGGACATAAACATATATTACATCCATGCAAAACAGAATTCTACTCGTCAAAATCTTTTGGGAGAAAGTACATAACTGCTGGAGTGCTGATAAAGAAAATACAAGAAATCTTCAAGAAGTTCTACTCCAAATCCCATATCATAGTGTCAAATGCAATTTCAATAATTTAATCAACCCCCCCCCCCCCCCAAATCGGATTAAACTTCTGCCGCAGAATATTTATATTAGTACTCAAATGTTTAGTGCATGTGCTAATACAGGAATCATTATAGCAATGCAATGCTGATCGGATTACCTCTCCTTCGTGCAGATTCGAAATCATCAACCCTGATTTCTTGTATTGCAGGAGGTGTCCATTGAGGACCCTGAGAAAGGTCGGATGAGCTACTCATAAGTATCCCAGCACCATCAGATGCATAGGGGTGATTATAGAGTTGGTTGCCTCTCACCCAGCTTCGACTTTCTTTACTGTTTGATGATGTAGAAGACCCATACAGTTGAATGCCATCATGCGGACCATATTGCAGCCCTTCATTTTGGAACTGGAAATCCCATCTTGACGGAGGTGGCGAGAAGCTTGAATTAGTCCGCCAATATGGCTCCTGTGGACCCATTGACCAGTCCCTACTGGTTGTATGAGATCCATGTGGCCTCGCGGCCACACAACAAAGCGACCCCGTTTTAGCTATTTTTTTGTTAAACTCACAAAGACCAATTCCGCTTGCTGTAGACCTCCACAAAGTTCACCAGTAACCAGCATTGGTACATAGATCGCAGTACTTACAAGAAAACAACATTCTACGTTGTTCGCAAAACTTGCTTTATACCACAAGTCTTCTGCTAAAACCACGCATACAAAAATAAGGGACCATGCAAGATCCGAACTTTGAAAATTGTGCTTTAACAACAACACTCCAACCTACAATCTCAAATAAGTATATACACGAAACAGGTAATTTCCTCAATAACTCTCCATCACCGCTACATTAGCATCACACGGAACAAAATCTGCCCATCTCTCCAAAGAGCTTCACCAAAAATTCAATGTCGTTAGCGACAACCTATCATGAGAAGAAAGACAAATGTACGAGGTTAAATTCAAACATAATAAGAAACCTACGCACTTCAAAGGAAATTAATAATAACAATAACAATTAAGCATTCCCTCCAATAAACATTAACCACATGCAATCATCAATAATTACCATTCTCATAATCTCAATTACAGTATTAACGGTCACGGGAAAAAGAAACTGATTCATATTTGTATTATACATATTTTATAAAGTATACATAAAATTCATAATCATATATATATGTGTTTATATATATATTATAAAGTATATATAAAAACCCATTATGATTATGAATCCACACAAATCGTGAACCTGATACTAAATCAGTGACACTAACAAAAAGGCTCACTGGTTTTTTTTTTTTTCTTTTTCTTGTCTTTTTCTGTTTGCGCTAAGCACCAAAATCCAAGCTATACTAAATCCCAAGCATTTTAAGCTGAAAGTTTCAAGCTTTTTTAATTTTTTATTTTTAATTTCTTCTCTGTATGCGAAAAACAGGAATGATTTTCTCCACAAACCAAATTAAACTTAAAATTCAACAAAAAGCCAGAATCTTCTTCCATAAAAAAGTGAACTTTGAAAAAAGAAGGAAAGAAAAAAAAGCTGAAAACAATGCAAAACTCGAAGACGAAAAGAAAGTGCTGAATCGGAACAATTGGGCTGCTCAAAACCCTAAACAAGAAACTAGAGAGAGAAATTAGAGAGAGAAGTACCGTTTACGAGTTGAAGAGTAACGAGTTGAAACGACAACGTTGGATGAGGCGCTCTGCTCTGTCCCCAGAGAGAAGAATGGAAACCCTAATTATATGAGAGACAGAGAGAGAGAGAGAGAGAGAAGATGAAGAAGAAGAAGAAAAGAAAGAAAGAAACGGAACAGAGAAAGGGAACAAACAAATTTCGGGGAGCTTTTTGCAGTGAGATCCTCCATTTTATGAGTAATTCCATTTGTGCCACTCCACACCAGACGATTCACGTCGTTTTCCATCACAAACATTTTTGTTCATCTTTTGGGGACCACACAGGTCTTTTTATTTAATGGTGCCATTTTTGCTTCCAAATCTAGAAAAATAAAAGTTTTTATATAGCTCTCGTTTTTCTTCTGCAAAATTTAGTTGTTGTTTAATTATTAAAAAGTTTCAATGATGATGATAATGAGTGAACTTGAAATTGTTGAATTCTTCCTCTCTAGCTTGATCTCATATATAGACAATAACTAATCACTTGTATACATATACATATATGTATATATACACGTCAACATTGTATGAGCTGACCAAAAATCTCAATTCTTTGAAAACAAATTTTTTTTTCCCTACAAAATTATGGACCAAATTTTAAAGGGAATTTGAAATTTTTTATGATAGAAACTTTTATTTTGTCCTATCGGTAAGAATTGTTGTTTTAACAATTCGATTAATTTTTTAATGATTGAAAACAATTATGCGTTGTGCTGTAAAATTTAACATGAACATTTATAAATTAGAATCTAATGATTAAAATGTTGTTCTCACTAATATTGTAAAATAAAAGATACCACCATAAAAGTGTTCATGTTTTAGACAATAATTCAACTTATCTCTTCTTTAACCAATATATATATATATATATATATATATTGGTAAGAAACATACCTTATTAATTGGATTTTGTTTGGAATCATCATATTTATATTAAATTCTATGTATATTAAATATTTTGTCTATTTTATTATGATTTTATGTACACTATCTGCAAGAAATTTCTACCGCAAAAAAAAAAAACTCTAATAGTCGGTAGAATTCTGTATTGTTAATATATTTTGCCTTTTTATTTTCTTTTGCTATTACATCAAAGAGTCAATTATGGTGTTTGTAAAAATAGCAGATTTTACACTTAAAATTTCATTAAATAGCAGGTATAATTATTAAATTAAGCATGTGACCCATAAATTGGCAAGTTGCCATTTAAAATTATTATCTAACATAGAATTGTGCTTGAGCTATAATTAAAATATAAACAGCACACCTTATTACGCTAAACATAATAATTATAAAAAACACTTGAGTCAGCAGTGCCAGAAAGGCAGTTTGGGAGCCCACGGCCAAGTAGAGTTTAATATATATACATACATATATATATATGTGGGTGTGGGTGTGTGTGTTTTTATATATTGGAAATTTTTTTTTTTTGAAATGGTTTATATATTGGATTTTAAATGCAAAATAATCATCATAATTGGCATAGCAATAATGCAAAATCCACCAACTCAAACAATATTCATTGTAAAATAACCATTTGGGAATTATTATCCGGATTTCAATATACATTCTTCCACTTTGCCGACACAAGGAACAAGGAAAATTAAAATTTGATTTGACAAAATCAGAGAAAAAAATATTTTTATGTGATTTTAAAAAATAGAGAGAGAGAGAGAGAGAGAGTTCTCTAATAGTATATGAAACATATTATATTGATATGTATCAACTTCTATGACGTTCACATATTATTTTATTTTTAATGTGATTTTAATTAAAATTAACATTCAGAAGTGCGTAATACAAACACGGATACATAAAACTCTAATGCAGAAAGCTCCGAAATGCATTTTAGGATAGGAATATCAGTTGTCAGGCCCAACGTTGTCTTCAAGCGCCTAACCACAAGGTTCACAAGCCAAATCATGATGTCCTCATGGACCTAAAAAAAAAAAAAGAAATACCACAGTGACAGAGATACCAAAATAATGCCTTCAAATAATTCATATTATATATATATATATATATATATGTATTTATCAGATGTGATGAGGATTCTCCTAGTCAGGGCGTTTCAGTTCCAATTCCAAACAGTGCAGTATAAAAAAGTATTCCTTTTGTTAAAAAGCAGATTACAAATAAGCCCCTAGAGAATATACATATATATATATATATATTTATACATTTCTAAAGCCAAACCATGAAAGGAGACATTATAACCCCCACAAAGCTTGTCTGCTCTTTTATGTCCAGAGATATTCCTTTGATCCATTAAACTTGTTTTAAGGCTTAACGACAACAGAAAGAACAAAACCTTTTCTCAGACTGGTCTTTTTTATAATGTACCAAAAAACTTGTGTATCCCCGTAACTGTTTTTAGTGGTCCAAAGATACCTTCTGTTGTAATTGTATGGCAGTGAATAAAAAAATATTAAAAAAAAATTTACCAGGATACGACATAAGCATCATATCAGATTAAGAAAAGTACGATAATTTAATAGAACTTGGTGAATATCTTACGGTTCGGAGCTTGGTGGCGTTTACTTGCAAGCCATTCCATAGACCTGAGGGTTTACGAAAGCGGCGCTAGATAAGGTAGCCATGCTAAGCTTGAGATCTGAAAACCCAGCTTCTGAAATGTGCTTTCCTGTTTCCCTTGTGAGGTGACACCCATCAGATAGAGTCTGTTGCAAAGGGTCAAGAATTCCCTGTACGAATCTGAGAGTCGTTCCTTCTGCACCACCACAACATCAGTAAGGATATATAAATACATACATATTTACACAATTATAATTGTATTGAGTATTTGGAGGGTAATTTTCATAAAGGTATATTGGTCTTTTCACTCGCATTTTTGATTGCCTTAATTGTGCGTATGTAGTGTATCAGGGTGTGAGAGGCGTAAAGTGTGTAATTCTCTTGTAATCTTCTTCTTTATCATAGTGAGGTCCTACGGCGGTAAAAAGTGAACGCAACTCTCACATTAGAGTGAAGCACTATAAATCACAAGTTCTGCTTACAAACCTTTTGCAGCCACATGCTCCACAAAGAGATAAAGCCCACCTGGTTTTAGCACTCTCTTAACCTCTGGAAACAATTGTAAGGGTAAAGTACATGACCTTATGTCTGATGATCTTAACAAATTGTAAGCAACAAAACACAGGCAATTTTTCGTCTTACCATTAAAATCAAGGAAAATGAATTCAAGCTCTTATGTTTGCAATTGCAAAATATGCTAGATTACCTTTCAAGGTCATATTAACGTCTTTAACAGAGCAGAGTACAAGAGTTCCAACAATTGCATCAACAGAAGCATCGGCTAGCGGTAAAGCCTCCCCTACCTGGTTAAGGCCAACGCCTTTATAACGTTAAACAAAACAAAACAAAACAAAACGAAACGAAACGAAACGAAAACTCGTAAGTTCTTGAGATGGTCCTAAACATTCCACGAGACTAGCAACTTCACAAATTAATTTTCAAAATTGACTGATGAAGAGCAAATCCATGTCTAATTCTCAAGTAAAGTGCCATAGGTTAGGTCGACATACAGCTTGTATAAACTCGAAATTCGCGGGTGGCAGGCCAGCGGCGACGGCAGCAGCCTTAGCATACTTTTCCATCTTTCTATTAGGATCCACACCAAAAACTTGGAAGCCATCATTTCCAGCGTAGTACCTCAGATTAGGACCCGTCCCGATTCCAATCTCCAACACTTTCCGAGCCTTTCCCTTCAAATTAGCAAAGAGCTCGGACTTGTAACCTGAAATCTATCACCCATATGTGCATATAAACCAACACATCAACACAAAATTGAACCTTGAAAGTAACTAAATTGGGAACTAACTTACCTCAGCTTCATAAGCTTTCGTGCTGGTATCCAAAACCGAAGCATAGAACTCCTCGTACCAATCTGGTCTAGGAGGGTGAACCTTCTCTAACATTGCCTGCAAAAAAGAACAAGAAAAACACCACCAACAATCTTATACTTTGTTTACAAATTTAGCCAACAAAGAAGTATTGACAAATTGGCAAATTTGAGGTGAAAGATTGTACCGTGTAATCGGAGAGCGAATTAGAGGCGAGGGATGGGCAGATGGGAAGCAAAGATGTCGCCGCCGCTTCAATGAAGAGCCTTCTTCTTCCGCACGTGCACGAACAGCCATTGCGAGCCAGAGACTCGTCGGAGCTCCGGCTCCTGATCTTTGCGTTGACCCGCGGTGGAGGATGATCGGACGGCGGTGGAATTTCGGCATATGGGGCTCTGTTCGATAAGCGTTGAGCGCTGGGAGAAAGAGATGCTGATGAACAAGACAGGATCATTTCTATGTGATCGTTATGCAGTCAAAGGATTACATGAGCCACGTTATGCACACTTTTGTTTTTTTTTTGTTTTTTTTTTTCTCTTGGTGAAAAGAAACAAAGAAGGATAATGGTTAGTACTTAAATTAATCACAAAATAATTTTTTATGTTTCCACTTTTTGTTTTTAATCATTATATGAGCAGATCTCTTATAAGTTGATTGCCTCTATTTCCTTTTAGAGAGAGAGAGAGAGCAGTGAGTGTGCGTTTTATTCCGGTATGATTCAAGATGAAAATTGGGCTAAAAATTTTCCACAAACTACGATAGCATTTGTAAAGTATGCAATTAAAGCATAACAGCAGCAAGCGTTCCATATTGGGGTCTCACTGACTATTCAGGAACACAACTCTCACATCTTCTACAAGTACAAAAATTTGCCAACTTTTGTTTATTAGAGTAGAAAAGATCTTGACATCTTTGACTTCTGAGAAGCAAGTGCCACTCGATCGAGAATGCGGATACCATGTCTAAAAAATACAGGCAATTATCCGCGACAGCTCTCTAAGCAGCTGTGTTGTTATTGTTGCCACCGTCTACTGTGCTTTGATCCTCGGATGAGGTGCTACTATGGTCTCCCTCCACTGTACGAAAAGGAAGAAATGATCGAAACGTTATGCGTTGTTTGAAAAATTCAAGGGAAAAAAAAGACAATGCATAGGAAAATGGATTTGTTTTACCTTCACCCTCATCTGCAGGAGCATAAGCCGAACGCCTAAATTGCTGGTGTGGAGTCGGCTGAGAGCCCGACGAAGACAAGGGAACAAAAGGGTAGGTAGAACCATGTTAAACTACATCATAATGCAATCCAGTTATCCTTATAGCTTGATAAACTACCATGAAACAACATCAAATACCTGCAACTTAGGACGAAGTGCTTCGAGTGGCCCTTTCGGTTTGTTTGCCCCCTGCTATTGAACAAGTTAAAGAGAACCAGGAATTTAGGTTTGCAAGAGAAGAATGCAAAGCTGTATCAACTACAACAAATTAAGAGGAAAGTTTGACGTAAATGATTGTAAACAAAGTGCTTACCTTTCCTAATGCCCAATCGGCAGAATCAAAAAAAGCACGCTCATGGTCCTGGCAACAATATGTCTTTGTGGGTGATTCTAATTTGGTCGGAATGAATAATCTGAGAGATGGAGAACCAAAGAATCAACATTTACCTTTGATATCAATGGGGGTTTCTTTGGCATAATGCCCCCATACTTTTTCTTGATTGTTTCCTCCTGCGGAAGACGGAAGGGCAGAGGAATGGTGATCACAATCAGATATGAGCAAATTTTTGAGAGAAATTCTGGCCATCAGTATGAACATGCAAGGCACATAACTTGTTTCAAAATATACGCAATATAAATCCAAGCAATCAGCTATTTATGCACTCATTTTCCCTTTTCAGGTAGCATACCATTACTCTATGATAGCGGCAAGATGTGCTGTCCAAAAATTTTGGCAAAAATCACACGATTTTAGTTTTCAAAAACTTTGCCATGAAGTAGCTATGGGGTGACAATTTCGAATTTCATATTTATTTAGTTCGAGAATTAACTACGAAGTTCTTTGATTCCTATAAGCCAAATCAAACAGGGTAGTCATATGCAAAGCAGAAACAGAATGTACCTGTTGTTGTGGTGAAGGTATGGTATTCTCACTGTTTGTATCCGAAGCAGCCGCAGGAATTTCATCACTTTTATCCGAAGCTCTTAGTTCATCCACGGAAATGTCACCACCAACTTGCTTTTGAGGAGCATCATCAGCAAGTTCTTGCTCCTTTGGGTACTCAGAGTCGGAACCTGACATTTTCGGCTTTGGGTGCAGGTGACAACTTCTAGAGCAAAGAAAAAATTACTCCATTCAGTCACAAATGTACACATTAACTATTTGTTTGACAATAAGGTTCAACTCTAATTAAATTGTACATTTCTAAAAAGTCAACAAAATTTATAATTAATTTTTAAAAAATCATCCAACTCCAACTTAAAAATTTCATCTCCAACTAACTTACTAAACGGAGACTAAGTCTTCCATTTCACAACTATTACACATCAAACCACAAGGTTGATCCAAAGTAAATTAATTAAAAATAAAAAAAAAAACCCTGGATACATACACCCAAGTATATTGATGCAAGTTTGGCGATTGACATATTAATCCAAAAAAAAAAAAAAAACAACAACAACAACAAGAAACACACCATATTTGCTTAATTTTTATTCTACTTTACTTCATCAAATAACCTTCATATATCAATTAAACATTCTCTATATTCACAATCCAAACTCAGCATGAAATTTTGTAACGTCATCACCACTTTTCAACACATAAAAAATAGAATAAAATAAGAATGACACGCCATGAAACTGAAATATAACTTGTTAGTGTTAAAAAAGCTGGAATAAAATAGTAAAATTCAGTTTATATCAAAGAATTTTGACACGTTATGCATTAACAATATCCATCTTAAAATTTTTCATATCATAATTATTATTATTTCTAATTTTCTTATGTGGGCACAAATCTTAAAACTTTCTGGGTTCTAAAGCACATGCCAGTTCAATAACATCCATGCAGTTGGGGCATATGTTGAATTGGTAAAACTACAGCATGAAAATCAAATGAACCACGAAATTTTATTCTAACCCAGAAAAAAAAAACTGGACAAAAAATGAATAAATAAAACAATAGTTGCAAAAGATTTGTTCCTGTTTCATCGATTTTGTCCAGCAAGCAATTGATGAATACAAAACCGAAAGAAAGAAAGAAAGAAAAAATAAATAAATAAATAAAAGGTAAAGAGAAGTGGAGATGGTTTTGTTGATTACCTGATCGGAGATACAAAAGGCGAAGAAGAAGAAGAAGAAGAAATGAAAGAAGAAGGGGATTATGAAATTATGATACAAGGCCAACAGCATCAGCATCAGCATCATCAGGGGGTGAAGGTGAAGCCTACACACCACGCTATTATTACGTAAAAATTCTATTGGGCCTTAAAAGGCTCTCAACACGCTTCGACTTTTGGGCTATTTTTTGGGCCTTCTATTGCCAGGTCCATTTCCTCGATGGGGGTGCCCCTTTGAACACGGAAATCGTAACTGCGTTTAGTTTAGTGCACTGATTTGAAATTTAATTTTTAAATTAAAATTTTTAAATCTTTTAAAATTAATTATAATTTTTATTAATTTTTTAAAGAAAGATGAAAGCTGATATAGAAACTTTGTATTTGAAATGGAGA
Source organism: Ficus erecta (assembly GCA_008635985.1). Lineage (NCBI taxonomy): Eukaryota > Viridiplantae > Streptophyta > Magnoliopsida > Rosales > Moraceae > Ficus > Ficus erecta. The sequence continues at coordinate 3,087,771 of BKCH01000012.1, read as the reverse complement.
ACAAACGAAAGCGTAGTAAATATCATTTTTTTAAAAGAAAAAATTTTTAGAGAGAAAAAATCAAACTCTACACTTTATTAAATATAAAAATTCTACTTTTTTTTTAAAAAAACTTTAGGTGTAGAGAATTGATCTCTGTATTTTATAAGTGAGTTAATTATGTAATTACAACACTAAAAGAAAATATAAATAGCATGACTTTAAAAATGTATAAGGTAAATAACAATGTCACAAATTTACTATGCAAATGATCTATTTACTAAATAACCTAGTTAATTCCTTAAAAAAAACTTATTTATTTGTTATTTAATTTATTTATTTACAACAAAAATGTTATCCTTAAAAATTGAACAAAAACAAAAACAGTCATACGTTTTTTTTTAACCTTTTAATACGTTTTTATTTTTTGAGAGGCATCTTGTCTATATATGTGTGTGTGTGTGTGTGTATTTATTTATTTACAATTTTTTGTTTTTAAAAAAGGGGATATTGTTTACTTTAATAGAGAGGCAATTTATTTAAATATATATTATTTCTGTTTTTTATTTTTAAAATGAAAGATTTTTAGCTATTTCTAAAATTGCATGATTCATTGAATATACACGTTTTACAAAAGTTGTGATTTTTTTTTCTTTTATTGCTAATGACGTTTTATAAGGGGCGTGCTCTCTCACTCTTTTAAGGTCGAAGAAGTTTTTTTTTTTTAATTGAATTCAGGTTTTATGTGTTTTTTTCTTAAGAATTATTGACAATTATGAGGATAAATGTTGCTGATAGACTGTAGCATACATAATTTAATACTTACGTTTGTTAAAAAATTACCGATGATATGAAAAAGTAATAGTGGTGATATATTGTAGTTATACCGTAATGATGTTATTGTCATAATATTTACGTTTACCAACAAATAATTTACATGCTCTTTGTGTGGATCACCGTGTTAGAATTATGATGTGTCAGCAAAATTTTTAAAAATAAATATGGGTATTATATTGACAGAATCATTATCATATAACTGCAAGTCTTTAGCAAATATTAATCCTCGCTACGATATAGTTAATATTGTCATGATCATGTCAACAATTTTTGACAAAAAAAAAAACAAAAAACTTAAATTCACATCAGGTTGTTTATGTGTGCTTGCTGTGTTTATAAAATTTAAAAAAAAAAAAATCATCCTTGCAATAGCTTAAATGAATCCATGTTATTGTCCCTAAAAATGGGATGATCATGCTGTGAAGTTAGAAAATCTAGTGAGCAATGCAGACATAGGCAATAGGTGAGTGAGGATCTTGAGTCGTTTATAACTGCTCATAAGTTCTCTTCCGATCAGCAATTATCTGGAAGTTGTAACTTAGTAGGATCCACTTAAGGCACAAGGTCGATCTGCCCCGTAGGAGGTTGTTTGTGTGTGATTGTTGTGTTTATATATAAAAAAAAAAAAAATAAAAAAAAAAAAAGGGAAAGTGAACAATATTTATCTATAATATAAAAAAAAATAGTATTTAAATGTGTGTTTGGTTTCAATGTTCAAACCTAAAGTTTTTATCTCGGTTTTTGTCTTCTTCTGAAAATCAACAAAAAATGTAACTAGTTTTTAAAAAATCAATTAATTTCAACATAAAAATTTCATTCCAAACCCATACACTAAATGCAAGTTAAAAAAAAAAAAAAACAACAATAAACAAATAAATAAAAAGTGAGAGGGAAAAAAAAAAAGAGCAGCAAATGGGGGGGTTTTGTACATGCACCTCAAGATGGGAAAGAGAAGGAATGGCTGAGGTCAGAGTTTCTGGTCCACCATCTGCCACAGCCACTTTTACCAACCCATGTTAGTCCCATGACCATTTTTCAACGTCCTGGAGGCTTTTGCCCCATTCCCCAATTGCATCACCATCACACTTTCTACAAACCTAAAAATGTCTCTTTTGCCGACTCTTCTTTGTTTGTTTCTTAAATTTCTTCTTCTTCTTATTATTATTATCATTATTGCCGTTTTTATGTTTGAATTAGTAAAAATGATCATGACAAGCCCTTTTTCAAACTTACGTGATCTCCAATGATAACATTTTCCTTCCAAGGAGGATTAGACTTTGTTTTGTACACTTGACTCATATCACTTATTTTTCGTAATTATTTTTGCGTCTCTCTATTAATATCATGATGCGTCATAGATTGATAAAGATTTTTTTTAACAATGTGATATGATTCTTTTCTAAGTGATATGTTTCAAATCTCACTTGAAGTAGCTTGTGCCTTATCAGTGCCATAAATCTAGGCAAAATCATAACAGAAAAGACATGGGAGAGGAAGGTAAAAAAAAAATAAATAAATAAAGGCACATTCTAATCTAACCAATGTAACAAATCTTGTAAATTCGATTTGCCTTGGTTTGCGAGACCTTATCCAATCCCATAAAATTCCTTTCTATATTCCACCTCTTTTATCCCATTGGTTCAACCACAGAAAAATTGTTAACCAAATTCTATAAATAAATAAATAAATATATATATATATATATATATGTAGATAACTACTCGTATAATGGTCTTATGGTTGAAATATAACAGATTACGTGGAGTCTTTTTGGAAGCCAAAACATGAATAGTTTTACTTTCAAGCTTATTTGCAACTTGTTGCAGTCTGAATTGCCCATGTGACTCTCCTTCTATCTTCTCTCTTTATCTCCAGCCATTTTCATAAGGAAAAGAATCTCTCTCTCTGTCTCTCTCTCTCTTCTCTCTCTCCCTCTATCTCTTGAGTTTGGATGGTGATTTCAGGAGATATTCATTTAAGATCTTGCAAAGGAATTGGAAGGTAATGTGTTGCAGCCAAGGATGACTTGCCGGTAATAAATATACAGAAGCGGAATAAAAATGCAGATATCTTATACCAGAAGAAAACTTTCTATAATTTTTTCCTCTATTTTTTGGTATATTTTATATGCACAATTGGATTTTGCAAGAAACTAATCATCGGCAAGTTGTCTTTGGCTACATCACTATCTCCAATTCACATGTGAGATCTACAATGATGATAACATCGTTGGAAATTGTGAAAGAACACTTCAGACGTCCATCGGTAGTGATTTTGACGGTAAGTCCGCTTGTCTGACTCTTCATAGATTCTGAAAATAGTTCAAATTCTTTGGTTTTATTGTCTTTGACGGATATAATTGCCGATTTAGCTCAATAGTTTTATGTCTCTCTGCAAATCTTTGAAACAGTTTGGTCAGGTTAAATGAATTGTTGTAATTTTAATTTTAATTTTTTTTTCTTATTACAGACTAAGAATAGCATCACAATTGCATATAAAATGGGGCGAAAAGAGGGTGAGAGACCAGAACTTTGCAATGCAGCGGCATGTATTACTTATCCTACACAAATTGGCAGAGTTCGAATGCTTCAGCAGACAGGTATGTTTCAAATGCAATAGTTTAAATTCAAGGGAATCAATGGGACTGAAATCTTCTTTTGTTGAGAGTTTCGTGACTAAAGATGTAGATTTTAACAGGAAGAATGCATTTTAACAGGAAGAATGCGAAAGTATAAGCGACGCAATCCGAATTTAGGATATATTAGTGTCTGTATGATCCTTCTACACAGACTCGATGAAAGTCACTTGGCAAGTCTTAAAAAAAAATGAATCTTGGTAGAAATCATACATAATCATGTCTTTCAGATATTAATAATGACTGTTAAACGACATTTTTTTTTTGTTCACCGTAATACAATAGGGACTACGTGGACTAGGTTAATGAGCGAGTGACATTAGCGGTTGAGTGTATTTCTTCTCTTAACAGAAACTAGACTCTTCACATAAAAATCAGCATAAGACTTTCCTGGGAACACTGCACCAGGAATGGGAAGTCTCCTAAGCTTTTGTGTATATAGGTTGTAAGACACAATAAGTCCATCTCTAGATTCCATCAAGAGCTCGTCCTCCGTCCAAAATGCCAGAGGAGAATGGATGCACGCTAGTGGCCCGATCGTCAGAAGCTTCGTCCACGAAGTACAACCTTCAACAGCACCAAAGTCGTCAACCATCACCCACATCTCAAAAGATGTTGAGAACCACGAGTTTTCACGCGAGAAAAACAAGGCAATCGAGTCATTCCACACCACGATATCCTTACTGTCTTCGAAAGAAAGTTGGACAGACGGTATCGGTATGCTCTTAAATTTCTCCTTGCACATATCAAATGAAAGGATTGTACACATGATATAGAAGCCAGGTGCATTCCACCAATAATAAACACCTTTGCAGTACACCCCCTTGCGACGATCAGACCAGTGTTTTATCGGTATATCAATCTCGATCTCCCTCCAGGAATTGGTTCCCAGAGTATACACGTGAGCTTTGGATACTTTGGATGCTTCACGATTATCACAACAGCGCAAAAGCCTAACATACTTGTACTCGTTAGCTCTACAATCATACCCAAATCCACATCCCCGAGGTCGAAAGTTACAGAAATCAGGTGGTAAGGGAACAAACTCGAGTTCTTTGAGTGTCGGGTTGCATAACACAAATGTCTTTTCACTTTCATCAGCCAAGAAAATGATGCCATTACAATGAAAGCCATTGAAAATCCGAGAAGAACGGTTCACATTTTCTGGATTGGGAATAAGTGGCAAATCAAGTTCCTCAATGGCACAAGAAAGGCGGTTGCCATTGTGATCACCGTCGTTGCGGATAGTGATCAGTGATAGAACTTGATCACGGTGGCCAAACCACCAGGATTCCTCACCCTCCTCGAAGTCGAAGATCTCATCCAGCGACAGTTCCTGGCGATTCCGGCTCAAGAACAAGGATATCGACGACGAGCTCTTACTGTTTTCGATTTTTAAGCGAATAAGGTGTTTGTGAACAAATGATGGGTCATTGATCAGAGCATACCAAGACTTACAAACACATTTAAACCTGACTAGAGAGTCAGCTGGCAATCTCAACAGGATTTCCTCTACTACCTCTTCTGGCATATACCAAGCCCTCTTCATTTCTCTGCACCTTCCAAATTAGCCACTAAAATTCAACCCATTTCGCACTAAATTTGTTCACTTCTCAAACTAATAAATAATAATAATAATAATAAAACTACCCATTAGTGTGACATAGCGAATTAGTCACTCACTCAAACAAAAACATTGACTTTCTTGAATTCTACTAAAATTGAAATCATAACCCTTTCTAGAACAGATTCTGAATAACACTTGGAAAAAGGGAAAAAAAAATATGAACGAATGAGCTAGAGAGAGTCACCTTTAGAGACGGAAGAACAGAAGTCACGGCAAGCAAAACGCAGAGCTTGGAAAGGAGAATGTTGCCCACGGATTCGGAACGGAGATTTACCTGGAAATTCTTTTCCGGTTAGGTTGTGAAGTTGGCTTTGTAGTAGTACAGTGAATTGAGGGAAATGGGCAAGTCTTAAATCCATGGGAGAGTCAGAGATTAGAAGAGCTTTCATGGCTATAAGGGGAAAAAGCTAACCATGGTTCATACAAGAGAGAGAGAGAGTAATCTACTCGCTTACCAGAAAGAGGAAAAACCTTAACCCAAAACAAAACCCAAAACAAAACTTTTCAAGCTGAAACTTTTTCTTTTTCGAGGTACTAGTTGGCAGACAAGCAAAGCCGAGGAAAAAATTCCACGTGGCATCCAGGAACGAGGAAAGCAATGTTCATAATGCATTCTTTCTTTTAAATGATATATCTATAGAAGTATAGATTTAAATTCTCGAGCTACAACTTTCGTTTTTGAGAAGTAGTAGATACAAATGACTGTAGTTCTTTTTTTTTTTTTTTGTTAGAAAAAAAATCTGAGGGTGACGTTATCATTTTCAGATTTTCATCATCACATATAGGAATACTTTTCTAGGTATGACAAAGACATATTTTTTATACTAATTTTTCTTAGTCGTTCTCTCGAGACCTACTCTGTCATCACCAAACCAAGTTTTAACAGCTGAAGTTGGAACGAGACCTAGAGAGAGACAATGAAAATTGAACTCGGATGAACGATAAGGAGATACCTAGCAAAGGCTTCCCACTCCTTTGCCTACAAATCACTGCAGTTTAATTTGTGTGTTACTGTTCGACTAAGTATTAACACAATTTTCGTCTCTCATTATTGCATTTTATAGACCACCGAATAGTTTAGGTACTTTTTCATCAAGAAGTGTAGTAAAATTCTCTTCAACTTTTCCCAAGCCACAAATTTTCGTTTCCTGGTAAGGTGTCTTATAGACTTGTACCATTTTCCAACAAAGAACTAGTGCTCTCATCAAAAAATTAGTTTTGGATGGTACCTGTGAAGATATTTCTTAATTCTTACCGGTTTATAAAAAGAAAATTCAACACCCTTTTTTTAAGGTGGAACAAATGTTTAATCATCCATAGAGATTTTCAAAAAATGATGTCAATCATGCAAAAGAAAGCAATGCCATGCTGGATACCATGATACCAACATCATGGATCATCCATTATTGCTTACCGATATAGCAAGGGATTTAGAGGAAAATGACCTCTCTTTTTTTTTAATAAGTATCCCATTTTTCTTAATTTAGTAAAATGGTCATTTTAATGTCACAAATAGACTTGATAATTGACATATATTGGTTAGTGTTTAGCTAATGTTAATTATTGATTTACTGATTTATTATTGATAAACTATCAAGTCTACAGTGATAGACTATCAAGTCTATCAGTGATAGATCAGTCATCAATAATAGATCCTTGATATATTAGTAATAGATTATGGTAATACGCAGTTAAAAGAAAAGGGCCTTCTAATTGCAAAACAAAAAGTTTGACCTTTTTTCAAGGGAAAATCAAAACCAGTTATCCGACTTAACTTCATAGATAATAACAATTACATTTAGTTATTGTTAGATACCTAAGAGGTGTCCTTTAGTAATATTGGGTAAATTACTTGTTTAGTCTTTTTTTTTTTTTTTTTTTACGAAATTGTGATTTAGCTTGCATTTGGTTCGTCGATTTGAAATGAAATTTTTAAGTTAAAGTTGGTTGATTTTTCAAAAATTAATTATAAAATTTGTTGATTTTTCAGAAAAAGACAAAAACTGATATGAAAAAAATACAATTTAGTTGGAGTTGAACTGGAACCCCAAACAAAGCCTTATACTTCAATCTTTTTTGTGTGGCTAAAAGGTCCTAAACTCTTTAGAATAGGGCAATTTGCTCTCTCGTACTAACAAATGTTAAAATTTGGATAGGATAGAGCACATGTATGATCCATGTAAGTTGAACCGTGTAATTTTTTTGCTAATTACCCTTAAATGGAAAATCACGTGTGATTAATATGACATTTTCTATTAAATTTTTAGTTTATATTAACAAAAGCGACCATTTTGCATCATTTTTAAGAGTTTGTAGACCTTTTAATCACAAAAAAAATAGGGAGACGAAATCGCAACTTGATAAAAACATCAAAGATCAAACGAGTAATTTGTCGTTTTAAATTTTTTCCTTTCAAACATATATGCCAAACATATAGTATCGATCCATTTGTGGTTTCGATTAATTAAGAGCTCGTCATCCTTCAGCCAACATTCAAAAAACGTCGGTGAAGGAATGGTGACTTTGATTTTTTTTTTTTTTCCTCATAGTTAATACACCATATTTTTTTTATTAATTACAACATATATTTTATATAAAAGGTTTTTCTGGTATATAATAATTTATCAAAAAAGTGTGAGAGCATACGAAGAGCCATCCTATGTACTGCTGACAGATAAAGAAAGCTGCCGAATATATGGTGTAGATTAAATGATTAATGTCGCATTCCATTCATGAATCTCTAATATATATATATATATATATATATATTTTTTTTTTTTCCAGGAAAAACAATTTAATAGTTTGTGACATGAAATAATCCTGTTGATGTTAATGTTATCTTGAAACCAAATCCACTAAACCAAATGACTTCATCCTCCACACTCCAAAGTTCCAAATGACTTTTATTTTGGAATCCAGCCCGTGTCTTAAACCCAAAATACAAAATCAAATAAAATACTTAGGAAGAAAAAGTACTAATTGTTTTCCTAGTCCCTATGCATGTTGTCCACTTCTAGGAATAGCAAGCATCTAGAGATATAAAACTATGGGATCAATCTTCCATCCGATAGCCTTATAGGTCCGATGTATATAATTTTTAATTTTTTTTTTTTTACTTATGTAACTATTAGTTTATGTAATGTAACCTTATGTATAACACATTATATATTAAAACTTTTACTACATTTAACAAGTATTAATAAAAAATATTACTCATTAATAAGTTAATGTTGTTAAGCATTAATCATAATATTACACATCTGTCAAATCGTTAATCTGCCGTATAAGAAACTTTACCTAAAATTGTATGTTAATGTAAATATACAACAATTCTTGACTGTTAGAGCAAAAATACTAATTCTTTCTACGATTAAGTTTGGTTTATCTTTTTAGAGTGAACAACAGATTTCTTGCTATCTATTATAACAAAAATATCATGTTAACTATGCTTCTAAATTTATGTATATTTACATGAAAAGTTTTATACAACGACGACAATTTCAATGACGACGACTGTGGTTTTTATTTCCACACAATAGATTAGTAATGTTACAAGGGATCAATTTCTAAATCGAAAATATGCACACTCTAAAAACAGGACAAAATAAAAAATATATATATTTTTTGTATAATTAAGTAGGTATTTCTAGATTTTAGCTAGTTAGTAAAAAAAAAACTAATTAAGAACATGTAGCAATACTATACATATATAGTACTTCATGAAGTGCATAATATAACGTGCTGGTGTGTGACACATATTGCAAGCAAGCTTGTGCTAGCAGAGTTAATTAATTTAATAATGTAAGCAGCCATGTATATACACATAATCCTTCGCTGAAGACATTATTGGAGTTGGAACATGGCCAGCATTTTTATTTCTATTTGAGTACGCGAACTATATTTATATATAGATATATAGATACATAGAGCAGGTAGGATTTCGCATTGTGAAAAAAAAAATGTTGTTTTTTAATAAACAAAACTTGCTCATAAATTTAATAGCTCTATAGGCAGATCCGTGCTTGTCATAAGTTACAAATGGGCATGCATGCTTAGAGAAGCAAAACCACAAGCCATTGGAGCTTGGCAAACCTAATGCACTCACTTAAGCTAGAATGATTCTTATTGGTGGATTAAATTAGTTAATTAATAGTTAATTAGTTAATTAAAATAATATTATTACTCTTTGAGGACACTCCAAGTTTGCTTGCTTTTGTACGTATATACACTCTAGTTAGTATATATGCTTGAGCACAAAAGTGCTTAACATTCACCACACTAGATAACATATCAAAGAGCACTTTAATCTGCAAAAAATTTTCAGGAGTTTAAAGGAGGAAAGAGTGTCTTGTTCGGAGAAATGAAAGAAACGACGGTTGAAGCCGGTGAGGTCTCCAAGCAGTCGACGCCGGGTAGTCGAGGTGTGAACAGAGTGCTGTCTCTAATGGACTTCATTATGCGAATAATTGCGGCGCTCGGAACTCTGGCAAGCTCCATAGCCATGGGAACCAGTAGACAAACACTTCCCTTTGTTACTAGATTTGTGCGCTTCAAGGCCGTGTACAAAGACCTTCCCACATTCACGTAAGTGTGTGTGTGTGTGTGTGTGTATAGACTATATAGTCACTTTATTAATTTGTTAACGTAATACATATAATTAAATTGTTAATTTTGTAGAATTAGTGTGTTATTATATGTTAATTGAGTACACTTCAGGTTCTTTGTGATCGCCAATTCGATTGTTTGCGGTTATCTTGTGATATCTCTCTGCCTGTCCTTTTTCCATATCATCAAGAGTGCTGCTGTGAGGAGTAGGATTTTCTTGGTCATATTCGACACGGTATGAAAATTTTCTCTCATTTTCTAAGTGACCAAACAACTACTAAACTGGCACTGGAAGCTACTACATAGTAAGAGATGTTTATTTCTGAAACGAATTCACAAAACCTAAATTTTCTTGTATGTGTTTGTGAATTAGGTAATGATGGCTCTACTAACCGCCGCGGCTTCAGCAGCAGCTGCTATAGTGGCCGTGGCGCACAACGGGAACACAGGCGCTAACTGGCTTCCAATCTGCCAACAATACAGGAGCTTCTGTGAGCGCATCTCTGGCTCCTTGATTGGCTCTTTCATCTCTATAATTGTACTTGAATTGATCATAATTGTAACATCTGTGGCCATTTCTCGACGCTGATTAATTATATCTCACGTCTTTGAAAAACTTACTTTTGTTTAATGGGAAAAGAATAAGAAAAATATACAAGGTCTGAATTTCACGTCACAAAAATTGAAGCTATTTGTCTTACTAGTACTCTTATGTTTTCATCAAATAATCTGCGTTTTACGATCTCACTTTTTTCATACAAAAAAAAAAAAAATCACCATAGTGTAATGGAAACAAACCTTTGTATTTAGGCCAGTAATGCCACAACGTTGTCTATTGATTTCAATGTCTTCTCGTAGAACAAGTAGGATTCATACACCTTCGGCGTCCGAACGTAATAATCAAACTTGAAAACAGAAATTCATACAAGTAAATCAGATTTCAATGTTAAGAAATATAGGATTAATTAAAAAAATAATTGATCTTTTGAGGTTTAATTAAAAGAACATTGCATGTTATGTTAAAAAAAAAAAAAAAAAAAAAAACAACAACAACAACAACAATCCATTAAAAAAAAAAAGGATTAATTGTATGTCATGGTCCACAACATGACTTAACTAACCATAATTTAGCCAACTAATTAATAATTAAACAACTCTAAATTAAAACTATGAAAAATTAAATTAGTACCTCGGCCATGTTATCCACTAATTCATTAGCGGCCTTAACATAATCTTTTCGCCGACTTTCGGGCAGAGTAGTCATGGCATTCTTCAAGTCCTGAGAAAGATAGGACGACTTTAGGCGAATGTAGAACAGCACATACCTCCAAGCCATGCTCTCCAACATTTCCCTAATGCTGTGTAGCCCTTCCGCGGTTTGCTTGATTCGAGCCACAGCGTCCTCCGGCGACAAACCGGGCTCAAAAAATCGCTCCTTGAGGAATGACTTTGTACCCCAATTCTGAGCTAGTGCAATTGGAGTGGTGACTGGATTTAGGACTCCAAATGCCAATGATGTGGCTAGGAGTGTCGTGACGACTCGTCGGCGACATGTCGCATTCTCTTCGCCTTGAAGCGTGGCTCGGATTGTTAGCGGAATTGGGGTGGTCTTGGGGTGGTGATGAGGTCGGAGTTTGTTGATGTGAGCGTGGAGGAGAGTGGTGGTGTTAGTGAAGGTGCTCATGGCTTTGGGGGTCAAAGGTTCATAATAATATAATAATGTTGAGGATAATTCTTTGAATTGGAAAATGGGAAATGGCTTGTTTGTGGAGTTTTGGGCAGGGACAGTCCTGACCGTTAAACCAACAAGGACCTTAACTTTATGCCACGTGGAATCCATTATCTTGTTGGTGCGGGTTTGGGTTTTGGGCTTTGACGATGTTGTTGTGGCAAGAATGGGCTTTGTGTAAAATATTGAAGAGAAAATTATGAAAAACAGTGTATTTATGTTTTTGATAATCTCTTAATATTTTTTAGATTTTTAATTCTTTCTCTGATGAGAAAATTACTTAAATAATATTTTTTTTATTTATTTATAAATATGATATAAATTTTTTATTCGTGATCAATATAATATAAATTTTAATTAATTTTGTATCAAATTAATCTAGTATTAATTTTTTATATCATATTAATATAATAATATTTAAATTTATGTCTGGTACTTTTCCCCTTTCTTTTATCTAATTGAAGTTAAAAACATAGAGTCATTATAACTGAAATAATAATTAAAAAAAAGGAATACAAGCTGCACTTGCTTAAATACTCTCTTGGACACTCTTTGCTTTTAAGAGTGACATGTGTCCGACTTTTTCTCTTCAGAAAAGTAAGGAGAAAGAAGTTATCAAAAGACTCATCATTTTGCAGACTTATTACAAATGTGCCATTTTCATTTTTTTAATTAACTACAAAACTATTGCTCGTTTTCTTCTCACGCCTTAAGAAGTAAACTAAAAAAATAATAATAACAAACACTATTGTTATAGTATGGAATATAATAAGAACCGAAAGATTTGGATTTAATGGCATTTAAAGGCTGATCTCATGTTCAATATAATAGATAGGAAAATATTTGATGGTGGTTTAGGCTGTGTACGATTCTTTTGTTTTTTTGGGCAAAATTACAAGTTTTTTTTTTTTTTTTTTTTTTAACTACAACAACTCATTTTTTGATCTATAGTTGAATATGCTGTGGTTATTAGCTTTGGCTAGAAATTAGAGAAACAACGGAACCTAGCCAAAACCCAGCACCTCTTTTAAGTCTGGTCATCAGGTTAGCGTCGCTGTTGGGGCCATGGGGAGATTGCATGACAAGGGCCAAAGCTATCGTGGTGGTGGGTAGGGGGAAATTTTGGTTTCATGCCATTGTGGGAGGTTGGGGTTTGCGTCACCGCCGAAAGAGGAGGAGGAGTCGCTAGAGTTGGCGGAGGAGGCTTTTTTTTTTTTTTTTTTTTGTTAAAAAGATGAGCTAAAAAAAAAAAACCAGCAACAAGGCAAAAGTCCAGAAAATGGATAAAGATAGATAGAGGAGCCCTAGACAAGAGCCCAAAACAAATAAACAAAGAAAATTAAGTTAGGAAGCCTGCCATCCAACATAGTTGTGGAGAACAGGAGGGGAACGAGCACTCACGACTAAATCGGCATAGGACTGTTGGTGTTTAAGGAAAGAAAGATAAATATGTGAAATAATAGAGTTTACTGTTTCTAAGTGGTATTTTCGTAATAAATATTATAGATGATGACCTTTTTATAAATCCAACACGATGCCTTTTTTCAAGAATAATAAGGGTCCGTTTGGTTCGCAAGTTTGAGTTGATATTTTGAAGTTGAAATAGTAAATTTTGTTGACTTTTCAGGAAAAACAAAAAACTTTTTGGGAAAAAGACAAAGACTTTTGAGGAAAAAGATAAAATTTGAGTTGAAAAGTTGGGATTGAATTGGTGTTCCAAACGCACCCTAAGTGAGACACAAGTCACTGTTAAAAACAAAGAGTGTCTAAGAGAGTGCACGAGCAAGTGCACCTAACAAATGAGCTTTTTAAGCAATCTTATAATTCACTCAAGATTTAACTTTTTTTTTTTTCTTTTTAAATTTCAGGACGAATAAGGACTTTACATTTTACAAATGTGAGTTAACTATTCGACTAAGCTGCAATCGTAATATATTGAACATTTAGGTGGCGTTTGATTCATATATATATATATATATATATATTTGTGTGTGTGTGAACATAATTAAAATTTTGATTTAAGTTTAATTGTTTAATTAAAGAAAACGACATTAAAAAAAGAAAAAGGGTTAGAAGAGCGGATCAAGCGCATTAGATTTGACAATTGAGATCATTTTCATTTACAAGGAAAAAAAAAACATAAAATAATGTTGAGTAAACTACTAAGCAAGTCATCCACATGCTAAACTTTGTAATTTTTTAGAGGTGTTCATACTTCAGAATTTGGATAATAGTCTTTATCTTCATCTCATGACAAGCGTGACAGTTTCAAGCAATACAAGTGATGGTAGAATGCTAATATCTCACCTATTCAACTAATACCTTAAAAAGTGGAGGATAATGACATCTTTATTTCTTTCTTTTTTTTTTTTTTTTTTTATTTGGGTATGGCAAGTGGTAATTAGATGATATAGCCAAAAACTCCTTTCTCATACTTTGTTCACATTAACAACCCAATTATCTCAATGTATTGCAAATTTTAATATTTTTCTCAAGACATTGAATATTGATTTTTTTTTTTTTAATTTAGAGTGAAGAATTAGAACTATACATTATGAAATTAACATTACTATATACGTTTACAATTATTGGATATTTAATAGTATCAACCATATAACTTACTTATTTAAGATGACTAGAAGATACCTAAACAAAGTTTGACCCAATCCCAAGAACATTTGACTCCGCCGTGCATAATTCTATTAACCAAGACTTCTTCAAACATCAAAAAAGAAGAAGTTCCATTAATTTATCAATCTTTTCAACTTTCCAAAGTTTCAACTACGCGTGCAAGGCAAGTGAGCATTTTTCTCCCTCACATAATTCCTCCTTTGCACCTTTATTTGTTCTGTTCTATCCGACCAATCATTTTTCTTTTCTCATTATTCCCAAAAAAATTAAATAAATAAAAAAAATTACCAAAACCCCATTTCTCCATATCCCACAAAATTTTCTAGGAAAGTGTTGGATTTTCTCGGGAAAAAAAAAAATAGATACATCTAGATGGGGAAGATTGGACTGTTTGATCTAGAAAAGCACTTCGCTTTCTATGGAGCTTATCACAGCAACCCAATCAACGTCGCTATTCACATGTTGCTCGTTTGGCCAATACTCTTCACCGCTATTCTCATTCTCTATTTCACGCCTTCTGTCTTCAACTTTTCTTTTTCCATTTTCGGAAGCCATTTTTCTCTGGCTCTGAATTTTGGCTTCTTCTTGGCTGTCGTCTACTCGGTGTTCTACGTCTGTTTGGACCCCAAAGCCGGCTCTTTGGCTGCTCTTCTTTGTATGCTTTGTTGGGTCGCCAGCAGTTTTCTCGCCGGCTTTCTTGGATTTTCCCTCGCTTGGAAGGTACCATTTTGGATTGTTTCGAGTTTTTCATTTCGTTTTTGTGTATTCGGGTCTTGTCTATTTTGTCGATTGGGGATTAAATTCACAGTGATTGGGAATGAAATTCATCTTTTAGATACACAGAACTTGATCAGAAGGACAGATTCTGATTTAAGAAAGACTCAATTGTATACATCTTGCATCGTTATGAGATTGCATACATCCTCATGCGGGTTTGTTTTCGATCATTGCAAGAACTTATCTTACACTGTAACATGTAACATATAAAAGTAGAGGTATAACATGATGATAATTATTCTATATAACAAGGATTTTGAAAATATATGACATTAGCTTGGGATGTTACATATAGGACAAGCGTTTCGTGAAGGTAATTCTTTGTCTAAAATGTAGTTTAAAATATAATTAGTAATTACTTTTTTTACTAAACCAATCTAATTAAGTTTAAAAGATTAATATAAATGCATAATATATGGATATCAAAGCAGAGATAGAGTGTGAGTGCTTTCCCTGTCCCTGCCCCACTTCTAATTTTGAAAAAAGACTTCGTCCCTATCTTTATCCCTACCTCTAAATATTGTCTCTCATGCTCGCCTCATTCAAAATGATGCCCCATTGGACTCTGTCCCTGTGGATGATATTGTCATCTCTAATAGTATTAAGATTCAAAACTCAATTGTATACATATGGACTATTTTTGAGATTGCATACATCTTCTGCAAATTATAAGCTGTAAAAATATAGGTGTCACATGTAAGCTGTAAAAAATTACCTTCGTGAAAAGGATCCATTGGTTCGGTTATTGTCCGGACTTGTCTTGTATTGTCACATGTAAGAAGTAAAAAATATAAATATAACATGATATTTATTTTGTATAATAATGATTTCAAAAAAGTGTAACATTGACGAGCAATGTTATTTGTAGAATGAGTCCTTTTGTGAAGGAAATTCTTTGTCTAAACATGAAGTTTTCTCCTTTTGTCTATGTATTAACAAGCCAAGTTTTCCGGTTGATGATATGGTGAGCTTGTTATCAGGTTGTTCTTGTGGCACAGATAGTATGTTGGACCGGACAGTTTATTGGGCACGGTGTATTTGAGGTGACTAAGCTTCCGTTTAGTATCATGTTCAAAATCCATTTAAAAATTTTTTTATAGTATTTTTTCTCATAAAAATCTAAATTTAAACATATAATTGAAACGAAGTCTAATCTCTGCTTCTTGCATGTGTTTGGTTAATGGTTCTGTCTAGCATTTATTGACTTGTACTTGGAAAATTATCTGAATGGGCTGCAGAAAAGAGCACCAGCTTTGCTGGACAACCTCGTACAGGCCTTGATAATGGCTCCCTTCTTTGTGCTGTTGGAGGTCATTTATTTAGAAACTTGTATTTTTACATATTTTGGTGCTATTTTCATTTTTGGTGACAATTTACTAAACCCTTGTTTTCTCTTCTTCAGGCTCTGCAGAACTTCTTCCATTATGAGCCGTACCCTGGTTTCCATGCTAAAGTGCAAGCAAAGATTGAAGCTGAGATCCGTGAATGGCAAGAGAAGAAGCAGAATCTGATTTCATAACATCTTATAGGTTTTGGTTTTAGTACAATTCTTATACGATATACTTTTTATAAACAGAATTTTAGTTTCATTTTAATTTTCTTTTTTGAGTCTTTTTACGATAGGATTTTGTACCAATGGTTTAATTATGTAAAACAGATGAGGTTTTTTTTTTTTTTTTTTTTAACATATGTAGATAAGCTTTATTACTAGTGTATTTTTTCGGATCATACCGTAAAAATACGAGTATTTCCTATGCTGACTTTGTCAAATAAAAACCAAAACTTACAGCTTATACTTGATCATAATCTTCTTCGTGAAAGAGAGAGAGGACTAGATGATTGATTGATCACATGATCACATGTGATATGAAATGAAAGCTTGATGCTACATGTCAAGACATGAACCAGAGAAAACAAGTACAAATTTCCATACAAAAAATGACAGGAAGACCATCGACTAAAAAAAAAAAATGACATTCTTATAATACTTGCTTGGCAAAAGTTATTGGTTACTTCTCTAGTTTTTATTCCCAAAATACCATTAGTGGTGACGGTAGTGATACGGTTGTGAGGACGGTTCAAGTCATGTTAATCGCAATAATGTGTCGCATAACATTAATTACATGTCAGTGGACCCTTTGAATGTTAGAACGATAATCCATTTCACCTATGGTGTCATTAGATTTCTCTAATAAAGTTTTCCACAATTAATTTCCAAATATATCCTCTAATTTACTAGGTAGCTTGGTAAAATTAGTTTGAGCCGTCCGTTTTCATTTGGAAAAAGTGATGTGGTAGAACTATATAACATCCTAGTACTTATTGAAAATAAAAAAAAAAACGAAGTAAAAAAAAAAAAAAAGGACCATCAATTGTCACCCTATAAAAACTACAAAAATTTGAGTAAAATCATTTTTAAACCCCATAAGACGGTTAAAGAATTAACATGCCGGATTTGGTGTATGGCAAGCTTTGCTCATTCTTACAAGTAGAGGAGGCTTAGATTTGCCACTTGTATTGCATGTCAACTTTTGGGACTCAAACATTATCCTACATTTCTTCATTTGACACATTCTTACCTCAATGTGCCAAATGAGACCTTAAAGAAAATTAAGATCTACACTCATTTGATATTATTAAATTCACTTAAAGTTCATATATAGTAGCCAAAACCTTCAAGGAAAAAAAATATATTAAAGAAACAAAAAAGACTCTTGTGATAAGATAAGCCAAGTTGAATTTTCATAATTACAGTTGACAAACAACCCACGGAACCTGTTCGTCAGCTTTCACACCACCAACCAAACCATAAATTAACAAACCAACCATTCAATAAAATAAAATAAAATGCTTGGTACATTTGGTTACCCCATGTAGTAAACGAATTCGCTCTCCAATAAACTTCTATCCTTTTGGTTTCTAAATAAATGTTATCATGCTGCCGTGAATATGTACCATTCCTTTGAATATGGTACCAACGGATATCATTCCCTTTAAAATAATATTCTCCTTCATATTTTTAAACCAATTCGATACAATCACGACCACGTATCTTTTGTTAAAATTTAAACAAACTCGCTTTGAATATAAAATTTTACTAATATTAAAAAACACTTTTACTATTTTTAGTAATATAATTCGGTAACATATCGCTTTTTTAAATCACGTTTAGTTCAGTGTAGTTGAATGTAATTTAGTTATTTTTTTAATATTTTCCATATTGATCCTCGCTGAATAAATTTTCTGGGTCAAGCACAATGTGCACCTAGTATTTTTCACAAACAATGGAATTTCTTTAACAAAATCCACTTTTGACTCATTCAACCAAATGTGCTTAGACATCTTGCTGATGTACTAAAATAATCTAAACCGCAATTAGTGGGCTGATATGTCATATTATCATCCTCAACTACATGCAAAAAGTTATTGACCACGTCATCCATTAAACTATTTTACACGCGGTGATGATAGCAACCATTCTTTGCATTACAAAAAAGCCATCTTTTTGGCTGCGACCAAAAAAAAAAAAAAAAAAAAAACCATCTTTTTGGGATAAGCATAAAAACTGGCCAAATGGACCATAGATAATTGAGAACACACGCCTCCACAAATGTCCAAAAACCCAAAGCAAGCCTTTGCTGAGTTTGCCAAGTGTGAACAAAGATCGTTTTGTCGTTTCTGATTTGGTAAATAAGTCAAATAATTTTCATTAATTTCACAAAATGTCTGTAACATATTCAACAAATTTACAATTTTGTTCCTTTTTTTTTTCTTTCTAAGTAGGCAATAATATCCTAGCTATGCAAATGTCTAACCAAACCCCAATTTTTTAATTAACGGTCTAAACCATAGACATCAAATCCTTGGTTCACAAAAACAGGTTGTTGATTAAAGTTGCCAATCTGACTACTCTGAGTTTGAGCCACTTGGAACTTGCCCATGTCTGAGTTTTGGTATTCCATTTCACCAAACTCGAGTTTTTGACTATACCCAGATCCTGAACTTGGTGGCAAATTCATGTTCATGTTCATGTTCATGTTGTTGTTGTTGTTGTTGTGGCAGTCATGGGCCGAGTTGTATGGGCCGTTCTCATTCAAGAGCTGTGAAATTGGGCCCAAGTAGTCCATTTCCAAGAGATGTGCAATGGAATAAGTCCTTGGGAATTTCAACATTTGCTCCTCGTTAGTCTGATCAAGACCAAGACCAACGGCTGTTATGCCAATTTGAGGACTTGTCAGATCCTCCATTTTTTGCTCTACTGCTTTCGCCATTTGCCTCTTCTTGTAGATCCTGCAGAGCACCCAATCATCCAACTGAAAAAAAAAAAAATTAAAATCAAAATCAAAATCCATCAAAACAATCAATCTACCAATTCAAATCAGCCATATATACGAGCCGACGTCTTTCGTCTTGGATTTCCTGTTTCATTGATCATCTTCTCAATAGTAAAATTCTTAAATAAATTAATAAGTTATCAAAATACTGTTAAGAAGACAGTCAGTAAAATAGAAAAATAAGAGTAAATCTGAACATCATGTGTACATACGTGTGCGTGTGTTTATACAATTCATGTAAATGAGATGACCAATGACTTACTCTCATGGATCCAAGTTGTTTGGTGGTTTGTCTACGTGAATTATCAGTCAAGCGATACTCATGCATGATCCAATCGGTCTTAATACCCTTTGGTGGCTTGCCCTTGTAAAAAACAAGAGCTTTTTTCACCCCAACATACTTAGACCCGCTATAAATTGCCTTGTCTGTCCCTGTGGCCTTCCAATAACCTGACACAGTTGCTCTATTCGGCCTAACCCCATTTGGGTACTTCCTGTCTCTTGGGGTAAAGAAATACCACTCATTTTCCCCAAACTCTGCCTTCTCTGCACCACACAAAACACACAATCAATACAACTAATTACGCCGATATATACACATATTTATACATATACATATACATATACATATACATATAAATGGGGTAAAGCAAGAGTATTACAAACCAGGAAGTTCCCAAGGATCAAATTTGTAGAGATCAACCTCAGGGATTATGGAGACAGGACAAGGCCTAGAAGTGGCTTGGTTTTTGAGGTAATACACAATTAACTCCTCATCTGTTGGGTGGAATCTGAAACCAGGAGGGAGTACTCCAGCTTTGCCCTCCATTTCTTTTTTCTTTTCTTTTCTTTTCTTTTTTTTTTTTGGCTTTTCTCTCTTTCTCTCTCTAGAAAGAAAAGACGTAAAAAAAAAAAGGGGTGTTTTTTTTGGAAAAGATGGTAAGGAGGAGAGTAGAGGTGTTTGAAATGTTTGAAAGGAGAGGAATGGCCCTTTTATGTTTGATGGGGTTTTGTCGTTTTGTGTATCGAAGGCATGAGATTTGATTGGTTATTCCTTTGACTTCTCAACCTCGTATGACGACATAAACCATACTCGCGCGGAAGTGAACAAATCACTTATGATGACCAATAATTTGGCCTTTCTATCCTTGGTTTGGTTCCCTGCACTTGCCATCATAAACTTTATCCGGACGGGGCTTATTCATTTCCAATAATTTTTTAGATGCCCTTTTTTTTTTTCCTTCCTAATCTCGCCGTCACATTCTTATGTATTTTTATTTTTATTTTTATTTTTTAATTTTTTAATTTTTAATTTTTTAAGTAACTAATATTCTTATTTAAAAAAAGTCTTACCTCACGTTTTCACACATTTTCACACACTATGCATTGATCCCACATGAGGGAAAAGATAGAAGGATAAAGAATCGTTTCGAACAACATTTTTCTGAGAGGATTTTACAATTCAACTTCAAAATTTTTATATCTATATCTCATTTTCTTTCTCTTTTTTTTTTTTAATAAAAAACTCGAACTTCAAAAATCTATAACTTTTTAAATCAAAAGAATATTATTTTCTTTTTGAATCGAATAGAATGACAAGAGAAACAAACTAAAATTCATATTGTATATTTTTCTTTTTCGAACACCTTTTAAATTCTTACATTATTTATTTTCTATATCACATTCTATTTTTAATCCACACTTCAACAAAATGTATATTTCAATTCTAACTTACAAAACTCCAATTTCAACTATTATTTCGAACATGTTCTAACTTTTACATGTTCTTTTAACTATAATATAAATTCTTGCACGTTTGGCGAATATTGTCACTTGAGCTTTAAGAAAAGTACTAAAATATGAAAGGAGAATTGTTAAACGTTGTTTTTTTTTTTTAAATGATTTTGTAACTTAGGCTTACGTAACTCTTTACGTGAATTAATATAAATTTAATATAGTGTAAAAGGTTGTCAATTTTGATGACAGATACATATAGGATAAAGATGCACTACACATTTTAAATTTTTGGTTTCTTTTTTTAATTCGATTTTAATGAGATCAATGAATATATACTACCATATTATTATGTGTGTAATTGAGAATTACGTTTTCTTTTATTTTTTATTTTTTTGAGAAAAGACACCTTCTTGATTCATTATTTGGGAAAAGTTTTGAGACTTGTATTCTTACTTTAGAAAGAAAAAGAAATGCTAATAAAACATTAAAAAGATGAGAACGTGATAAACAAAAACTGATTTGATTGGATAAATCACGCAATTCAAAAGACAATTTAAGTACATGGTGGTCAATTTTACGTTAAAAGGTACGTGGAAGAAGAGAAATGGTGTCACTCAATGGAACTTTGAATTTGCAACCTTTGCTTGAAAATGTCTTACGATGAACAATAAGATCTATGTTCTTAAAAATGTTCTTTAATTTGCAGCCTTGCTTGAAAATGTCTATCGTCAAAAAAATTATTAAAAAAAAAAACTTGTTTTAAAATTTAACTTAAAGAAATTTTAAAATGATACATTCCAATCATGATGTTATTGACATCGAATAATAGAATAGTTTATAGAGCAAAATTTGAATCGGAAAAATTTGTATTAGAGTTTATATTAGATTTGAAAATTGTTTTCGAAATGCAGTTTTTCGTCTTCACATGAGATGTATGTGAACTTTTTGTGACTAATTTAACAAAAAAGTTAAGTGAAATAGAGAACAATATGATAATTTAAAATATTTAAAAGACATATTGATAATATTAGAAGTCTGGAGGATAAATTATTAAAAAATAAATAAATTCAAATTTGTGAAGTATGTAATCCATAACATCATTTAAAAATACAATATATCATCATATATATGGTTGTCACGCAACAGTCAGATTATCGTCGCATAATTTTCTAAATGACGATTCAGTTGATGTCACGTGATTTTTTTTTTTTTTTTTCCACTCCGCGGGCATGCTGGGCAATTAATATTATCAAACAAATAAGGGGGTGTTTGGTGTGTAAGTTTGAGTTAAGATTTGTAAGTTTAAATAGTAAATTTTTTTGAATTTTTTTGAATTTTCAGAAAAGACAAACAACTTTTTGGGGAAAAAGATAAAAAACATGATGAAAAAAGTACAATTTAGTTTAAACCGAACCTGTTGCCAAACAAGACCTAAGAAAAGGAAAACGGCGAGTAGGGGTGCGGCCCCAATACTCGCGGAAGTGGGAGGTTTGTGGTGGAATACCTCAGATAACGTTAAACGACAAACAGTTTGTCTAAAGACACGAACAGGTCCACAAAAGGTGGCCCTCAAACCCGGTTGGGAAGATGACGCGTGTCCTTGCCAAAAACAGGATTAAAAAAAGTAGGATAAGCACTAAATATTTCCACAAGAACGATACAATTAGGCGCGGATTTCAGTTGTGGTGCTTATCCTGCCTCGTCGCCTCTGGGGTCCACTTCTTCAGAATCATCACCGCTTTGTGTTGTTTGAACTCCGAAGTGAAACTAATTAATTTTTTATTCTTTTTTTTTTATTTTTTTTTATTTTTTGAAGTTGAAGCTAATCAATGATTTTAAAGCACGTGTTACGGCGTGATCCTAAGGATTGACATGGGCTTACCACGTGGCAGTGCTCCAAAGGAGATTTATTATAAAAAAAGAGAGAGAGAGAGAGAGAGAGAGAAAGGAATATTCTAATGAATGAGGTGGTCATCTTCCTAGTTTTTTCTCACTTGAACTTTTCCCTTCAGTTTGGTTCGTTAGCATATCATGACACGATAAGACTTGGACTTGGCAGTAGGTGGCTTATCTTTTTTTATTGGCTACGCCTATGTTCGAAATTCCACTCTTATCTGTTTTTTTTCTTTTTTTTCTTTCTTTTTTTAAAATATTCTACTCTTATCTTTGTATAAAGGCACTTTAATTTTAGAATAATACTTAAAAAAAACATAAGTGATATTTAATATCATTATTTAATATATAATAAATTCAATAACATGAAATTTATTAATAAGATTTACTTCTTTATTAGTGTGATGTTAAATATCACTGATGTTCTGTAATGTTTTTCTTTATTTTAATCACGTGTCAATATTTTAAAAGATTTAGAAGTTGTTTGGAGTGATAATCGGAGATAGGGTATTGAAAATTGGTTTGGAAATGTATATTTGAGAATATGAGAATTGAAAATAAATTGTGATGTTAAAATTAGTGTAAAATTTTAAAATATGTTTGGAAAAAATATAAAAATATGGATATTGTTTCATTATTTCATTTTATTTTATTTTTGTAATTAAAAAAAACATCTCATTTTAACTTAAAATTAGAGAGTTATGAACATTTGAAATTTGAGTTTTTTTAAAAAGAAAAAAAGAGAAAGTTAGATATATATTTAGGAGTTTTAAGGTACATTTGTTATACTAATTAGGAAAGAAATTTTTAAGTTGAAATTGGTTAACTACCATATCTAATTATAATTTTTGTTGATTTTTTAGAAAAAAAAAAAACAAAAACTGAAATAAAATTTTTAATTTCAAATCACAAAGACTTAGAATTTAGTTGTGAAAATTTGGTCCAAAGTTATTATTCCAAACAAATGCTTAATCCGTAAGTATTTAAATTGAAAATCTATAATATATAGAACTGTTCTCAATCACAAATATTAAAAAATTAATCTTATAACTATATTATTAATAGTTATGGATAAGATGAAAATACAATGTACATTGGTTATGGATTAAAAAAGTCTAATATCTGAAATCACATGCTGTCAATATAGATACTCTGTTATATATATATATATATATATATATATATATATATATATATAAAATCCATCCCACAACAAAAGAGTGGACGGAAGCGGTATTTTAATCTCATTAAAAATTAACAGTCACATAGTGGTTGGTCAAGTCCTTTGAAATAAAACATGTTGAAAATAAAATAGTTTATAGCTGTTTTCTATTAAAAAAAAAAAAAAGTATATCATTTGATTACTTTTACTAGGTTCAAACTGATGAAATAATTATCTCGGCAATAACTGAAAAAACATACGATTTTTTTATATTTATATAATTTTCATAATTTTTCTCAAGCCAAAAAATAGTATTTTAGAAATAAATTCGAATCTAATCAAGGATAAGTTTCTCTTACCTACATAGTCTTTCATCTGTTAACTCCATCGTAAATGAAATTAAATTAGAACAAGTTTTTCAAATTTAAATAATTATCATTGTATAGTTTTGAGAATGGATTAATAAATTGGTAAATAACAAAAACTTAGAGGTGTAATAGTTGTTGCAAGTATAATCTAATCGTAATTTTACATCTGATTTTATTAAAAGGTGTAGAGTTTGAATCGCTACACCCAAAATAAAAAAAATAAAAAATAAAAAATAAAAGGTGTAATTATGTAATTAACTCAAAAGAATATTCAACACATGTCCTGCAGTTTTTTTTTTTTTTTTAACTTACATATCAAGCAGTTTTGAATTGTGTTAAATTAACCAAATTACATAAAACTTATGAACTTTTGAAGTCAACTAGTTGTATAACACACACTACGTGGAAAAGACAAATAAAACAAAAGTAAAGAAAAAAAAAAGCCATGTGACATTGTTTGTGCTGTCATGTGACTCATGACTAGACTGTCACATCACCGATAAATGGACTGTCACATGACATATATAGAGGGGACAACGATAACACAATATTGATAGTACATTCATACTTTTATAATTAGAAAAATTAGAAAAAAGATCAGCAGTGACCGTTTTATGCCATTTGTCTTCTGAGCAATGTGGAGCTCGACGCTTTATTAAAGCAACTCATGTGAATGCAACAACCAAACTGAATTAGGAGAGCTAAGAGCAACAAGTTATTAGTTTAAACTCCCTAAACTTACAAGAATATCCTTCAGAAGCTACTACATTCAAAATCAACTTGAGAAAAAAAAAAAAAAAGGATAATGTCCAAGATTAGTTAAATAAATGATGATTACAAGTTAGGGAAAATTGTTAAATATTCATTTATTTGTATTTATCTCTCATCAAATGATACAAATTGAGGAATTCCGGCCATAAAGAATTAACCTTTATCAATAATTTGTACCCTAGGCACTTTATGCACTTTCTACTCTATGGTTAAAGCTCTAGTTCCACACGGACACAACTCTCGAATTGAGAATGAATCATTCTAACTTATTGTTCCTTCCTATTTTATACGGTTGATTTATAATACTTTCGTGAAAGATCAAGTATTTGTTTTGTGAGGTCTAAGTGTATGCTCATTTTATTTAGCAATTTTTTTTATCGTCAATGTTATTTTCGTAATTTTAATTAAGGTTAAAATCTTGAGAGTATTGATACAGTGTATATGATATTTTTATAATAAGTATACAATTTCTTATCTACAGTCAGGAAGATTAAAAGACGTGTTAAATTTATTGGTAATTTTACATATTTATATAATCATAATTACAAAATTTTTTTTTTGCCCTTTTTCCTTTTGAAACACGTATATCATTTATCCAATCATGTATGACCCTTTGAGTTAAGCTTGAATGTTCAATTACTCTTTTGCCCACACTTTTAAGTTCGTTTGGTGTTTTTTTTGTTTGGGTAAATAGGTACGTTTGGTATTTGGAGAGTAGAAAATCAATCTCAAACATTGTAATTTTTCGTTGGAGAGACAAGAAGTAACGGTTAGGAATTAGGACCACGAAAAGTTTTTATGATTTGGAGTTCAAATAATAAACCAAACGAAACCAAAAGTATGGGTTTAATATTTTTACAAATAAAGTTAAAATTAGCACGTTCGACTAAGTATCGATTTTCTTGGGTTGTGATAGTTGGACATTTTAGATTTAGGCTTCTCAAAGGCACATTCAACTGTCTCTATATCTCATAATAGATTAAAGTATAATGCAAAGAAAGTTTAAGATAAAAGATATTATCAAATTAGAAGAAAAAATAAAGAACGAATATACTAATAGGGTCTTGAAAAATGTAATTTTTTAAAAGTTGGAATGTAAAGTTTGAACTATATATCTTATGATGTAATTAGACTTGAAATTATATCAGATCATATTAACTTATTAGAGTTTTGTGATATTAAAAGTATACTTATTGAAAACTAGAACAATGCCGGTTTGATTTTCAACATTTTGTTGTCAAATGTTAGCACGTTGGAATTTTTTTTTTCCGCTTCAAAAGTTGGTTTTGCCACTGGCTTCTCAATATCATATTCAGCTGATAGAATAATAACACAGCCATTCTTTTGATTGAGGAAGCAAATAGGTTTTTTGCCTTTTTAAAATTTATATATATATATATATATATTTTTATGGAGGAACCAAGTAGTTTCAATTTCAACTTTTCAAGCAAAGATATCACCGAAGTATAACTTCAGCCTAGGCACGTGTTAATATAAATAATAACAATATGATAGCCATTCCTTTGGTTAAGAAATCATTATCTTTCCTATCCTTAATAAAACCAAAGAAAATTATGCAATAACATAGTTAAAAACATACTCTATCTAAAATCGTCAAATTATATTTTAAGCATATGATTTTGAATAATAGAATAAATTAATGAAACTTAATAAATAATTGATAGTTAAAAACCATTCTATATCGAAAAGGTTTTTTTTTTTTTTTTTTTTTTAATGATCTATTACAAAATTCTAAAAATGAAAAGACAAAAAGAAAATGAAAGAAAAATCAAGATTCTGGACTTGAAAACCGAGATTTGAGTGATTTGTATGATTGTCCCTCAAAAAGTATGTACATGGATTATTGTTTTAGTTAAATTTACTTCAATTTGTTTTTTTTAACTTCTAATCAAATATCTAATTTGATTAAGCCCAATAGATAACACAATTATTGCAATAAAATTTAGGGTGTCGATTCTACGAGAAGATGATAAATGCAAACAAAAAAAAGTTAGTGGAGTAAAAATGCTAGAGAGAAATAATAAAATGAGAAAAATATTAATTTTCTGATTTTCTTTGTGAAATAAAAATATTGAGATGAAATTTTTGTGTACAAAAATTTAATAATTAAAAAGATAAAGCATAAAAAAAAAATCCCTCATTTTCTCTCTTCTCTTAATTTTCTTGTCTTGTATTCTATTCTCATTTTTTTTATACGAATTCGTAAACATATATAAAAAGTGAATAAAAAAAAACATAAAGATGTCTATTTTTATCAGGTTATTTCTATAATTTTCTTTTTGAAAAACATCTGAATGATATAAAATTAAAGATTATTGTACTAACATGATATAAAAAATTAACGCTAGATCCATATGATATAAAATTAAACTAAATTAACTAAAATTTATATAATATTGATTAAGAGTATGAAATTTATATCATATTAATTAATAGATGAAAAAATAACGGTCATTTAGGTAATTAAATCTCTCGCTCTCTCTCTCTTTTTTTCCTCTCCTTTTTCTCCAGCAAAATTTCATGTTTGGGCCGAAGTGGGCTTACTTTGAGGCCCATTTGTTCGGAAACCGCGAATCTTTTAGCCCGCGAAACCAAAGAAGCAGACAGTACAAGGAAAGGATTTTGGTGGAACCCTCTTTCCTCAAAGTCCTCTCTGAGTCTTCTTCGTCTCCGATTTAGGGTTTTTCATCGTCGTCGTCACTGTCGTTCTTCCTAGGGTTTCGTCTTTTTTTTTTTTTTCCGTAAGATTTATGTAAAGATTTTCTCTTTTTCTCTTTATTTTGGGGAATTTGTGTTTCTTAGTACTAATTTCCGATTTAAGGGCAAAATTTTCTCTATCGAAAAAGCTTAACTCAAATTTCCTCTTTTTTAGAAGTTTTTTTAACTCAAATTTCTCTGTTCTTCCCGTTATATCTGAAATTATTTGTTTTTTCGTGCAGATTAATTATTAAAATTTCGGCGTGTATGAGAAAAGAATATGTATTCCTCTAGAGGAAGTAATGCGTACGGGCAACAATCCTATGCTGGGCAATCTGCTTATGGCCAAAACGTAATCTTTTTCCCTTTTTTTTTCTTCCCTTCCGTATTAGTTTTCATAATTTACAGTTTTCAATTTTAAATTTTGCCTGTTTCATTGTATGATTTTCATTGGATGATATAATTTTAGGAATTTTAATATAGAATTGTAATTTCCGTTGATTCTAATCTTGATTTTTAATCGCTTCGGTTTTTTTTTTTTCAATAAAATATTTAGTTATGGTTGGTTAATTTCCTTGCATTTGCGTTAATTTTTTGTTTTTGTTTTTGTTTTTTTTTTTGGTGGGGTTGATGTTTGTAGCTAGGATCAGCTTATTCTGGAAGTACTGTTGGAGGGCCCGATGGGGCTTCTCAGCTTTCGATGGCGTCGCGACATTCCTCGATGTTAAGCGGTTCTCAAGAAGCTGATGCTGGTGGTTATAGACATCATTCTGCGGCCACAGCTCATTATGGTGGACAATATAGTTCGGTGTATGGCTCTGCCGCTTTGACCGGTGTATCTCAGGTCAGAGGATTTCCTTTCGAGATTATAATGTGATTGATTGCTGTATCTACATTGTCAGACTTTAGATTATTTGAAAAGTTGTCATCCAATAAATGGGATATTGTTGTTTAAGCAGGTTCCGGCAATCACCGCCAAAGCTGGCTCATCTGCGCTGGAAGCTCGTGCGGGCTATTCCTCGGCTATAACAGAATCACCGAAATTCTCATCTGGTGACTATGTCTCATCTTCAAGCCATGGCTATGGTCTTAAAGCGGGTAGTCAATTATTTGCAGAGAAGGTGGCCGATTATCCTGTGATAGACAGAAGGCAATATGGTGACCGCCAGAGTTCTTATCTCGGACGGGACTTGCAAAGTGAACCCGCCGGACGATATGCCGATTCTGTTGGTTTTGCTCATCAGGTGTTGTGTTTGTATCATTTAGTGTGAACTAAATTCATTAATTTCTTTATTCTTCTACCTCCGGGAAATTTGTTAATTTTTCTTTTGTTATGATTTAACTTTTCTTCCGTTTTCTCTTGTGACAGAGTGAGATCTATGACAGAATCGATCAGGCAGTACTGCTTCGGCAAGAACAGTTACTGAAAGCAGCTTCTCTTGATGGGAATTCCAGGTATTTTTCTTTGACGTCAGACATATTAACTGTAACTGTTTTGAACTTTATGTAAACTCGTGATTAACGATAGTCAGACATGTTTCCTATTAAATGAACATCCAAGATAATTCCTGCCTTTTAAGCGGCCTACTCTTACTGGTGATAGTCTGTGGACAGTCTTAGATGGTAATATGTTTCTAGAACTGAGTAGCAACATTTCTGGCAGAGAAAGTGATTATCTTGCAGCTAGATCTGCTGCAAGTCGTCATACCACCCAAGATCTCATCTCAATTGGAGGAAGAATGGATGCTGATTCCCGCAGTTTATCGATTCTCAGTGCTTCATCGTACAACGCACAACATGCCCCGTCCATATTGGGGGCAGCTCCACGGAGAACCGTTGATGATCTCGTGTATGCTCAAAGCTCTTCGAATCCTGGTTATGGAGTGAGCCTCCCTCCTGGAAGGGACTATGCCACAGGGAAAGGGCTCCATGTCTCGTCACTCGAGCCAGAATATCCCGGTAGCGTGTTGCCTCGCAGTGGTCATTCGAGGATTGATGAACGCAAGGATGATAGGGCTAGTTACCTTCGGGAGTTCGAGCTAAGGGAGGAGGAACGTCGTCGCGAGCGTTTGCGTGAAAGAGACAGAGAAAGGGAGAAGGAACGCGATCGTGAACGAGATAGAGACCGAGAACGTGAACGGGAACGGGAAAGGGAAAGAGAAAGAGAAAGAGAGCGTGAAAGGGAACGCATTTTGGAGCGGCGGGAGAAGGAGAGAGAGCGGGAGCGCAAACGTGGACTTGAAACCAGGCGGGAAAGAAGTCTACCAAGAGTTTCTAAGGATCGCCGAGGCTCATCTTTGTTGCGGGAGGCGAGACCTTTGCGTCGGGATTCCCCACAACATGAAGCTTTGCATAGGTGGATCTTCTTGTTTCATTTGCGTCGACTAGTTCTGAATATAGCTGCTTGTATCTTGCGGCCTTTTGTTACTAACTTGGTGTTCTGTTCCTGAAGGCGTCGTTCCCCTGTTAAAGAAAAAAGGAGAGAATATGTCTGCAAGGTAAAAAAAAAAAAGAAGCTTAGTTGTTAGAATGATAATGAAAATGCGTACCTCTTCCTTCTTTTGCATCTGCTTTTTAACCGTCGAGGATCAGGGTTGAGTTTTCCAGCCTGTCCATTGGCTTCGGATTTCAGTCTTGACTGCCTTGAACTTCCATAACGTGGCTGCTTCTAATATTTCATGGTGTCGGAGCCTTCTACTTTCCTGTCAATTCCTGCTGCTTTTTATCTGAATTCAAATTTTCTTTCCACATCCTGGTTATTATTTGTTTCTATATTTATTTTTTGATTGTGCGTGCCCTTGGCTCTACCTATTTCCTCGCATCCTCTCCTGTCTCTGAATCTCTTCTTTCTACCATATGTCGTTTTCTTTCATCTTCATCTTCCTTTCCCTTTCTTTGTTGTGCTGCCTTCTTCTTTTGCCCCCGCTAGTCTCTGGACTTTAGAATTACGAGTTTCATGACATGGTCGAAAACCTAAACTCAAATAGTGGCACTCTGTAAAATTTTCTTCTTCTTAGCTGATGGTGGATGGTTCTTGTACATATGAATAAACTTCAGGAACGTAATAAAATGCAGTTATTGAAAAATTCCATGATGGGACTGTTTGTTTAATGCCCCTCCCTATCCTTTTACTTTGAACTATGGGTGTCATTGCCTTGGCTAATTATGTTGCCTATTGCAGGTTTACACATCCAGTCTGCTCGATGTAAAGAGGGATTATCTGTCCATAGACAAGCGATACCCAAGGCTCTTCATATCCACAGAGTTCTCCAAGGTCGATCTTTAGTGTTTTATGTTCATTTGATAACCATGTCTTAACATTTTTCTTTTAATTGTTTTAGGCTGTTGTATACTGGCCAAAGGAGAACCTTAAACTTTCAATCCATACTCCTGTCAGGTAACTTGAGGGTAGAAAACCGTGTTTCTTGGTTTTTTTATTTTTTCTTATTTTTAATCAAGATATGGTATCTACACTTTGTCATGTTTTCTCCAATCAGAAATCAGATTGGGGGTCTGGATTTCTGCCAAAGATATTTTTAGTGTTGTATTTTGAGAGCATCTAAAGTTTTCTTCTTGTTATTGGTTTGATATCTTATGCATATTAAAAAGGAAAGGAATCATATTTTTACTGCACTAAAGTAATTTACACTCATGGAATCTTTTTCGTTAATCTTTTGCTCCAGCTTCTTTAAAAAAAAGATGTTTTGCACTTTGCTTACTTTATTTTTAGAAGAGGAAAAAGAATATTAATTGTTGGGTATTTTGGTGCGGCGAACAGTTTTGAGCATGGTTTTGTTGAAGAAGAGGGTTCAGGTGTGGTGAAAAAGGATTCCGCTACTTTTTTGGCGGAAGAACCTGCAAAATCAGGAATTATAAATATAGTTTGGAATGCAAAGGTCAGAGCCTTCTGTAACTTTACTTTAAAAATTCCTTATAAGTTTTGATTTCAAAATGATCAACCAAAGCTCCTCCACATGAGCTTGTATCAGACTGAACGTCCAGATTCTAATTATAACTAATTAATAAGCATGTGAAACATTCAGGAAATTTATGCTTCGGTACCGGTACGTTAAATATGTTAAATATTTGAACTTTCTCCTTGATATGTGAGAAGAAATCCATATTGGATTAGCACCCTCCTTTTTTACGTACTATATTGCTGCATTAATTGTAGAGTAGCCCTTACCGTACCTCTCTTGTAAGAACAGTAATTCATGTTTGGACTAGTTGGTGAACTGCATAGAACAATAGAACAATGAATTTTTATGCTTTATTAAACTTCTCTTTGTGTCCCTTTGTCAGGTTATTTTGATGAGTGGAATTAGCAAGAGTTATCTGGAGGATCTCTCATCGGAAAAAGTTTATGATGATCGCATACCTCATATATACAACATCTTGCGGTTTGCTATTCTTAAAAAAGATCATTCTTTAATGGCATTTGGTGGTCCGTGGCATGCTGTTGATGGTGGTGACCCATCAGTTGATGATTCCTCTTTGATTCGAACTGCCCGAAGGTTATTCCTCGCACCCCCTCTCGTGTACATTGCACGTAAAAGAAATTATGCTTTCTCAAGTGAACTAAGTGAGTTAATCTTAATAGATATGCAAAGGAGATTGCTCAACTTGATCTACAGAATTGCCGGCATTGGAATCGTTTTCTAGAGGTTCTCCATTTCTTCTCCCCCCCTCCCTCTGTTCTTGTGATTTTTGTTTGTCCCTTTAATTTCTTGCTCGTGGTTTTGGAAAAGTTTTAAGTTTCTCCTGGCGTTTACAGATACACTACGATAGAATTGGCAAGGATGGACTGTTCAGCCATAAAGAGGTTACTGTACTGTTTGTTCCAGATTTGTCTGAATGTCTCCCTTCATTGAATGCATGGCGGGATCAGTGGCTTGCTCACCAGAAAGCTGTTGCTGAAAGAGAGCGTCAACTTTCTCTGCGAAAAGAGGTTGGCATTTTATCTAGTATTACTATTTCTTTAATTGGTTGATACAACAATTACTTGGTGCTCCTTAATGCTCCAGATTGATTGTCTAAAAGAAATCAATATTTACATACTCATGTGTGTGACGCTTTTAACTGATTATTCTTGTTTGTTTATCTGTTTTTCAGAAACTGACGGAAAAGGAAAAGGAAAAGGAAAAGGAGAAGGAGAAGGAGAAAGAAAAGGGAAAGGAAAAGGAAAAAGAAAAGGAAGGGCAAAAAGGTAATGGAGTTGCTAAACCACCTGTTTATGTATAAAAGTTCTGTGGTGATTGCGGGGTTTAATTCTGTCTTACTGATTTTTGTGGTGATTATTTAGATAAGCGTACTGATTCATCATCAAAAGATGTCAAAAGGGTAGACAAAGAAGAAAAAAAGACAGAGTCTACATCCACTGGAAAAGCGAAAGTTGTTGAGAAAAAGGAGAAAGATGGTAAAGAGTTAAAGGGAAGTGTATCAGAAGCAACAGGTGATGCGAATGACAAACCTGAGAAAAAAGATCAGACAGAAGGTACCGAGGAAGCTATGAATGTGGATAAAAAAGAGGAACCGACTACTCCTGCTCAGACAACTAGC
This sequence comes from Ficus erecta, assembly GCA_008635985.1. Lineage (NCBI taxonomy): Eukaryota > Viridiplantae > Streptophyta > Magnoliopsida > Rosales > Moraceae > Ficus > Ficus erecta. The sequence goes on along the minus strand of BKCH01000012.1, from coordinate 3,054,409 downwards.
GCCACAAAGTCGTCTGGGAAGAAGAAAATCATAAAAAGGATTGTCAAACAGAAAGTTGTTGGTAAGACTACTGGTGATGCTGCAAGCAAACAACCGAACGGAAATGAAAAAGATGAGAGTTCAGGTCAACAGGATCCATCTTCAGCTGGATCAATCGGGGTCAAAACTTTTGTGAGGAAAAAGGTAACAAAGAAGGTAGTAAAAGCTGATGCAAATGAAGATAAGGATGCACAGATTGAGAAGAAAGTTGAAAAGGATATCGACTCTTCTGTGGACAAAGAGAAGGATAATTCAGATTCGACCAGTGGTGCAGCTGTGCAAGATTACGGTGTGAAAACAACTGTAAAGAAGAAGATTATCAAGAGAGTACCTAAAAGAAAGATTGCTAGTGTGGAGTCCAATGATGCAGTTTCTGACATACAGAAAGTGGGTGATAGCAATGAGAAAAAGGTTGTTCAGGAAGCAGATGGAACGCCAAATTCAGGGAAGCAAAATGCTGCTGATGCAGAAAACAAGCCAACTGAAGTCAAAAAAGTTGAAAAGAAAGTAGATGCAGAAAACAAGCCAACTGAAGTTAAAAAAATCGAAAAGAAAGCAACTTTGAAAACAGAATCATCAAGAGCACAAGTTAGTCAGAAACAAGATAATGTGGTATCTTCAAGTAAAGTGGAAGTGAAGGATGAAAAAGCGGAGAAGAAAGAGGTAAAGGCCAGAGAAGAGATTGAGGCTGACAAACAAAAGGCATCTCAAAAGGATATCAATGATGGCAAGAAGGGGAAATCAAAGGAGGGCGAAAAAATTAAAGATGAAAAAGACAAAAAGGGCAAAGATGTGAAAGATGTAAAAGACGAGCCTAGAAGCAAATCAAGTAAACAACTGAAAGAAAAGAAAAAGCCTGAAGAACCTCCTCGACACCCAGGATTTATTTTACAAACAAAATCTGACAAGGATTCTAAAGTATGTCCATTGTATCCTGAATATGATAACATTTTACCTTTAAATGCTTATTAACTTGTCTTTATCCCTATTTTCTTGTCTAACATGCTCTCATTTGCTTCAGCTGCGATCATTGTCACTCGCATTGGACGCCCTTTTGGATTATACCGACAAGGATGTTGAAGAATCAACCTTTGAGGTTTACTTTCTTGAATCGTCAATCGTTTTATCCAGAGACAATATCATAAATTATTTTTAGGAGCTTATGGTGTGTTCACTATTTTTTTCTTTTTAAACAGCTTTCACTCTTTGCCGAGACATTTTGTGAAATGCTTCAGTATCAGATGGGTTGTCGTCTTTTAACTTTTCTCCAGGTTTGTATGAGAGATTTAATTTATACACGTGTTTTTACTTCAAATAATTTGCTACCAATGTATCATTCTACATTGCCTTGTTGTCTTCTGTGTAGAAATTGCGTATAAAATTTGTGAGAAAAAGATCTAATCAGAAGAGGCGTAGGGAAGAAAAGAGTGGAAATGGAATTGAGAAATCATCACCAACCAAGCGCCTGAAGACTGAGGAGCCCTCTGTGAAAAACCAATCTACTGAAGCATCTGAACAATCCAACGCTGCCAAGTCAGATGAAAAAAAAGATGTTGAAAATATTGCAGAGGAGCATAAGTTTGTCGAGCCGGTTGATGAGGTGAAGATGGAGAATGAAACAGATGAAGAGGAAGAGGAAGACCCTGAGGAATTCCCAGAAGAAGATCCCGAAGAAGATCCTGAAGAAGATGAAGAAATGGAGGATGGTGATCCTGAAGGCGATTCCTCTGTCCAAGATGATACAAAAGAGACAAACTTGAGTGCTGAACCTGGAAACGAGAAGGATGAAGCTGACAAGTCAGTTAAAGGACAACCTGATGCAGGATCTGCAGAGACAGCGACAAAATCTGATACAAATACAAGTGGAAAAATCGAGGCAAAGGTGAATACTGATGATAAAGGAGCTCACGCTACGAAGGAGGTCTCTGTTGACAAGGAACTATTACAGGTATCTTCCGTCACTTGGTAGGCTAATTATTATGTTTTTCTTTCAGTGATGCGCTAATGCAACTTTTCTTACCTGGTGCAGGCTTTCAGGTTTTTTGACCGCAACCGAGTTGGCTACATTAGGGTAAAAATTGACCTTTTGTGTATGATAACAATTGATTTTCTGGTGTTACAACCAAGTCGTAAGAACTAAGAATTATGCCCTCTTTTCAGGTTGAAGATTTGAGATTGATTATACACAACTTGGGGAAATTCCTCTCCCACAGGGATGTCAAAGTGAGTATTTGTTACTTAAATTTCGACTTTAAATTTATAATCTCATTACTACTTTTCTTGTAATGCTTTTGCTACGTTTTGTTTCCCTATATGTCCAGGAACTTGTGCAGAGTGCATTGTTAGAGAGCAACACTGGACGGGATGATCGCATTCTCTACAACAAGCTAGTTCGAATGTCCGACCTATAGGATTTTAAGAATTTTTTTATAGCGAGTTTTATGCTTCTGCTGGATATATTTTTATTTCTTGAACTGCAATAATATGTCTTGCCTTTGTTTGAACCATTGAAAGAAGAGGAAACTTAGTGTAGTGTATTCATGTAATTCATTAGAGTAAAAAAAAAAAAAATGCTGCAGTGCTGGATGTGGAAGACGAATTTAACTCTTGGATTTGATTTTTGGTTTATGTATATGCTACCAAATCTAAAATTGAAAGCTTATCAATTATTTCGATCATCTATTTTTGTCATGTAATCTGCTAAAACTCAAATGTGAAGAACTACGAGACTATACTTACATATGTGAGAAAGTTAGTCCTTGTTGTCTCGTTTTAAACTTTCAGTTTTTATTTTATTTTTTGTTTAGAATTTTTTCTTGTACAAAAATTTAAATTTACTGTTTGATCTAAACGGACTTTGAACATAAAAAATGAGTCTACATTTGACAAAAATTAATTTTATTCAAAAAGGTTTGTGATGAACAAGAAAAGTAGAAAAGAAGACTTTAGGCTATTGAGTTAATTGCGTTTTCATGAACAATAAAGATCTAAAAGAATCTTCATGGCTTGTTTCTTCGTTGCTTTCCCAAACAGTCCTCTTCCTAGTTTTAGAGCTTTCTCCATCTCTAGTACGCCACAGCCATCGATCTTTTTCAAGCTTCCCATCGAGATCTTTGACACCCTCTCGTCGCTCCCCACTGCCTCCATGACGCTATCCACTACAGTGTCTGCCAAAGGAATTCGTCGGCTCCACCGTTTCACTAACTTCTCCGAGCCGTAAGCTTCACTAAATGCAACCCAAAACGACGCCCTCAAATAGCCCTTCTCTTTGCCTCTCACCATCCATCCCCGCATCCCTTCCTCCAACCTAAAAACAACGGCTCCTGAATCCATGCCTCTTTCAAGACTGACCTCGATCTCTCTCACTTCTTGCCTCGAATGAAGTCCCTCCTCGAATCTGCACCTCTTGCAACCACAATCAAAACCCCAACTCCTCGACATCTCCCTGCGCTTTCCCAGCGGGGAAAGCACGTCGAAGTATGCAAACGTGATCTCCTCACCGGCCTTGACATCTCTTGAAGCATGGACTAATACATGGTCTCCAACATGCAAACGCCTAGCATTGGGTACACATGAATGGTTGATGAAACTAGCCAAAACCCACAAACCAATACCATAATAGTCACTGTTCTTCCCCAAAACCTTGGCGGAAACCGCATTTTCGACAAGAGAATTCACATCCAAGATGCTTAAAATCCTGTTCTTATCAAGCTTCTCTACTGAGATTCTACAACTATCGTCAGTCTCAGGCCTAAATAAACTCATATCAGGAATCTCAATATCAAATTCACCATCACCAGAAGACAATGTGGCAAGCAAATTATTGGTTCTAGGACACTTACTAGCGGAGTTTGTAACTTCACCAATGAATTTCTTCCACATGACCAACTGGGCATTTTCTCCCAATCCTTCACCTCCCAGAATACTTCTCTCAGTGGCAATTGCCTTCGTGACGAAAAGCAAAGTCCCCGCATCGATGTTCTTCGTCGCGAATAATCCTCGCCCTCCGATGTCCGATTTCCTTATCTGAACCGGTCCAATGTACTCGGCGAGCTCCGGAGGCTTTCCCCGGAACCCGTTGACGACCCAATCGGAGAGATCGAAAGCTCCGGTCCTCGACAGAAACTCCATCTTCTTGCATTTTTCCAAGTGCCCGTTAAGGCTTTTGGAGCTCCCATCAGAAGCCTGAGGATCCAGCTGGGCAGTTTTGAAGCAGTCCAAGGCCATCGAGTACTTGTTGAGGTTCATCAAGATCTTCCCTTTGCAGAGGAGAGTCTTGAAATGGGCAGTCTCAATTCTCAACGCTTCGTCGCAGTCTTTCAAGGCTTCGCAGATTTCTCGAAGCCTCGACCGGGCTTCGGCCCGGTTCGAGAGGGCTAAACAGAGGGATTTTTGGAGCTTGGGGACATGGTCTGGATCAGGATTTTCATGGGTTTTGTTGATCTGATCTTGACAGAGAGTGATGAACTGAGAGTAGGCTGTTATGGATTCCTTGTAGTCTTCTCTGAGCAAGAGCTCTGTGGCTTTGGATCTCAGCTCTTGCAAAAGCTCTTCTGGTTCCGCCATTTGCGAATCGCAAAGCTTTTTCTCTGTGGCTATTCTCCTTAGCAGTGAAGATTCTACAACAGTGTGTGTGTGAAGGAAAGAGTTCTGGCTTTCATTTGATCGACGAGGTTTGAAGAGAAATTTAAATTCTGTGTGTGTAACGGTCACATCGCATTTATATGTCAACTTTTTTTCGCAACGCCAACGACTATCATGGGGGAAATTCGTTTTAAAGCTGAATTATTTATTGTTGTTATTATTATTTTTTTGTTTTTTGATTTTTTTTGAACTGATTCTGACTCTATTATCTTATTAAAATTACCTTAAATTAGTGTTATTACTAGTATAATTTTGTTGAAGAGAACTTTGTTATTTGTCTTGAGGAAAAAAAAAAAAACTATATTGTAATTTGTTAGCTCTTAATAGTATTGGATGATATTGGGGACTTTAATTACGGGATCTTTTACTAATATTGTAAGACTCTTGAGCAAAGGGGGAAAGAAAGTAGAGATATCCCTTTTTTTTTTTTAATGTAAAAGGAGGAATAGTATGAGTTAAATGGTAAATTCATGCCTTTATTTCTAATGTTAATTCTATGGTTAAAATATAGAGTTTGAATTTTTTTTTAAAAATGAGGTCATTACCGGATTTGGCTATAGCCGTCGTTTGAAAACCATTTTGATTGTAACGTTTGAATGAAAATATTTAAATGGAAACATCTGAAAAGAAACATTTAAATTGTCATCCGAATTAACATTTAAAGTTAATGAAAGCATTTAATTTTTTTGTTTAAATGTCAAAATGGACATACAAATACTCTATTTCAAATATGTAAAGTCCCAAAACCTATTTGGATGGGTCATTCAAATGAAATTACCTAAATTTAAGTAAATGGTTGCCCCAAACAAACCAAAGTCATACTGAATATCTTGGAAGATTATAAATGGTAAATCTTGAGCTATCGATGACTTTGTGTGTGTGTGTTAATGTGCGTGCATTTTTATTTTATTTTTTTAATTTAAAAGTAAAATATTTAAACTCTATATTTTATAATGAAGTCAGTTATTGAATTACCATTAAGTTATACTTGTAACGGCTTTGTGTTAAGTGCAAGAAATTTTGGATAAATTTCAAGCCACAATATAGATAAAGACCTCTACTTTGTCAATTTATGGCAATGTAGAATAATTTAGCATTAATACTCGGATACGTTACCTTATCATCGTCCAATAGAGGAATAAATTGTTGAAATATGTACCACGAAATCGAATTTTTGAGATATTCACTGCCATTACAAAGGAACATACGTAGCGCTTATCAAATAAGGCGAACATATGTTGCGGATACGTTCATTCCCACTTCATGATTCCCATATACATATATATATATATATATATGTATATGTGGAAGAATTTATGAGTATATATGTATACCGGAATCTCGCCTCTATTGGTTTTGGTTGTGTAACAAACCTATCCGTCCATCACTTCTTAAGAGAGTACATTCCATCTCTTAGTTCTAGTTTCTCTTCAGCAACTAGTCCGGATAAGAAACTTTGCAACTGTTGGAGAGTTTTGTCGTAAGACGGATCGGCAATACAGAACATCTGCAGCATTTGAATGCAGTTGGTTGTTGCAAGTCAACGATTAACCATGTTATCAGTTTCCAAAAAAAATCGATGGGCACAGTTCACCTTACCTTGAGGGTATTATGGATTCGATCTAACGCCATGTTTCCGAAATTTGTGAGCATCCCCATGATAAATTTCTGCAACAAAGACAGATACAAATGTTCATCAAATTAGATGTATATCAGCACTCATCCAATTCTTGCCGAAGAGTGATTCGGTTATCGAAATTGACAAGAGGGCATCGTTTTCCGAAGTAGCATTCAAGTGCCTTCTTTTCTTTTCTTGAGGAAGCTGATTTAGACTAATTCAGTTTTAGTGATATGCAACAAGAAAATGCGGGGAAAATCCGATTTTATTGGCAAATTTCACGCACCTCGTACACAGTCATTTCTTTTCGTAGTTGATCTTCCACAGAAGCCACAGACCTCTCTCCCTCATCATCGGCTACTAGATCTTCACAAGCCCCACTGCTACCGACATTCTTACCTGTGTCAACCATGCCTTCCATTAGAGTAAAGACATTATCATTTGAGTCTTCCCTGAGTGATTCTGCAAGAACTCCCTTCAAAAAAAAAAAAAAAAAGCATCAGCTTTTCACTTGATTTCCAAACCCTAAAAAGTTCAACAAATAACCAGTGTGAACCTAGCTGGTGCTTGAAAGGAAACTCTAGCCAAGTGAAGAAATTAGTATCCGGTAAAATTGACTGTTTTTTAAGGTTAGTATAGTAAATGTAAATTACTGCCTTTAATCCAGCAAGTGCCAAACACGAAATGCTCAATCAAAAATAAAAAGAAGACAAAATGGTGGGATAAATTTTTAATGTTAGTCACGTGTGTGAGGAAGAAACAAGAACCTGGTATTAAGAAACTACGTAGGATGAGTTCATCAAAAATACCTTGCTTATCCAGAAATTTATTCTGCGGTTAAGCACGCCTACTGGAACCCCAATCGCAGCTGCAAGATTTTTAGAGGTCCAACTGAAAGCAATAGGTAAAAGTATTGTTGCCTTAAAGTCAATAACATATAGGGTATGAAAAAATTCGTCAGTTGGCCTACCTAGCTTGATCTTGAAACTTCATAATTATTGCTGCATGCACAGGTGCCACTGTAAACTGCATCTCTCTATCTTCAAATTGCAATTCTAACTAAATCAGCACAATCAAAACCAAAAATTACGACATTATTCTAGTGGGTACAGGGCAGAAAAGCAGACCAATGGCTGAAAACAGTAAACATTAACAGGCATTCAGAGTCATGGCACTGAAGCACCGAACCTTGACTGCACCAAGATTTTTCTTCCACATTAGCTTACGAGGGGTCATGATTTCATTAAATCTCTTCGCATAATCAGAGAGTAGCTGATCAACAGGCTGAGGTATAACGAGTGACTCGTCCTGAAAATATTTTCAAAGTCGATCAAAATGCAACAAGTAATTGTAACAGAGATAGAAGGTAGCTTTAATGACAATAGATAGTTTGACTGAGAAATATACAACTAAAGCAAGGAGTAACCATAGCAGTTCATAATGCCTAGTGCTTGCCATTTTAAATGAGTGCAAACGCAAGTAAACTAGATACTTGATGCAGAATCAGAGGAACTATACAACCAATAGCCATGAATATATTTTCCGAGTAAAACGCAATAAAATAATGCTAAAGTTATATCCCAGCTATAAATAAAATGGGAGATGAAGAAGTAAACTCTATACTATAACATTAGAGGGCTTTGAATAGCATTAGGTTTGTAGTAGCTCTGACATGTAAAAGAAACAAATTTGGTGTTGTGAATCTTTGTCAGCTAAGTCTAAATAGCAGTGTCTTAATATGAAGTAAAGACACAATGAATACTACGGTAAATAATTACCTGGATTGGAGGCCAGAAATTAGAAGATATAATTGTAGCATCAAGAATGTCCATGGGCAACTCAGTATTCCCCAACTCAGAACCTAAGAATACTCCAGCGGAAAATAAGAGTGAAAGAATTGCCCCAAACCATACACAAACTTTTTTTTTTCTTTTCACTAAAATGATGAAACCAAAAAGCTACCATTTCTAGATAACTGATTTATGGTTGCTTTGATGTTGCTATTTGTCCTCTTGGAACCAATTATATCGTTTAGCATAATTTCACATTTCTGCATGCTGCTCTCTCCAAAATGAATCTGCGAATGATAAAGAAATAAGAATGAGCGTGAAGGCAAGAAGCATATAATATAGTGAGGATTTTAAAACAGGGTATAAGCCATAAAGAAACTCAGCTTCAAGTGACAGACGTCAAATAAAAGCCACAAGTGTGTAATATAGAACAAAGCACCTGCCTTGAGGAGTTCCAGAGTGCGTAATTCTGTGTCTATGTCATAATCAGATTTGTTCAGAAGTTTTTCGGCCAGCATAACACGATATTCATTAACAAGTTGATCTTTTGAACCAATTATGCCAACAATCATCCCAAGTATGTCAACCTTTCTCCGGTTCCTGCTACCCTTCAAAGGGTCAGCTTCTACAGGGTCAGGCTCCCAGCTGAAAGGGCAGAAATCACGCCAAGAGATACATCAGTTCTGTAATATGGAAACAAAAAGATAAAAGATTTTTACCACTTGAAACGTTTCAGTACAATAGTTTTCTAATAGCTTGCAGAGAACCATATTTCATTTCATTATTGTACACACCGTTTGGCATTTATCCATGCTTGCTTGTCGTCAGTGTTAAAATCATCATCAAGACCAGTGTTTTCCTGATTTTCTTCATCTCTATTTAATTCTTCAAGAAGGCTGTCCCCAGTATTTCCAGAAATATTTGAATTGCCACCGCTCCCATCAGTAAGCATGGTCACAATGCATTTTATGGTGTCTTTCCTTCCTCTTAGATAATCTCTTATTGGTTCACCAACTGCTTCAAGGAAAACACCTGCTGGATCTATTGTCCTGAGTGCCTTAATGGTTGAAACATATTGATGCAATATGTCGTTGGTTGAGGCACCGGCAGTAAGTAAGCGATATCGTAGTGCAGTGATGAATGACTCAACGAGCTTGGAATGCTGTCCGGTGTACTCAAGACACTGTTTTAAATCTTCAATTGCTGGCAAACTGCATAGTCCAAAACAGGAAAGACTAAGCAAACCCCAAAACTATCTAATCTCAGTTTTAACATGTTTCGACCATTCAACAAAATTTAATACTTCTTAGAAAAAGGTATTAGCAAGTGCCATTGTCCTGTGCATTGGGATTGTTAAAATAAATGATACAACGGATTATTTTTAAGCACAAATATGATTCGCAGAAACCATAGCAGATAAAGCATCCACCACACTCCATAGTCCATTCAACAAATCACGAGTAAAAGAGATGAATTTTACCTGTCAGGGTAATCCACAATAATCTCAAATAGCTTGGCTATTCTTAGATCTTGTAGAGTTTCATAGGCAAAATATTCTAGTCGCAATTGCCATCGAACAAGTCCTTCAGAAGGAATCTCAGAACCAGGATAAAATGACGAAGGGCGTGAAGCCAAAGGTGACTTGAGGCCGGATGAAACATCATCATAACTAGTGGACTCACCAAGATAAGCAAGAAGGGCATGCAAGAATTGAAGAGGCACAGCCTGCATGATGTACATTCAAGCACGAGAAACGAATATTAGAAGAATTAAAAGCGTACAAAGAAAAAAGACATATATATCCTAAGATACGCTTATACATAGATCCTAGCATGGAAGGCAGGCAAGAAAGTTACTTAGATCAAGCCAATAGTTGAAGCTAAGAAAGAAACCTGTATCCACCCTTTAATGGACTCCAAAACTGAACTCCTGTAATCATCACCAGCAAGATCATGTACTTTAGCCTGCCAGGCAAACAGCAAATTAGGGTGACCACCCCGGATTAAGATGTCATAACGGAAACATGGAATAGGTCGAATTTCAGTCTAATATGAAAGATGTTGGTTGTGAAAACATTGGAAAAAGAACAGATCGAGCAGAGCTCGGAAGTAAAATGAGATAAGATAAGCCAGGCGACAAAGTGCAAAAACGGAGCAAATTTCACCTTCAGAAGCAAAAATATGGCAGAAGCATAGGCATCTTCAGTCATGGATGTAAAACCAAGATTCCTTAGATCGCGAACAACCTTCCCGATATTTTTCACCAACTTGTTATTCTCCGAGAACCTGCCCTGTACAGAGTATTCATCAATTTCCATTTTACCAGCCCCATAGGATCCTTTGCTCCTTTCATCTAAACCCATGTCATCATTATCTTGAATTTCAACATCTTCATCAAATTCTCCCGCCATGATAGTGCTTAGTTCCTCCAATCTTTCCTTAAAGTACCAATGGAGCATCTCTAAGAACATAGAAACATGGCCAAAAAAAAAAAAAAAAAAAAGCTGTAATCAAACCAACTATCGGGAAATTGTATGAAAAACCAATAAATGTTCATAACGGGTAATAATTAACAAATAAGAGTATATTTAATGCGATGCTAAATTATTGTGTCAATGTTAAATTTTGACATTTGGAGTAAAAAAGTGCTCTCCAATGGAATGTTCTCTTTGAAGCCAAATTTGACATATGCTGAGCTTTGTGACAAATTTTCCACAAGGTATATCTAATGTCAAATTTTACATTTGATTCTTATTGATTGGCGTCTTTACTTTTTCATGTAATCATTACAATTTTTCATTTTTAATTTATTTAAATACTAAAAGTTTATTTTTTTGCGTTCCAAAACATAACAATGATGCATATAGCATAAGAAATTCAGTCTTTTGTAAAACTTTAGAATTGACATACACAAATGTATTGGAGATGGTCTAAAGTATAGACATACCGGGAAAATGGCGAGGAAGAGAAGCCATAAGAACCGAAGAAACTAGTAATTGATACTTAGAAAAGAGGTGGAATCTCTCAGCATCAGAATTATGGCTTCCCTCTGATCCATGATCCTTGAAAGACTGTAAAGCATGAACCAGCATTAACAAGCACTTCTCTTGGTACTGCTTTTCCGTCGATATCTCTTCCAAAGCCTTGCACAGTACTTCCTGAACTTCGTCTTCCCCAATCTGGATTTCAAAAAAACTTTCTCGTGTCAGCTTCGGTAAAACAGGACAAGAAGAAGAAGAAGATAATTTCAAGCTCATTACGTTGTGGTTTTTCATTTGGAGTTCGGAACTGTTGCCATAGGAATCGAAATGCCTCCAGAATTTGAAGGCGCCATTTTTCTGAAAGGTTTCCTGGGACAAAATAAGACGCGAACCAGAGATTAAACCATGATTTGGTACAAAGATCATAGCTTTTTTTTTTTTTTTTGGAGAGAACAAGTTGGGAAATCGCGTACCTCGAGAGCACGGAGGAAGTGATCTCGGACAAGAGAGTCGAGGCCGTGCTTGCAGAGGCGGTGAACGTGGGAGACGAACTCGGAGACGACGGAGAGGTCGCCGGCGCCGTTGAGAAGCGTGTCCGTGGCGGCGCAGAAGCCGTCGTAGCCGGCGACGATTTCTTGGAGTGAGTCATCGGTGAGAGTGTCCAGAAGCCCCAAATTGAAAGCCGAGGAGGTCGAAACCTCCATTGGCGCTCTGAGGAAAGCTCTCTCTCTCTCGGCACCCTAGAACTGGAAAATCGGTATTGATTTTTGTTCTTTGTTTTGGATTTGCCGCCAATCCGATGTCGAAGAGGAAAGTTCCCGCTGGGGAAATAAGCACATCGTTAGTTCTACGACGTTAAAATTGCCGTCGTTTTGAAGCAGACGATAACGGAACAAGTCAGTAAGTCTTAATTGGGTCTGGCGTATTTGGAAAGAAATTTTTAGATTGAAAATGATTTAATTTTTTTTAAAATTAATTATAATTTTATTTTTATTTTTTAGAAAAGATTAAAATTGATAAGAAAACTTTAGATTTAAACCTTAAAACTAAACGCACCTTAAAAAATACTTTTCCATCCACATCTCAACCTTCCAAAACTATTTTCCTACTCGTCTCATTTCTCAATTAATAAATGAAAAATAATTAACTTAAAACAAAGAATTATTATTAAAACCTAAATAATTTATTAAAAAATCAAATATCATACCACACAAGTCAAATTCTAAAGATATACAGATCAAATCTTAGTTATAAAAGCATGATTTTAAAAAAAGTTATCATGTTTAAAAGATTTATCTTAAATATTTAAAGAAAAATATACAAAATCTTTAGTGATGGAAGGATGAGGTACAGATGTAGAAATAGTTTGGAGAACAAAATACTGGAACTTATGAGATAAAAGACCGTGACTTTTTTTGTTCTCGAACTTACTAGATGAAAAATCGTGACTAGTGAAGGATTTAAAAGCGCCTTAGGTATCTGTAATCTATCGAATCTTTTCTAAGAAGTTTCCCAAACCATTTAATATCTTTTTTAGTAGAAGGTGATGGTATACCCATGGACGAAAAAAGAGATCTTTTTTTTTTTTTTTTTCCATTCCCTCGATATTGTGGCACGCTTTAGTAATAGAATATCAAGTAAAGGCTCCATCGTACTTGACCTAATCTAGAAAAATTGTCTGTCTACGAACCCATATTGTGATGGAGGCAGTGTGGGAAGTGCTTCCCCGGCCCGCTCTATGCTCATCACTCGGGAACAAGACTTTGTCCTCATTTCCACCCCTTATCTCTAAAAGTTGTCCCCCATAGTGCTCCCTGTAGCCTCTAATCTCGTGGAAATACTACGGGGGTGTTTGGTTGATAAGTCTAAACTAACATTTTCAAATTTTTTTTTGTCTTTTTCCTAAAAAATTTTTGTCTTTTTCTCAAAAAGTTTTTTGTCTTTTCTAAAAAGTCAACATAATTTACTATTTAAACTTAAAAATCTTAACTCAAACTTACACACCAAACACCCTCTACTATCTTTACAGGTTTTTAGGTGGAGTATTAAGACAACTAATTTTCTTTAGTTAAATCTAAAATTTGATTCGATCCTATTATATTAGGCAAGATTAATAATAATCCATTAATGCAAAATTTATATACCATACAAAGTTACAGTTTTTAAAGACAATACCCCTTATTTTTATCTTTTTACGAAAAATTAGAATGCACAATATTCAACAGTATAAATGGTATACGAAAGCTCTTTTTTTTTTTTTTTTTTTTTTTGAAATTTCAAGATCAATAGATAAATTTTAATAAGAACATAAGTACTGAATTAAGGGAGAACGAGGCAAATAGCATAAGCTAAATTTAGAATTTAATAAAATAGCAAATTTTTGAAATGAGAAAAATTATAGCATATTAGCTTTATTGTTTTTTTTTTTTTTTTTTAAATTCAGATTCTACCCCACCACCATCTTCTCCAGCCCTCGTCAGATCTGTCATGTCGTCGCCGGCTCCAGCACCGGCCAACGTCGTCATCAACAACAAGCACGCGCGTAGTTGACAGGAACCCTCCTCGGAGTCGCCATCGCCGCTGTCATTGTCGTTAGCAACTATTTTCGAGACAGGGAAACAAACGAAAGTTGAAGAAGATGGATCTCCAACCCACGGTGGAGCGATCCAAAAAACGTCGCAAACGCGATGACAACGCCATCAGAAAATCACGACTGCAAGACGACGCGATAATCACAAGGACATCCAACTCAGATCGTGGGAGAATAGCAAGCAAAATTGTCGGAAATTGTAACGAAAATCAGTGGAAAATCGCAAGGAAATCACGACGATCACTAATCTTTGATCACGGGAAGACGACCGCCATGAGCACAAATCTCCGGCCTCAGGCCGCGACTCGTTCTCTGTCGAGAGGCGGCGGTACTCCCAAGATCTGATTTTCATATCTAAATTCAATGAGGGGCATATTTAGAATTTTCATAAAATTTGGGGTGTTTTTTAGAATTACACTAAATAATATAAAAAGAGGGAAATACATAGATATGCTTCTAATGTACTAGTAAATACTAGTATTTGTTAGCATATATCTAATTTACTAAAGTAGGATTTATTAGTAAATCCATATTTATTAGTAAATCTAATATTTACTAAATAAGTAAGTCCAATTATTTACAAGTAAATATAGTATATTTAGTAAGTAAACATTATACAAAGTCTGTAAATCTTATTATTTATCCATTGTGATTTTTTAATTTATGATTGTTTGATAAACTCATCTTAACCTCAATCAAATAGTAAATCCAGAATTTGCTAATAAATCTGATATTTACTAATAAATCAGGTATTTACTAATAAATACAACATTTATTTTATTTTTTTGTTTTTTTATTTATTATCATAAAAATGATATCCACTGTGTAATTCCAATATTTACTTTAATTTTATTTAATTTTTTTGGTAAATCTACATATTTACATTATTGTATTTACTATAAAATTCACATTTTTGCATCATAATATTTACTAAAAAAATGGAATGTTTACTTGGTAAATCTGATATTTATTCAATGAATCTATTGGTTGATTTAGTTTACAATTTTTGTTATTTACATGGAAATCTGATATCTACAAATTCTTTTTTTTTTTTTTTTGAGTAAATCTAAATATTTACACAACGTAAATAATTTTATTTATGAAACAATACATATATTTACTAATTAAAACTTATGAGTAAAGTAAATCTACTGTTATCAATATCTATGTTGTTATTTGATTTGAAATTTATCAATTTATTAAGTAAATCTTAGTATTTACTAGTAAATCTTAATATTTACCGGTATTTAAGTTGTTTTAGAAATTATGAACTTATCAATAAAATCAAATTTTTGTTAGTAAATCTTAGTATTTACTAATAAATGTAAATTTACAATTTTTTCTATTCAAAAAACCATTTTTATTAAATTTATATCGATAATTATTTATTAGTAAATATTTGTATTTACTAGTAAATATCTATATTTACTTATTGGCATTAAAACTAACTTATTTAGTATTACAGATGATGATTTCCATTCATAATTTTAGATATTTACAAAAAAAAAATTCATTTTTACATTATATAATGGTAAATACATGAGAAATTACAGAACAAATAACAATAAATTATTTTATTTTACTAATCTACAACAAACCCCTCAAAACCAATTAATTACAAAGCAACCTCAAAAAACCAAAACTCAAACCTAACCCTAATTGCCCAGTGCCGCCTCCAGAGAAGACGACAGCTCCAGTGTCGGAGTTGAGGAAGATTGCCATCAAGTCTGCCAAAAAAAAAAAAAACCCGACCCAAAAAGGAGAGAAAACCTCGCACTCCCATCCGACTCGCTATCTCATCGTTGATGTTCTCCTTTTGCCGCTGGTTAGCAAAAAGCCAGACCCAGAGGGGAGAGAAAAAACTCACATCCCATCACAATCACGCTCGTCTCGCCATTAGGATCCAGTCACTCTTGTGACGTCGTCACAATCTGGTTCTTCGCACCGTCATCTGGTTTGGTTCTTGTCATCGTCGCGATTCAGTTATTCACGTCTCGATCTAGTTTCGTTCTCACGGCTGTTGTGATCTTCCCACCGTCGCCGGCGTGGGTCCTCTCTGGTCAACGAGGAGAAAGTGAGAAAGAGAAAGGTAGAGGAGAGAGGAGGAGGGGGGGGGGGGGGGGGGGGGCGGGCGGGCGGAGGGAGAAATAAAAGAGAAAAAATGTGTATGTAAAAGGAGAAAGGGGAAAATCGGAATAAATTAAAATGTACAATAAAAATATGCTATAATTTTCATTAGTTTCTTTTAAATGTGCTATATAGTACAATCACTGCTAAATAAATTATTATATCAATAATAAATTTTTAACATTTAAAAAAAAATTCACACTTTTAAAATTTTCTCTGAAAAAAAAATTTAGACAATAAAATCACTGTTCAATACAATGTTAATTTTAATCCTATATTTTAACACATGTTATAGTTGGTGTCGAACATAACGCCTATTATATTATACGTTACCGTTTTATATATTTTCATGTTTAATGTTAAATAACAATCATATTGTTTATTGAAGAACACAAGTTTTGGAGGATTGGTATTCAAATTCGGAAAAGAACTTAACAAAAATAATATTTGAAAGAAAAAAAAGTCCCATATTTAAATTAACTAAAAGTATTAAAAAAAAAAAAGAACAAAGAAATTTAGAATATTACCTTAAAAGTAAACTAAACAAAAAATAAAAACAATAAGAAACAACTATTCATAAAAGGCAAACGAATGCAACAAAAAAACTAAATTTATCTATATATCTGGAAATCTCCTCTTTTTCAAATATGAAGATTACAAACATTTTTCTATCAGAATCAGTGATCATATATGTTTATAAATTAATGTGTTCCGTCAATTTATAATTTTTTTTTTTTTGAGTAAGCATATGATTGTCAATTTTTTTCTCATGACTTGATGTTCTTAGGACTTGGATCTACTTCCACCTCTCCAATCCAGATGAAGAGTGCGCAGCATTATTCTTAAGTGTATAATTCAAAATATTATTTACTTTAAATATTTCAATTAATCACTTTTCTAAAATTTGGGGAAAAATATTTGAATGACACAAATTTGAAGATCATTATACCAATATGACACAAAAAATTAACATTAAACTAATATGACATAAAATTAAACTAAAATTAATAAAAATTTGTGTCATATTGATTATGAATGAGGAATTTATATCATATTAGTTTATAGACGAGAAAACATGGTTATTGTAACTTTTCTAAAAATTGTTATTTACTCCCAATTGGGCTACTTCAGCTAGATTGGGCCTTCAAGCTTTTGCCCGCATTGTAATTAAATGGGCCTTTTAATAGCCACTTTGGTCTGGACCAGTGTTTCTGAGTTTGACAATGAAGAGAAAATGAAGCCCACATCATATGAGACTCTTGCTTGCACTTCATTAAAGAAGAACACAAGTTTAGGAGGGAATTCAAAAACATAAAATAATTTAACAAAACGTTTTTTGAAAAATAAAGGATAAATTTATCGTTTTTAAAATTCACTTTTTAATTTTCTAGTAGTGATATAAATTTAAAATGATCAAATCGTCCTCTTAATTGTGATATATATATATATATATATTTAAACTGCCCACATAAAAAATAATACCATTGAATTTTAATTTCTCTTCATAGCTTGTACTAAGTCTAGGCTGATGATCTAAAGAAGTACTATACGGTGACCTCATTTTGTACCTCACTTTTATGAAACATGTTCTGTAAGAGAAAAATCATAGGATTCATAGAGAATTGAAGTTCCTCACCTAATCCGTAGGCTGAATTTAAATTTAATCTATATAACACAATAAATGCTATATCCAACTCGGTGAATACATACAAAAACCTCCCTAAATATGAAAAGATCCTACGGTTGAATATTACTCAATAGTCACTAGAATCCATCATAAGATATGTTGTCGACACATTACGAGTAGTGGAAGTGGAAAATCATTCAATCTTTTTGTTGTACGGTTTTCATACCAGTAGTTGTGCATGTTTTTTATCGTTAAATCTATGTAAAAAAAAATATAGAGAATAGATAATATACAGTACATATGTGATGAAAAATAAAATCATATTGATAATATATATATTCATTTTAAGATCCTATAGTAAAAACCCATGTAGAAAGAATTAGAACTTTCGGTGACGTGAGGCTACTAATTTTTCGGTATAGGCAGCCAGCTTGTTTGTTTTATTTGTTGAATAATTAATCAAAGGTTCTAGCTTTTATCCAACTTAAATTACTCTTGCTTTTTTTTTTTTTTTTTTTTTTTTTTTTCCAAGAGTAGAAAATTTGAATTATTCATCTTATGAGAGAGTAGTTGGATATATAATTATTGTTATATTATACCTGCAAATACCATCCTTACTTTTTTGTACCAAAATAGATTAGCAATTTTGTATCAACTGATGTTTAAATTTTTTTACCCAATTAGCATTAAAAAATTACATTTTTAGATGATAATTAACTATCATGTATGTGCAGGGGCGGAGGAAGGTTAGAATGGGGGCATAGGCACCCCCGGAATTTTACATATTTCTTTTCTACTACTTTAATTTGGAAATTTTAAATGATTTCCTATAGTTTTTCCCCTTTATAAAATAATTTTTTTTCTAAAACTTCGTCCCTTATTTATCCATTTAAATTCTTTTAATTATTACTTTTACATATATCACCCTAAATTTTGACTTCAAAACACTAACGTTTACAATTTGATAACTCAAATAAAACACTGTGAAATAAAATACTACGTGAACTTTAAAATTAAATTAGGGCATGTTTGGTAACTCATTCCAAACTAACATTTTCAAACTTTTTTTTGTCTTTTTCCTCAAAAATTTTTGTCTTTTTCTCAAAAAGTTTTTTGTCTTTTCTGAAAAGTCAACACAATTTACTATTTTAACTTAAAAATCTTAACTCAAACTTACATACCAAACAGGCCCTTAGATTCTTTTGTAAATTTAGTTCATTTAGGGAGAAAAAAATGAAACAAAGATTTAAATAGATAATGTTGATAAAAGATTTTACCATTGTCGTTTTGGTTCAGACTTTGGATTAAATTCATGTCCCTCTTGAAATTTTTTTTTGACTCTGTCATTGCGTATATGTGAGTTGGTGTTTAATAAGATATAAATCTTATAATGTTGATGAAACAAAAATTAGAAAGTAGAGCACACTGTATCCTAAAATAATATTGACAAAAAAGGTAGAAATACTTGGAAAAAAAACAAAAAGAAAAGTGTTTGCTATTTTCGAGCTGATGAATCTTTGCTATTTTTTTTTTTTAAAAAAAGATGTGTTTTTATGTTTCCATGTTCCGTAATTAAAGAGATGGCCGTAACATATATTATTTTAAAATCAAGGATATATTTTGAACAAATTCAAAGGTATTTTTAATCCTGTAAAACGTATGTGTTTATATATAGGTGTGTGTAAATATATAATTTTTCCGTAGTTTTAACATGCAATGATCCAATTAGGAAAAATAAATAAAAAATCCCTTGAAGCATTAATCAAACAAGCACCGTATATATATATATATATATATATATATTAGTGTTTTGTTCTACTAAATATGAATTTTCCAGCCAAAAAAAAAAAAAATTTATATTGATTGAAGTTTCTAGCTAATTTTTAGTACCCAACAACAATTAGGTGCTTCAGTTATATTCTGATGAGGTCAGACTGTAAATTTACAGCGTTTATTTTCTCCTCGGTCTACAAGATTCCAAGTTGTACCCTAATAATATCCATATATCTAAACCCCATATACATACATCATATATATATATATATATACATATATTCGAATTTCTGGGAACTCGTGCATCATATATATGAACACTGCAATGCAAATTGCAGAGGATATAACTTTCAGTTCCGCAATATACATTAATACATACATACAAATAAATAGATACAAATATAAATATACATGCTTCCAAGACAAACATTATGTGGTCACTATATATATGCAGTAACTATGGTACTGTATATAGCTTGGAAGGGGCTTTAAAAACGGGCGTAGTGAAAATCACTTGACACCGAAGAGTGTGCACAGTAAACTAATATAATTACTAGTTGGTAAAGACTAGTATTGAAATTTCTGAAATCTTCAACTACATTTGTGCAGCAACAATTAAAATAATAATAACAATAATAGTAATATTGTTATAATTATTAAAAATAAATTAGAGTTTTATTACACGATCTTAATTAATTTGTTCACATCATATTCATCGTGGTCACCTGCCAATTTTAAGTACCACTATGGAAGATACTGTGTTTTTCACCAAACGAGATTGACTTAACATGAAAGCTTTGCTGGTGCGCATAGCTGCCTCATATAAATATATATTTTTGTATATTTATTCGTAATATTTATAAATATCATGTATGACAAATCGCTTTCTCAGCCGTTAATAGAATGACAATCTTTGTAGTGTTTTAAATACTTTATTACAAATATCTTTTAGAAATGATTTATTATATTAATTCAGTCTTTTAATGTGGTTTCTTCGATTTCAGTTCAGCTTTTAGTTAGTTTTTTTTTTTAAATTTATTATTTTGATATATATTTTTTGTTAAACCTCAAAACTACGTCGGCCGATTTCTGACCACTTTAAAGTAGAAATCCACTCTTGATATTGGTCGGTTTTTAGATGTTAAGTACTTAAGTTAATCGAGTTTATAATTAGTTGAAACTTGCTATTAAGTTGGCCAACTCTTTTTCCCACTAGTGACCCCACTCACATTCTTAAAATTTTGATTTCACCCCTAACTTTTGCCTATATTCTTGATTCAGTTCCATTTATTTTAGTTGTACGTACGATTATTTTATAAGACAATTTACAATGATACTCAACTTAATTATAAGACTTATATAGTTATAACTAAGAGGAGCACCGATGTTAATAATATTTTTTCGTGACTGTTACTAAAAAGGTTATGATTTAGACATGCTAAAAATGTTCATAAGAAACCTTAATATGTGCCTTACCTCTGAATAAGAATCGTGTCACCCAGGGACGGAGCCAGAAAAATAATTGGGGTATTATAAAAAAATAAGGAATAATTTTTTTAAAAAATTTTCTAAAAGCTGAAGGACATAATTATAGAATACAACAATTGAAAATGGGCACAATAATTTTTTTTTTTAATAAAATGGGTACATAGTTAAATTATATATATATATTGAGAGTAATAAATAAATTCTCAGTAGGGATACAGTTGTAATTTTTCTTACAAAAATTGAGCACAATAGAAATTTTAAAAAACTTTCAGGGTCAAAATTCAATTTTTAAAAATATGAGTGTGATTAGAGCTCTCACTGTTGTGAATATGGCTCGGCCGACCTTAACCTTATCAAATATGCTGACAGTGAAAATACTTAGGACTTGGTCTCAACCATCCACTCCAACCCCAACCACAGTGGCTAGCCAGTCCACCACAGTCGGTAGTCCATTTGGATTTCAATATGCCAATTCTTTGGAACCATATAAATGAAAATTTTATCCAATGTTTTCAAATTAAAAGAAGGACAAAACGACAAAACGTTCTTCATGATGAATGGAATGCTTGTACGCTATGATAAACGTCACGAATGTTGCATGCAGTTTGCTTGACTTAGAAAGAAAGCTATCTAGTTATTGAGCAGCCCCCACTTGATATTGAAAGGCCAATTTCTTATCATATCGAAAAATTGTGTTGCAGTTTGCTTGTGACAGTTTCCACTGCAGCCTGACTATTATACATACTTATAAATATATATATATATATATGTGTGCCCCACAAATATCTTATATCAGATACGAGGAAGCAAAAAATTGCTTACTTGTGACATGATTTTATTAAAATTTTCTCGCAAAGCCAAAGGTGCAATTTAAAATAATTTTGTCGAAGGATTTTTTTTCGAGGATTAAATTATCTAATTAAAATCATATTAAAATAATTATATTAAAGTAACAGAAATATATATATATATATATATATATATGGATATCAAATTAGTTAAAAACAAACAACATCCTTTGAAATTCTCCAAGCAAAAAAAGAAAGAAAGAAAAGGTTTGAAGTTCAATGTCAATATCATTAATTAACTTCTATTTCTTGTTAATTATATAATCTTCTGTTTAAATATAGTATATAAATCACTAGTATTTTCCCTAAAAACTAAATGATTAATTAGTATTTTTTTAATACAATACGATTCTATCAACTAATTAATTAGCGCGTGGCCAATAAAGGAAATTGAGAAGATTAATATATAAGTTGTTAATCTGTATTATCATATGCTATATACATATACGTAATATAATATGATATAATATGTGGTAGAGAATCTGCCTAGTAAGAGAGCTGCTAGACATAAAACATGGACATATACGTACCTGAAAACCGTGGTTGTGCACTAGATGTTGCATGAATGGCCTGTATTTTCCTCCTTTATGTAGAAATTAGTTGGAGAGCATGCGCGAGGTTAGCAAACTAATGTCCCGTCGTGAGTCCTGGAATGGTCATGTGACGCTTGGTAAGTGTGAATAAAGGCATTATAAAAGTGTTATTCGCACTATATGTATAGTAAAAGATAAAAGATTTCTAGCAAAAAAAAAAAAAAAAAAACAAAGAAAGAAAGATAAAAGATAAAAGATAAATGATTTGGTCGATGATCACAATTTTTTGCTTTTAACAAAAGTGCTTGCATTTCCTATATATATATATATGTGTGTGTGTGATACATAAAAATATGTAAATTAGTATACTAGAGTTGATTATTGAATCAAATTCCAGAACTGCCAAAGGGGTGAAAAAAAATTTGGATAATTTCACTATGTACTCTTGAATTAGGTCATTCAACATGTTCAATCAATTTTAATGGAGGGGTAAATTGGCGACGTGCAATAATTCGGAAGATACACTAATACGTTTTAAAGTTTGAGGGCATCGATGCATTTTACACCTAAAAAATACACTAATATTTGTTTTTCTCTCTCTCTCTCAAAAAAAATTTTTTTTTTTTGAACTTACTGTAATAAGCCTCATTTTTATGTTGTGGAAAAACTGGAAACTTCAAACGTTCTTGCAATTGAAGCTAAACCAGCCACGCACGTGAAATTTATTCACACCCTACACGTTTGTAATTAACATCACCACAACTCCACACGTCAATTCTCACCGGCCACCATTTATACTTCATACATTTCTGCGTGTATATATATACATATGATTTTCACAAACGTAATTTTAGTTTTTTAAAATTTTTCCCGTTTTCTAAGAAGCATATAATAATATTATTCTTTTTTTATATGGAAACTAATATATTATTATTGTTCTTGTTTTTTTTAATAAACATTATTATTCTTGTTGCTAACTATATCATAGGGCATTTCTCATAGTTTACATGTACATATATATATATATATATGACGTATATATTTATATAAAAGATGTGTAAATTTTTTTTTTGGTTGGTGACTCGTTTTTCTTATCTCATAAAAAAGTGGTTATTATATAATATTGAGAAAAATAGAACATGGTTGGGAAGTGGGGTTATGATTGGTGTAAATTATTGTAAAAGATTTTTCGACAAGCACAATCATGTGTGTGGATATGACACAATTTTCTTTTCACAAATTTAGC
Source organism: Ficus erecta (assembly GCA_008635985.1). Taxonomy (NCBI): domain Eukaryota; kingdom Viridiplantae; phylum Streptophyta; class Magnoliopsida; order Rosales; family Moraceae; genus Ficus; species Ficus erecta. Next base: position 3,031,106 of record BKCH01000012.1, on the reverse strand, counting down.
AAAGCTATATAAGCCTTGGTACTATAAAGTTGAGTTTTAATTGTTAAAATACAAAATTATTGTTGGTCCATCTTCTAACAGTTTAAGCTTTTGGGAAAATTGATAAACTAACATGGTATCAGAGTAGGAGGTTCTGAGTTCAAACCCTTGTAATTGCACTCTTTATAATCTCTTTTTTTATCATTACTTGTTAGGCCTTTAGTATGTTTCGGATTTCTTATAATTTGTGTTGGACTTTCAAATTAATATTTGTTCGTACATTTGCCCAACTATTGTTGACTCACTTCCTAACAGCTTAAACTTTTGGGAGAATTGATAAACTAACATTCATCAATATAGTCGGGGCAAATTATAAGTGTCAATATCTAATTTCTTTTCTCCCTTTTTAATATTTTTCACCCCCTGATCAATCACTACTACAAAAGTTGGCTTACACGACGGAAAATACACGACGGTTTTTGTGAAATCTTCGTCTTAAACAAGATTACACGACGGTTTGATAAAACAGTTGTGTAAACAAAGGATTACACGACGGTTTTGATGAACTGTCGTGTAATCCGCCGGATTACACGACGGTTTTGTTGGAACCGTCGTGTAATCCGCCAACATTTGAAAAAAAAAAAGAAGGATTACACGACGGTTCTAAAAACCGTCGTGTAATCCGGCGGATTACACGACGGTTCATCAAAACCGTCGTGTAATAATCCTCCGAAAATTTTCAAAATTTCAAAATTTAAAATTTTCAAAAAAAAAAAAAAACAAGGATTACACGACGATTCTAGAGAACCGTCGTGTAATCCTCTTTTTTTTTTTTTTTAGAAAATTTGAAATTTTGAAATTTTGAAAATTTTCGGAGGATTACACGACGGTTTTAAAATTTTCAAAATTTCAAAATTTCAAAATTTAGAATTTTCTTAAAAAAAAAAAAAGAGGATTACACGACGGTTCTAGAGAACCGTCGTGTAATCCCGAGATTACACGACGGTTTTGCTCAAAACCGTCGTGTAATCTTGGGATTACACGACGGTTCTCTAGAACCGTCGTGTAATCCTTTTTTTTTTTTTATAGAAAATTTTAAAATTTGAAATTTTGAAAATTTTCGGAGGATTATTACACAACGGTTTTAAGCAAAACCGTCGTGTAATCCTCCGAAAATTTTCAAATTTTCAAATTTTCAAAAAAAGGATTACACGACGGTTTTTGTAACCGTCGTGTAATCCTCTGAAAATTTTCAAAATTTTCAGATTTCCTGTTTTAGAATTCGCACGAAAACCCATTACTTAAATACACTTTCCTCTTCATTTATCATCATTTTCATCTTCAACCCTCTAGACAACTAAAACTTTTCTCCTCCCCACCTCCTTCGCCCGTCCCCCGCTAACTTAAAATCCGGTCACGTCGCCGCCACTTCAAACTTTTCCCAAACCGCTGCCATAGCCCCGGTTTTTTTCCGTCGCCGCCATCATCACCACCTCTCTCTCCCGGTGTTCCCATCAAGACCATGACTATTTTTCTTTAAAGAAAAGCAAGGCAACTTTCATATTGCTCAATTTCTTGTTTTCTAACAAAACTACGAACACACAATGCTTTAATAATTTGCGTTGAATGTAATTTGTAGTGTTGTTTGAATGTTTTTTTTTTTTAAATTGTTGCTCTTTGGAGATGAATGTTTTGTGCACGGTTTTGGCACTCTACACACATTTTTTAACATGGTTTTTATCCGCTCACCACATGCTCGATGAAATGCCAAAATAGATTTTTGTTTTGGATAATCATATGGAATTTGATTCTAGTGTAATTAGGCTTAAATTATAAAAAAAAAAAAAAAAAAGGCTTTTTTTTGGTGATGGCACACATTACACGACGGTTTTGCTCCGAAACCGTCGTGTAATGTGTGCCATCGCAAAAAAAAAAAGCCTATTTTTTTTTAAATTCAAGCCTAATTACACGACGGTTTTGAGCAAAATCGACGTATAATGGTACACATTACACGACGGTTTTTGAGGAAAACCGTCGTGTAAAATTCTCAATTTGCGGCGTTTGCTACTATATTTCTTGATTCGACGACAGTGTGAACCGTTGTGTAATATTGAGCTACCACGACGGTTTTGGAACCGTCGTGGTATCTTCCACGACGTTGGATTACACGACGGTTATCTAACCGTCGTGTAAACTTTACACGACAGTAAATCGTGTATTCCAATATTTGTAGTGGTGTTATCGGTACTATTTATTCTTTTATAAATTAATGAATGGCTCAGAATATTCAGACACATTCACTACTAAAAATTATGGATTACACGACGGTTGTCTAACCGTCGTGTAAACTTTACACGACGGTAAATAACCGTCGTGTAATCCATAATTTTTAGTAGTGAATGTGTCTGAATATTCTGAGCCATTCATTAATTTATAAAAGAATAAATAGTACCGATAACACCACTACAAATATTGGAATACACGATGGAGATTTCACAATGGTTTTTGAAAAACTATCATCTAAAGTACCTAAAAAACGCGGCACGGAGTTTGGTTTCCGAAAACTATCGTGGAAAGCGAGGATTTCACGACGGTTTTGGAAACCATTGTGAAAAGGCCTAATTCCATGATGGTTTTTAAAAACCGACGTGAAAAGCCTTGATTCCACGACGGTTTTCAAAACAATTGTGAAATCACTCATTTTCCACGACGGTTTTGGACAAAACAATTGTGTTTTCTTTTTCCTTTTTTCAAACAACACCCCAAGCCCCTCAAATTCATCTCCCCTTTACCCAGATCTCTCTCTCTCTCTCACCCCCACAAACCCTAGCTGTTGTGACTCCCTCTTTCTCTTCCCTTTTCTATCGAATCCCTCACCACCGCCATCCCTCTCTCTCTATCCCCCTCTTTATCAAAGCCCTCACCACCACCACCACCTATCTCTCGTTTCTCTCTTTCTTTCTCTTTTGCCCATCCAACTCCACGTTGCTCTCTCTTTCTCTAGCACCACCGCCGCCCTCACTTTCTCTCTCTCTCTCCACCATCCAAGCCGCCGCCGCCATGGCCGTGGGACTCTATCTAGGGTTGTATTCAGCTTACTTTCCTTTTTTTTTTTTAAACTTTTATTTCAGTTGTTTTATAACAGTTTTTTTTTTTTTTTTTTTTTTGTGGTTATTTTAGAATTTGAAGTTGGATTTTGTCAATTTAGAATGTGGGTATGTGAGATTTTTTGCATAAAATATTCTTTATATTTTTGAAGGAAATAATAGGGTTCCTGTTGTCAAGTAGTTTTATGTTTCTCCTATTCATAGGTGTTAGAAGTTGTTTCTTTTCTTTTTTCATCTCTGCATATGGTTATTATGTTATCAAACGCAAATAGAATCACATGTTGGAAGACTATTCGAATTTTTACATTATAATTTTTGTGCTACAACCACCATGCTACATTTACTTGGTTCCTTATAACTTCCGTTTCAGTCTTATCCAGTGCAATACAATTGGAGATTTATGCCTTTTTTTTTTTTTTTTTTTTGTTATTAGGTATGGCCTCCTGATAGCTTTGGACCCTTGGGTAAAGATTGGAGGGAACATATACTTCAGGTGGAATTAGATTGCTTATATTCCCTTTGCATATCTTGATTTTGTTTTTGTTTCTCTGCAGAGCATTGACATAAATAAATGATTAGCACTTAATTTTAGTTAATGAGAAGTAAGGTTTTACTTATTTTGACATTACGACCTGACTTCCTAATCATATTTTTGTTATTCATTTATTTGGTAAGAGATGAGAGAAAATTTTTGACTGATTTGTTCAAGATTGCCAAACCGTGCTTAATCCAAAATATTGAAATCACAATTGAAAAATAAAAATAGATTTTAGAACATATGCTTTTCAAGTAAATTAAATTTTTGATTAATTTTTATTAATACTCCCAGAATTATGTATCATATTTCTTTCCTTCAAAGTTAATTATTGAGGATTGAAATTTGTTTATTTTATGTTTGCAGAAGTTCATTATTAAGATAAGTAAATTTGAGGAGAATTATCACGACCAGGTAAGTTCTGAATTATTAATTATTTGAAATGCGCTCTTCATCCTTTTATTGTGCAAGGAAATATTCTATAGAACAATATCTTATCTGAATTCCTGTAGATCTAGTGTAAAAGCTAAAATCAAATTCATTCACTATTTTTTATTGTTGTAACTTTTGATCTCGTTTGAACCAACTTTGTTATTAAGGATTAAATTTTGTGATTTTGTTTGATAATGCGATAGGTTTTGAAGAGGAAAAGTTTGACAGACACATTATTGAAGTTTGCCTCAGTAGCAAAAGAACATAAGGAAAAGTAATGAGTTCTCCTTTATTCTTCTTGTCTTTGTTACTTATTTACCAGTGATTATATAGATTTAGTTAAGGGAGATTGGACAAGTTTTGTAATGTATTTTATTTAATTAATATCGACTATAAACTTGTAACTTAATGTACTGTACTTATATTGTGAACATTTAAAATGTAATGTAGTTGTTGTTTTGTTATTTTCATTTTGAGTCATGTATTTGATAATATGTGCGATAGGCTACCTGTGGGAAATCACGGAAAAAAATAAATTATTTTTTTTTCTTTTCAGTCAATCTTCCATAACGATTTTCTCTGCAAACCGTCATGGAAAGCCAATCTTCCATGACAGTTTCTGCTAGAAACAGTCGTAAAAGATTGACATTACACGATGATTTTCACTGGAAACCGTCATGTACCATTTTCCATGATAGTTTCTAGCGAACATCATCATGATAACTATAACTAAAACACCATATTTTGCCCGCTATTTATCCATTCCACAACGGTTTTCTAACCATCATGGAATCCATAAATATTCCATGACAGTGAGAAAACTATCGTGGTAGCTTTTTATGATGGTTTTTTACCTTAGTGGAATCTACAATTTGGGGGGAGGGGGAGGGGTTGGGTTTCAGCTATAAATCCACTGAAAATAGGTTGATAACCGTATGGGACCCTTGTATTTATAACTAGAACCGGTCATTATATTGCACTGAGAAACTATTTAACATCCCTTGTATATATATATATATATATATATATACTGTATGTATATTTATTAAATGTACAAACAATTTCTGTTCATTTTTTCTCTTGAATAGTTCCACCGTTATACAGAAATTAAATTTGCTACTGCTGCACGCGGCACAGATCAATTTAATGCCCCTTCCTTTTTTTTTTTTTCCCTCTTCTCTATCTTTCTGTTGTTGACAAAGAAATTCATTTTTGACAAAATCATGGAAAAATGTAGAAAGGAAAATTTTCTTTCATATTACAAAATGCAAAACTCATGTACAGTTTATGGTTAATTAGAAAGGAAAACTTAATGCCCCTAACAGAATGCCAGTTGCTGTTAATTCGCACCTTTTGCTTTTAATTTAATTTAATTTTTTTTCTAGTTCAAGATGAGTTTTAATGTTTGTAGACTTTAGTTGATAATTGTGTCTATTAGAACTCTTAATTTCTCATCAAAGTTTTATTAGTTATTCGTCAGCTTCTTATATATCCAATTGAATTTACGAGTATGATGATTAACTAAACTCTAATTGCTAATTCAATATTAATATATAGATTAATAAAAAGGGAAAGGCCAGGTCAATTTTATTTTCCCTGTTTTCTCATAATGGTCGTCAGTGCATCGTCGCCAAAAACACACTCAATTTCGTGCCCGGTGTTCCTTTACATTTAGTTATATGGAGCAAATGGACGTTATATATATCTATATGTGTATATGTATATCATAATGTGTTATATATATACATTGGTGAAAATCAAACGTGAATGGGTTGATCTGAAATTAAAAACTAGGTACTTGGGTTGGGAGTTAATGGGACCCAAAATTTTTTTTGCTTCTTTTAATTTATTTTCCTGTGTTAAATGGGGCCCAAAAAATTTTGCTTCTTTTAACTAATTTTGATCCTGTGTTAAATGGGACCCAATAACCTTATCACTATTTATTACTCGAAAAAAGCATTAACGTTCGATGAAGCTAACAACTGATCATCGATGCATTGCAGAGAGAAATATATAAATATACACTATATACATATATGTAATATATATATAAATATATATTCTTTGATGTAATATTGATGGATTAAGATACGACCTGAAACTTCCAATAGATGGAGAAACTCAACCACATAGCTGTCCCTTTCTTGTTGTGCGCAGACCATGGAAACCGAACCCAAGGTTTTTTTTAAAAGTCCAGTACATGAGATTGACCAAGGTTTTTTTGGGCAAGTTAGAACTAAATTTTTTCGTAGTCTTACAACATAAACGAACAGTGACGATATAATAGTTTCCTTATTTCTTTATACGTGGTTCTTTCATTTATGGTTGCAGTTCAATGTATCTAGAATTGCATTGAGTTTCGTTTTACTTGTCATATATTTATTAATTTTTTATTCAGTACAAATTAATGGCCTGCCTTTAAATGATGACGCATCTTGTCAAAGAAAAGAAAAGAATTAGAAAAGAAAGATGACACAATAAAATAAAATCTCTCTCTTTTATTGTTTAATATTTGGTGGGTGAGAAAAGTGATTTTTCTGGTCCTGGAGCGGATAAAAATCTAATGTTCTCTTTTAGCAATCAAATGCGCACGTGTCTTCTCCCATTTTTTCCCCCTTAAATTATACTTGATATAATTAATAGATTTACATTTAATAAGTTTTACTTAAACAATCTTATTACTAATGCCATAATTGTTATTATTTTAGTAATCCTTTTCAACACAATTATATTATAATTTTTATTTTGAAAATGAAAGTTATATATTTTACAAAAAAAAAAAAGATGAGTTATAGTCAGATTAGAATGTTTTATATTATAATTATAATATCATCATGGCTATTTTATAAAGATAAATTACGATTATTAATGTATTATTTTAAAGAAAATTTTATTTTATTTATATATGTTGGTACGTTATTATACTTGTTTCACATTATAAAAACTTTAATTATAACTTATTGCGTGCACCACATGTGTTTTAACTAGTCTTTAAAAAAAATGAAGAGAAAGTGATTGGGAAATAAAATATAAGTACTAGTGAACTGATCAGTTTGTTATATCATTTTAGCTTACAACCAATTTTTTTTATTGCTATAGTTATGTTAATAAGAACAATTTAGAGTGCTAGCTAGCTATGTGTGTGTGTGTGTCTATATATATATATATATATATATATATATATATATATTTTTCATTTTACAATTGAATGCCGAGATCAAGAGAGCACCAATACTGACAAACTTCTAGTTGGTATTCTTTCTCTTACTATATAAATTCTTTACCAATTAATAAATTTATATATGTTTAGCATTTATTGGGTCCAGATTATAAATACCGTAGCAGCTACACCACCTCCTCTTTAATCATCGTGTTTGGACAACTTAATTCTCTAAGGTCCCATTCCCTTCATTCAAAATAAATAAGCTATGGGAAACTGTCAACATGCTATATATATATTTATGATAATATATATATATATATATGTAGGACAATTTGCGGAGTCCTAACTCTAATTCTAATTTTTGTAAGCCAACTTAAGTGATTTATGAGTTTTCATTTTTTAATTGATAAGTATTTAAATAATTATTACATCAATTAAAATTAAAAGATTGTATCTACCAGTGAAAAAAATGACCACCCAATATTACTACGCATTGGATGAGCCACTTTAGGCCAAGTGGGAGCACTTTTTAATTTTCTGAAAGAAGCTCTAAAAATTTATGTTCTTTCCATTTTACCGCTATTGACATTAACTTTTTACATATATATATCCATTGAATTTTACATTTTTTATTTTTTGTCTCTTTAATTTCAAAAAATAATTAATGTGTATCTTCAGTTGAAATATAAAACTAGTTCAGCTATTTTTATCATATAAGTTGTTATTAAAAAAATAATATTAGAATTATTGTCTCGGGCATTATGATAAATTAAATCATTGAATTTCCTTTTACAACCAAAGATCGATTTAGAGGGGAAAAAATGGAGAAAATGAAGGAGAAAATAGGGGAAGAAATACCTTGTATTCGATACAAGTACTACAACGGCATCTCAATTATGAAAGGTGAAAAAAAGAGGGAAAAAGGGCAAAAAGAAAAAAGGAAGAGAGAGAGAGAGAGAGAGAGAGATAGAGAGAGTAAAGAATGAATAGTGAATAAAGTTGGGAAGCAATTGAATACCTCTAAAAGTTATCAAAAAATAAAAATAAAATGAATGCGTCTAAAGAATGAGTATCAGAAATTGTTGACATATTAGCAACACATATCTTTTCGGATAGATTGCTTGGAATTTAAAGCATCATTACAACGCAATCATGCATTGAACTGCTATCTGTCACTTTAAATATGAAATAATATTGAAATTGGATTGTATCACATTAAATGAGAATAAATACAACGTTAAGAGAGATTTGAGCTTATATTGTGTGTGTGTGTATATATAATATATTTCACTTATTTTGAGACACTCGGTAATTTTTTTTGGCTTGTAGTCTGCATGATTTTCTTGGGAAGAAAAGCATTAATTAACTTATTTAACAAAAAATTAAGTTAGAAGTTTAACTGAAAATAAATGTGAGTGTTGGAAACAGTGTTTTTGGTGAGTAATAATACTAATGATTTTGTACAACAAGACTAGTACGGACTGATAATATATGTTGTGGTGTATAAACTTTAACAGAAATAGTAAATGTTGATCAACCAACCGAATATCAGAAAATTAAGCTTACATATATATATATATACATTTTGGTTTTCTGTACATCTATATATATCCCTTTGCGTTGTTCTTTCTTTTTCCTCTTTCGTATGTTTATGTACATCTATATTTATTCCTACGCTCGCCCACTTTTTGGTTGGGCGTTATAAATAGATTTGTGAAAAACGTGTTTGATTTGGTTTGGTTTTTTTTTTTTTTGGTTGTAATCCAGATTTTTTCACCATTAGCTATTGCTTTCAAATTAAACTCTCTCTTAGTTTTATTCCAAAGAAAATAAAAATAACAATCAAACTCGAAATAATCCGACGGCGAAAAAATAGGAGGGTGCCCTCCGGGACCAATCGATATCTAACTTACTCGAAATTTGTGGAGACATAAGATCTAAAAGAGAGAGAGAGAGAGAAATGACCAAGAGAAGAAGGAGGACTTAAAGATCCCTCCTATCAAATACTTTAGATCGATGAATTTGGGACCATAATAATTATTAAAGGTATATCAAGGCAGGAATAAAACTGTGAAATTAAGAAGCTATAGGGTGACCCCATGTCCATTCTATCAACTTTGTTGATGCCGAAAACGTCTCCGGCAGCAACACCCAAAGTAACAATGTCGTCCGGTCAGTTCAGGCCAGTAACTCCGCCGTCGGTCACCTGCAAAAGAGAAGCACCTCGGAATGATGGGGACACAGGTGTGGTGTCTGCCGCGGACACTCCGATGCCTAAGTCAGTGATGATACTGATGAGCGTAGGTTGAGCAGAGATTTGGCAAGGCAAAATGACCGTATCTGGATTCGTGTATTTTTCCTCTATTTATAGGCGTCCTCCTCAGACTCGGGTGCTCGGGGCGACCCGGTCGGGTCGGCTACCTAGGGCGCCCGGCAGGGGGCTAGGGTTTTAGGCCTGCAGGGGCTACTGGCCCAATGGGCGTGCGCCACGTGGGGCCTGACTCCAAGTAGGGGACAGAAGGGTGACTACCGCCGGCGCCTGCAGGGGCAGGTTTTGTCAGAGTAGGTGGCGGCGGGTGGCGAAGTGACGTTCTGCAGGAGTAGGTGGGCGGCGCCTGTAGCAGATGAGTGCCAGGGCAGGATTAGTGTCAGCTGAAATGACCGCGGGCCCGGATGACCTGAGCAAATCTGGAGGCAGCCGATACAATGGGTTAATCCGAGAACATCACGGTCCGCGTACACAGCCGGCTCTCGCGGGGTCACAGGATGTTGTCGGCCAATGTCTCGGTCAGCCGACCATCCGAGACATTGAATGTGTACCCGAGAAGGTGGGAAGATCGAGAAATGTGGTCGGTAGTGGTACTTCGTGGTCGGAGCAGAAACTGACCTCAACAAACTTAATATATATATATATATATATATGTATAAATACATATACACCTATCGAGGGGCTAGCTCTTTGTCAATTTTGTGTTTCAATATTCTTCTCTCTCTCTCTACTTCTTAAGAAACCGCTTCGGAGAGAAGCTGCAAATCAGTTTCCAAATTCCCAACTTAAAAGAAAATTAACTACCAAAACCATAAACAACATGGCTATCTATGTGTTTAAATCACTATATATATAAGTTAATAAAAACATGCGAGTGTTTACATAATATACAATTAAAAGCAATTGTTTGTACTCCTTATAAGAATCGAGATCAAACCACTTCTTTTTTTTTTTTTTGGTTGAAGAGATTAAACCACTTTGATAAAAGTAGCATATATTCTAGCTAGCAGCTAACTTAAGGTTTAATTATTCGAGAGAGAGAGAAAAAAAAGATGTAATCATATGAACAAATTTTTTGCCACTAATTATATATATATATATATGTATATGCATGTATAGATGGTGTATATTTGTCTTGTATTTATTAGGGATATAGATATTCTCAACAAACACTATTCATTACTCTTGCGTGGATCTAAATTATGGTATTCCTTTTCCCCTTCCCTATATATCCTATAGCTCTAGCCATCTTTAATGCCCTTTAACACATCGATTTCTTTTTGTACTTTTTACTATTCGAGTATTACTCTTTGTTACTTCATTTGTGTTTAGTGTGTGTGTGCCCTTTTTTTTTATTCATAAAAGGTTATATATAATCATGTGGTAATTATATTGGCTATGGAGAGTCAGAGATCATGAGGGCTTAATTATGAAAAAGTTTCCATTATAGATTGTAGGATCTAAATATTGTAGAGTTACTGGAAATATTAAAAATATCTGCACGAGGTTTCTAATAACATGAGTACGTCAAATTGCATGCAACCTCTTCAATTATTAAAATAATTAATTTGTTCAAAAGAAAAAAAGAGAGAGAGAGAGAGAGAGAGAGAGAGAATAAATAGAGATAGTATAATTTAGGGTTACTTTTACTATTGGCCCTTGAGGATGTATATTCACTTGTCTCACTTCAAATCAGGATGTTTATTCTTTGAGGTCTAGTTCATGTTTATGATGAAGTATATAGTTTTTGGTCGCTCTGTTACATAAACTATATCTATTTTCAGATGAAATCTAATAACGCCAGAAAGTCATATGAGGATTTTAAAATAGATAAAATGCTTACAAAGCAAGTAGTTTGAAAAACCAAAAAAAAAAAAAAAAGAACTCTAAAAAGACAAAAAATTAGATCTATAATTAAAAACTAGATTATACCTCTCTATTCCATGTCTGATTTTTTTCCTTTTTAAGATCTTTTAACAAAATATTATCTCTTTGAAAACTCTTACGTGGCATACTCATGTTAAATTCTGTCTGAAAGTTGACAATATTTTATTAACTGAAGAGTTCAAAACTTATATATTTCAGAAACTTCAGAGTAGCTAGAAATATAGGAAGGTAAACATCATTTACATATGTGATGGAGATTGGCGTCTCCAATCTTATTTTTCTTTTTTTTTTTCAAATATTTTTTGAAACATCTTTCTTTGTTTATTTTTATCTGTTCAATAGTTAATAAAAAGATAGATCTACATATATATATATATATATAAAGTTGCATGAGACAATGTGGCATGTCTATTATGCCTTTTAAATTTCAAGGCGTGTAAATTTTTTTTTAAAATTGTCTTAATTTTGTACTAAAAAATAAGATTGGTAAAGAAATTTCAGATATCCTTTATCTTAATAATTACGCACATTTTATTAGCCTTATTATCAGATTGTGATCCTCATGTATAATGCTACAAAGCTGCATGTCTGCAGATTTTTTTTTAGGGTCCGTTAGGTGAATGAGTTTGAGTTGAAAATTTTAAGTTTGAGTTGAAAATTTTTGTTGACTTTTCAGAAAAGACAAAAACTTTTTCAGAAAAAGATAAAAATTGAGATTAAAAAGTACATTTTAGTTTGAGATAAGATAACTCACCAAACAAAGCCTTAATATACATTAAGTATTTCTCTATTCCACTAACTTTGTAAGACCGATGGGATTCCACGGACTAAGGAATAAATTATTGATATTAACTTTGAATTAGTTTCTTAATTACCTTTATATAATTACTATATATTGATGGTCGAATATATAAAAGCTATTTTTTTAAATATTAGCATTTCTTTATCATGATAGAAATAGGTACCATATAGTTTCTGAAAATATCATCCCGTACCCTATAAGTTCTTTTTTTCGACGAAATGTACGTTTTAATCAATAAACACCATTTAGTTACATTAAACATTAAAGAAAAAAAAAATTAAAAAACACGAACAACTAGGAAGAATTATCTTTGAGAATTAAATAAAACGTACTTAGATTTAAAAAAAAAAAAAACAAACAAACAAAAATTACTCGGGCTGGGTTGCAAACCCACAAGAGTCGTAATTTAGTGGGTGCGATTTGAGTCTTGGTGCAGGGTGAGATTTACATAGATATGGTCGATGGCGGGGATCTGGTGGCCGGGGCAAGGCGTCTTGGGTGGGATAATGCAGCATGAATATGGAGGGGGTCGCCGTGAAGTATGATGTAGCGTGGTTCTTGGTAGGGGGCAGGGGGATCTAGCGAGGATTGGGGTGATCCACGCAGGTCAAGGCACGGCGGGGGCGATGCATGCAAGTAGTTATAAATACTTAACAACTATGGAGCATTTAATATGTTAATTTCTAGTAAAAAAATGGAATGAAGAATAATTCACCATGTGATCACTTATAAACTATATGTATGCATAGAATTTTACTTAATTAAGAACAACTTTGAGAAATGTAAATAGCTGCATATTATTTAGCTTCTTATGGTTGATTGATAATTGATTTGTTCCCATTTTAGATACTACTCCGTTTGTATAATAACTGACCTTTGCGCTATATTCATTAAAACCTTTTACGTTTATTTCACCATTTTAGTTTTGTAAAACCCTTTTATTTTCTTTTTAATTAAATTTCCTTCCATATTAAAAACATACATAAATTACGAACACTACAAAAGAAAAAAAAAACAATATTTTCTCACAAATTACTAATTTGTATGAATTACGAACCATATGGTAATATTAATCATATATACTTAAAAGCTTCACCTACTTTTTCTTTATTCTTTTTATGAGAAGGAAGGACAATATTCTACCCGGTCGTGTTGGCACACGTGTGTCGAAACACAAGCTGGACCAACAATATTATAGTTATTATTACTTGCCATATTCGGCTTAGCTATATAAACTGCTGGAGTTCCATTTGCAAATCGAATATATTATAGTCCTGGACCATAACCGTATTATATATATTATTAGCATGATCAAGACAATTCAAGGGGTATATTAATGGTCATCAAGAAGACCATTTTTTTTAAAGATCATTTTTTTTTAACAAATCTTTTTAATTAACTCACCCTCTAATTTATTAAGTCTCTACGTACCCTCTATATATATTGGACGGCATCATTTTGTTTTTCCCCTATCTCATTCAACCATAATTTTTCTTCTTCTTCTTTTTTCGAATTCTGGTCTCCATTTACGTTTTCTCTCTCTACTTTTCTCTCTCTCTCTCTCTAGATATATCTTGCGGACAAAAACGGACTTGAGTTTGAGATATTCAGTCGAAAAAAAGTTATGGGCAGGTCTCCTTGCTGTGAGAAAGTAGGGTTGAAGAAAGGACCTTGGACTCCAGAAGAAGACCAGAAGCTACTTGCTTACATTGAAGAACATGGTCATGGAAGCTGGCGAGCCTTGCCTGCAAAAGCTGGTAATTCATTCTCATATATATATTTACACATATATACACATATATATATATTTGGTGTGAATACATTATACATATATATTTACATATTTTCTTGATTTTAATCATGTCTAGGGCTTCAAAGATGCGGGAAAAGCTGCAGACTGAGGTGGACAAACTACCTTAGGCCTGATATCAAAAGAGGAAAGTTCAGTTTGCAAGAAGAACAGACCATTATCCAACTTCATGCTCTTCTTGGAAACAGGTAGTTAATTTTTTTTCTTTATTAAATAATTCTTTTGGCGCAGAAAACTTAAAAATAATAATAATAATTAAAAAAGTTAAGAAGTTAAGAACTATTATAAATACACTTCTGAGAGTTTCAGTAAAACCTAATTAATGAATATTATGAGTCTCCATTAATTTCTCCTGCCATTGCCTTTTCTTACTCTCTTGATCCTAACCTATATTCCAATATTATACCCTTTAAAAATGTGACCATCATACTATATCACACACTTCTGTACATATATCATTAAAACCCTATCTAGCTTAATTAAGTTTTATTCTTTGCCTTGATCAATTTTTATAACTGTATTTTTTTGTTATTTATTATTAATATATTGTTGTGATTGTATAGGTGGTCTGCTATAGCAACTCACTTGCCGAAGAGAACCGACAACGAAATCAAGAACTACTGGAACACCCACCTGAAGAAGAGGCTGACCAAGATGGGGATTGACCCGGTGACTCACAAGCCGAAGACTGACGCCCTCGGCTCTGGCTCCGGCAACCCGAAGGACGCCGCCAACTTGAGCCACATGGCTCAGTGGGAGAGTGCTCGGCTCGAAGCCGAAGCCAGGCTAGTCAAGGAGTCCAAGCTGCTAGTCTCCAACAATAACAACAGCAACGGCAGCAACAACAACAACACTCTAGTGCTGCCTCACTACCACCAGCTCGGCTCGGCTTCGGGACACCAGTTTGTCCCCAAAGCTGGCCCCCTGCCACCGTGCCTCGACGTGCTCAAGGTGTGGCAAGGGGCGTGGTCGACTACAAAGCCGACTCAAAATAACCACAATCACCACAACAACAACAATAATATGATGGCGTGTATGATGGCCATGGACGACCTTGAATCTCCGACGTCCACGTTAAGCTTCCCCGACCACGGCGGCGTCGCCGGAAATTTCTTGGTTCAAGCCGTCGGGTTAGGCGTGGAACCTCTCGATCATCAGTTCGGGAAAAGTACAGCTCATGAAAATCATAATCAGCACTATCATCACGACGACAACAATACGATGTCGTTGCACGACATTGCGTTTGGTGCTTGTACGGAAAGTAGTGCTAATATCTGGTTCAACACGAACAACATGGAGAACGTGACCAGCAATACTACTACCACCGCCGGACTTGCTAATATCATGGAAGGCTTTTTTGATAAGTTTCTGTACAACTCCGTCGACGACGACGACGATCTGCCGCACTCTGCAGTCGGCGGAGGCGGAGAAGGAGCCAGTAACGACGGCGGAGGAGACGGCGATGGAAGCTGCGCCCGAGCCAGCGAAATATTTGAGGAGAACAGGAGCTACTGGAACAGCATATACTAAATTTGGTTAACGCTTCACCGACTGGGTAGCCTGTGTTTTGACAACAGTAATAATAATTAATAATTTGTAGTTTTATGTACTAGCTCTCCTCTAGCTCTAGTTAAATTACTTTCTTAATTTAGAATTAATGCTAGTACTGATATGGTGGAAAGAAAGTCGGGTCCATCAGGATAACTTTTAAGCAAGGATATTATATAATTAGTAACTTAAAATGTACTACTAATAACAAGGAAAAAAAAATGTTCTAGTTCTTAATAATAAATTAAATAGTACTTTTAGATCTTAATCACTTTTTTTTTTCTTTTTATTTCTTTGTACTACGTTTTGATTTGAGCAAGTCAGCCTTAAAAAGATCGCCTCAGAATTTTATGTTTTCTGTTATATTATATATATACCACAATATGTTCATACTGTATTTTCATGCAATATATTTTGTATTGTACGTAGGACAAATAAATAAACCCGAAGATAAGTACATGTGCTGATTTTATATTCGAGATCATCAAACTATATTTAGTAGATATTTTTAAAAAATAATATCATACAAAATTAACCAAAGAGTACACTAATTGTCGATAACAATGTAATTTTTGAAATGTCTAAACGTACTGATTAATGATTGAATTATTTTTTTGAAATATCATGGTTAATGTTAAAAATCCAGAAATACTATACAAATATAGAAATGAATCGAACCGAGTTAAAAAAAAAAAAAAAAAAAGCAAGTTAAAAGGTTTCTAATTTTGTGCAGTACCATATATATATATATATACACACGTATATCGCAAAGAAAAGTGTGTCACTGTTGCAGAATCTTGCTCTAGGACCGTCAATGAACGCAATAGTACGTATATTTTTCCACATGAATTTCACCTTTTTTTTTTTTTTTTTTGAGAATTCAGTTCTCTTATATATATAATTAAATACAGTTTTAAATCATTAGATAATAACCTAATCATATCATATTAAAAAATATATATGATTTTTTAGATAAGTATAATATTTTTTACATAAAGTTTTTTTTTTAAGAGTACATAACAAAAAGGTATGATTAACATAATAACGTTCTAAAAGGAAATATCCATTTCAATATATATATATACACACACACTGTGCTAAGAGATGCATTTCACTACTGGCCAGTACTTGTTTACCCTTACAAATATTAATTGTGCTTCCATATGTAGGTGCATAGCCACACAGAATCTAAAATCATTAAAGAGAGAAGGGCCAATGTGCTTTAGCCAACCAGGACATTGTCGTGTCAATGTAGACACGTACTCTATATAAATATACACACACATGTATGGAAATTAATCAAATAGTGTCAATAAAGCACATTTAACCGCGATTAAAAGAAAAAAAAAATAGATAACAAATGTAAAATATCGTTTTAAACTGTTAGATTTTTATTAAATTTTATTAAATTATTGTGGTAATTTTTTTTCTCAATCAAATTGATTAGTCCGAACAAAAAGTTATAAAATATTGTAATTTTCTTAGGCAGTGGAGTGCAGGTCCGTCGAAGATGCATTAAAGGATGAGGGTCAGAGCTGTAATGAAAATTATGTGTCTTTCTAACAGTAATAAATGGTGACAGAGACTGATATTGGGGAAAATAGACCGATCTCCCCCGGATGCAATCATAACTATATTGGAGAGATGTTATAGGATGCTGGTGCTTAATGAATGTCACAGTACTAGCCTCATATATATCATGCTATATACAGTTTTACGTTATATATATGCATATTATATCACTATCACTTGCATATTTCTATATAGCCTCATATACTAAATAAAATAGTATAACAAATATAGCTATAATAATATCTACGATTTTTTAGTTCTCCAAAAAAAAAAACGTACAGGAGATTTTACTTATTAAATTATTATTTTTGTAATATTTTGTCAGTTTGATTTTGAATAGGTTAAACTCTCGACAAACCTTTTTAGATAAGATTGTTAGGTTAACGGTCCGTTTGGGGAGATTTTAAATATGTAAATTTGGAGATATTTAAATTGGAGTTTTAGAAATATGTATTTGGTTCAAAAAAGCTGTTTGGAATTCAAAAAAAAAAAAAATTAAAAAAAATGTATTAAAAAAATTAATAAATATGAATCTTGTTTCGTTTCTCTCGAAATTTAATGTAAATTTTTTTTAAAAAAATCTTATCATTTAGACTTGAAATAACAAAACTATGGACTTTTAAAGTTTGAGTTTATTATAGATATTTAGAGAAGTGAATAGTGAAAAGTAGTTTTGAGTTGAGAAAAAAAATTTAAAAAAAATCTAGAAATCAGATGTCAAATTTGTCCTAAATGGATCCTAAGTAGTGCTTTTAGTTGTTCTTATTTTCTAGGCCATGTTACATGGGTGTACTTTTAGCGGTGCTTGTGCTTCTAATATATTTTATTTTTGAAATTCTAATTGTAATTGTGATTAGCTCTATTTAAAGAGACCAAAAGAAATGAAATGGGAGTGAAGAAAATACATGTTTGAGCATTTTATGCTTTTGGAAGGTCTTGAGTTCCTCGAAAACTCAATCTGTAGGTTAAGGTGTTTTTACATGAACTTAATTTATCTTTTAATATTCATTCAAGATACGGATTCGTATCAGCATATATACTGTTATAACTTGCATATATAGACTCTTATATATATACTAGTTTTAAGCAAGTAAGTTGCATTTGGCAAGAAAAAAATGAATTTTATTATAATCCCTTAAAAAAAATTAAAGCTTCGATTAAACTAATTAGTTTTGGTAAAGATGAAATAGTCCAACTGTTTATTAACACTTCAATATTTTGATTGAGCCAAATGTAATAAAAAACTATTTATGGGTATTATGAGAAGTGGAAGGAAAAAACTATTTTATTGGGTAATCATTAAAAAAAAAAACACACACACACACACACATACACACATACTAATGTCATTATTCTTAAAGATTGTTAAGATAAATATCTAAGTAAGAAAAATATTTACGTTTTTTTTCTAGGAAAGAAGATATTTAAATATCATTTTAGTACAGAAAAAATAAAGAAGTAATTTAATAGATTATTTTTAAAATATATAAGATATTAGGGGAAAACAACCAAAAAAACAAAGTAGAAAAATTAAAAGAAAC
The DNA here is from genome assembly GCA_008635985.1 of Ficus erecta. NCBI lineage: Eukaryota > Viridiplantae > Streptophyta > Magnoliopsida > Rosales > Moraceae > Ficus > Ficus erecta. Next base: position 3,012,461 of record BKCH01000012.1, on the reverse strand, counting down.
TATAAGAGAGGTCTTTGAAAGTAATAATTTAAAAAAAGAAGGGTCAAAATAAAAGCTCAAGAAGTGAACAAAAAAAAAGCAAAAAACTAAATAAATAAAAAAAAGAGAAAGAGGACCAAAAAGGAAAAAAAAAAAAAAAAAAAAAGGTGTTGTGGGGGGGGGGGGGGGAGGATCAAACGTGCATTTTGAACGAAATTGTGTATGAACAGTAGCCAACTTTGATTCTTCTAATATATGGTGATCAAGATATATTCTCTTATTATATTTTTAAATTTTAAGATATTTTTATCTTGCCTTCTAAATTTTTTAACTTCCACATTGTCTTTAAAATTTTAAATTTGTCTCGTTTAATTCTCTCTAGCAGAATTTTTGTAAAATGGAGAAAAATAAGAGACTAAGGATCCGTTTGGTTCGTAAGTTTGAGTTGATATTTTGAAGTTGAAATAGTAAATTTTGTTGACTTTTCAGAAAAGACAAAAAACTTTTTGGGAAAAAGACAAAGACTTTTGAGGAAAAAGACAAAATTTGAGTTGAAAATTTGGGATTGAACTTGCGAACCAAACGGAGCATAAGTATAGTCATGGTGTGAGAATAATCCTTATAATTATATATTGGTGCAATATATATATGCTGTGCACATAGATAGACGTGCAACCATAAAACACCGTTCTTTTCATATATGGCTGTGGAATATTGAACATTTATGAAGCCTATATCTTGTGAATTTATATATATGCATCACAAACTAACGGCTATATATCACGCACAGGTATGTAATATTTTAAAATATAATGTGTATGTGTGTAGACGTAGACCTTTACACACCAAAGAATACGAATAAAAACAAATATATTAAAGCTAGCCCTTGATGAAATCAATAAAGTTAGATTTGTATATTTATATATTATTATTGCCAACGCTTGGTCTGATTAAATGCTATTGCAGTGTAGTAATAATGTCCTTATATATTAACTCAACTAATATGGTTGAATCCATTAATTGTTACAGTATAAACATATAAATATGTACCTATATAATATATAGATTATATCTTCATATTCTCAATCCAAATCTATTTACAATTCTTTTTTCCAGTGCTAAACTAATGGTCCGATCGAAACAATGATACCCTTCAAACCAATCATTAGTTTGACAGCAGGAAACGCATAAAAAATAATTAGTAAAACTAATTGTTTAATTTGCATATATATATATATGTATGTATATATATATATATATGCATGTGTGTAAATATAATTCCAGACCAATATATAGCTGTCTGATATGCTTTGCTTGTTTTTGTCTTTTTAAGAAAATCTAATAAAGAAAAAGATGACTGAGAGATGGCTCATATACACATATATGTATGTAAATATATCTTCAACTTCAGCTGGAGTGCCGACGACTAAGATATGATTATATAGTACCGGATGAAACTTAAGGAAACATTGTGGAAACTTATGACATACATATAGTGTGTGTATATATGGTTTATCTTTTCTGCATCACTATTATTATCTCAAGGAGTGATCAGGAAGATTGAAACCATGTGCACTTCAATGACGGAAGTCAATATGACTAGCTAATATATATTTTCAAATAAAAGTTAATATATAGCTCTATATTATATAAAAATATAGGTCAAACATTTGTGCTTTTTCATTCTATAATCATTATACATCCATGGTGAAGCTGCTGTTTATTCGTACATCCTCGATCAGACATATTGGCGCATAAACACGTACCACATGGAGAATGTACAACTGAATTAATACGGATATAATATTTGTGCATATGTATACGTATATATATATATATATGGATACATATATATACATGATATGAACTACACTTGGATTTTAATTTGCTCACATGGGTCTTTAATTTATATACAGTGATGGCCACGTCCCATGTGATGTGGGAATTTTTAGTAATAATGACTCTAATTTAGTGTACACCTGAATGGTGCCCTAAATATAGCTAAACACAATGCATGGTAGAATTACTGGAATTAGCTTAACTACACACAATAAACTCAGATTGATCAAAGAAGACAAATCTCGAACTCATCAGCTTAAATATTGGAGCATAGTTAAAAAAACCTTATTTATTTTATATACACATATATAAAGAATGCATGTCATGATCAAGTTTATCTTAAAGTAGAAGTACATTTTCTATGGTTATGTTAATATTATTATTATTATTATTATTTAGGAGTACTCATCTTAACTAGTTAATATTTCTCTCTCTCAGTCTCTCCCTCACTGTAAATTCAGAGACAAATAGAGAAAAATTTTCTTTCTAGACACTTGCAATTGTATCGTGTATACTACAAATTTTTCTTCTAAAACTATTTCTCTTTGTACTTTGTAACGTTAACATGCACTAATAATTTGAATACTCTGAAAATGTTGATCAAACTTGCAGAGTTGGGGCCAATTAAACAGTATAAACGTATAAATATAAAATAATTATATGAATATGTGTATTTATATACGGGTAAGACTGCGGTAACGACCCTTTCATATACCCTATAGGTGGAGTTCCTTTTGAAACTGTTAAGCTGTAATCAAACGGTTAAGATTTTGTTTGTATACGATAGTTATAATGCATATTACTTTATAATAGTGTTTGACTAAGAAATTAAATAATGATAAAAAATATTGTAAAAAAAATCCACCTTCATCGGTGGAGGGGGGGGGGAGGTTTCAGTCGTTGGGTCATGGGGGGCCGATGGCTCAAAGTCGGCTGGAAATCGCACGAGATGGAGGGGGCTTCTCGCCGGAGGTCGCGTTCGCTGGAGATCGCAGGGGCATGGGCTTCTCGCAGGAGGTCGCAAGGGGGAAGGGGGCCTTTTTACTTCTTGCGGGAGGTCATGGGGGAGGGGGGGCCTATTGCCGGTGGTTGCGGGAGAGGGGGCTTCTTGCCGGAGGTCACGTGTCTGGCGAGGGATGATTTCATCGACGGGGACGATTCGCTAGTGGGTGATCGTGGGGGGGGGGGGGGGGGGGGGGTGGGCATATTGGGAAAAGGAGATTTCCAACGGGGGAGGTCGTGGATCCAAGGTCAGTGGGTGCCGAGAAGTTGCTGGAGGCGGGGGGTGGGGACGACGGTGGAATGTCGATAGGGATGGGTGCCTTTTCCAGTTTTATTTATTTATTTTTAACTTACTCTATAATTTTATGTGATAATATATACAATAACTTATATACACTTCTAATTTCTATGTCATCCGATAAAATCTCAACGATCTAACAAAAATCTCTATCATAATAACTCATAATGATCGATAATGACTCTAAAAGAGTCTCTACTACAGCTTTTTCCTTTATATATATATATATATATATATATATATATATAATGGTTACTTCTCGGATTGCTTGAGGGTGCCATTGTGTGTTTAGTGCATATACACTTGATTGCCTATGGAAGAAAATATGCCTAGAAGTTATCGCCTATATACCGTTTTTCTTCTCCCCCACTTGAATAATAAATATTTGTCATAAATATGTACTAATTCTTTTCTTTCTTTTCTGTATGTACGTAATCCTTCTTCTCTGCAGTTTTCATTCAAGTTCTGGCTGAGAACCGGGGAAACTTGTAAGGTCCCATTGAGTAATTATGGCTAGGACATTCACCTCTTCATGTCAAGTTACTTTTTTTTTTTTTTTGCTTTGAGTTCGAAATCACATCATTCCACTCTTGAATTAATTTGTCTCCTAGCTAATTATGATTACGTTTTCATTTTTTTCTTGTCAAATATGTATATATATATATATATCTATATTAGTTAAAATTTATCCTCTCAGATAGAAACTGTGCATACATTTGTATGGTTGCTATTTGTTATCTAGCTTAGTTTGTCTCTGTGCCATTAAATTCCGCTCGCGAAATGAAATTAATGATTCTGCTTACGAAAATTTATAGAGGAAAAGACTTTTTTTTCCCCCCTCTCTTTTAAAACTGCGGTAATTTGTAAGAAATTTTATAATTATTTATTTACTAAGCTGTCTAAAATTAATTTCGCAAAAGAGGGGCTAAAACCACCGATATTTGTAAGAGCTAAATCATGTATTTTACTGAAATGTCATAATTTATTGTGTTTGTTTTTAAGAATGTCATAATCATCTATTGTATAATAAAGGGATTTAGAGGTACATAATTTTTTTAAGAAGTTTTTTTAATGAATAGTCTAATTTTTTTTTAAATTAGTTAAAAGGTTTTTCTTTTATATATATATGGTCAATTAATTATCTTAAAGGGTCATTAAGTGATTGGTTACATAATATTATTAATTTGGTAAATCAGTAATTGGCTGTAATTAATTATTGATTGACTATGACGTAAATCATTAATTTTCAAGTCAATCACTTATTGAACATGGTCAATCACTGATTGACAAAATCTAAAGAAAAAAAATAAACTGTCATTTTGTTAAATAAAAAAAAGTTTGATTATCTATTAAATTGGGTGATCAAAATAGGCCTCTCACCATAATTTTTCAATAAATTTAGAGGTAAATAGACTTTTTTAAGAAGTATTTTAACAAATGGACAAAATTTTTAAAACTTAATTAAAAGATCATTTTTAAAAAAAATGGTCAATCAATTTTCTTAAATGATCAATTAATAATTGACCACATAATCAGGGACGTAGGGAGAGGAGGCCTATGGGGGGCTTAAGCCCACCCTCAACTTTTGTTTTGTTTAAAAAATAGCCTATAATTTTAACTCAATTTAGCCCCCCTAAAAATAAAAACTTGCTCAAGTAACCCTTTTTATTACCCATGATATAGTCATCAGTCCCCCATAAGAAAAAGTTATGGCTTTATCACTGCATATAATATTGTTAATTTAATAAATTGGTGATTGACCACAACGTAAATCATCAATTTTTAAATTAATCACTAATTGACCAAATCTGTAAAAGATAACAAATGATCATTTTGTTAAATAAAAAAATCAGTCATCTAGTAGATTGGGTGACTAAAATAGGCCACCCACCTTTTTTTTTTTTTTTTTTTGTTAAAAACTTTTTTTTTCCCTTTAAATGGCCAAGTTTCAAAGTTAAAAAAGAACATTTTAAGCGCAAAGTTGGCCAAATTAGGTTTAACGAAAAATTTATGAAAAGCGTTGGTCATCTTCCTGACAAGAAAAATGCATGTGTTCTTCATGCTCGAAATAAGAGAAGTTCAAAGTTGTATAAATAAAACTGGATTAGATCATTTTCTTTTCTCACCTAATAGGTTTTTTCATTTAACTTTTTTTTTTTTTTTTGGATAGATTGTTTTAACGGGTATCACTTAATTTTATTTAAGATAGTAGATCCATTATATTCTAGTTGTTTTCATAATTTGCCTTTATCATATGGTTGTCTAGTGTAGTCTTTCTTATTTTCTTGTCTTTTGTAAGCCTTGATTCCTGGAGCTTTAAGTACTAGTTTCTCTTATATCAATTTCACACTCTCTTACAAAAAAAAAAAAAAAATGGTGATCGGATCGTGGCATTCCTAAATACAGAGTAAACATAACATTTTGATAAAACATAAGAGAGGCTTAAATGCTTATTCCTACATAATTATCCAAATGTCCATACTCTATTTGACACTAAAAGTACGTATTTGATTTATTAATATGTTGTTCTATTCTATATTCCAAGATATAGTGCTTTTTTTTTTTTTTTTTTGCTCGGAAAGATGTAGTGCTATTTGATATGCTATATTTACGTTTTCTCATACATTTCTAATCTTTAAACTTACAAAAAAGATTTTTTTTTTTAACGGAAATTAAAATGTCAATGTCTAGTTAATATGTGAAAACATCAGCATGATGATCAAAGATCAAAATTTGACATTCAATATACATTAGGTGTGAGCATCTACAATACAATGATAACTTATTGTGCTAATGGTAAAATTTGATATTTAGATGAAAAAGTGTTTTCCAATTAAATGTTATCTTTGATGTGAGATTTATAATATGCTAAAATTTGTGGTAAATTTGTCACAAGGTATAATCAATATCAAATTTAATATTTGATTCTTATTGGTTGTTACCTTAACTTTTCATGTAATTATTATTATATTTTTATTTGTAATTTATTTAAATACTAAAAACTCACTTTTAAAACTTCTCCAAAACATAATTAATGATGACAAAAAATAAAAATGGCATCAGAAATAATATTATGCATTAGAGCATAAAATAAAATATTGTTATTTATCGCACTCTTTTGTCACAGTCATATTGACATAGAAAAATCTATTGGAGATTGTCTAAGGAAGAAAAAGATAAATAGCATACTTCTAAAAAAAAAAAGATAAATAACCTATTTTTTTAAAATTTGGGCTGGGAGTATTGGAACTTTTGTATGTTGTGATTGAGTTAAATATGAATATATTGTTAGTTTATACCTACAACTATAATAAGTAATATATTTAGGAAATTATAATGAAAAAAACTTTGTTATTTATAAGAATAAAAAAATATTTATCTAAAGAATAAACTTGTTTATTAAAAGAAATATATTATTTATGAATAAAAACGTTATTGATTTAACAGTTTTAAAATGTTATTATTTACATTTTCAATGTAAAAAAAAGGGTGCTATTTACTATAATTTCCGTAGGTGTAATCATGAACCCAAATCATGGCTACTGCATTGAACGGTTCTTCAGTTGGGCCTTTCTGCTATCAATTTGCTTCTTTGATCACGTACGGGTCCATTTTTATCAATGACGGATGACTCCATAATTGGGCCAACATTTACTTTGTGACCAAGTCCAAACACTCGTGGCTGAAAACTTAGGATCCTTCTTCTTCTTCTTTTTTTTGAAAAGGAAAATTTCATTACTCTCGCTAAGAAATAAAAAAACACCAAATATAACAAACCACATATTATATGAGACAAAACTCTTAAATAAGAACAGATTCACCAGTGAAATATGATGACGCTCAAAGAGAAAAACATATGCTTTAGGTCCGATACGAATATATAACTTGACATACTAAAATCGAGCACATATAAGACTTTTTTTTGACAAAATCCTGACATTTGTTAGAGTTTTCCAATCAATCGAGGGCTAAAACTCAGTAGCACAAGGGTCACTACTAACTCCGCATATAAGTAACTCTAGTAGGACCAAAACACCATCAAGATTCAGATTTGACGGATAAACAACCAACATAGAAGGTGGAGAAACCACCTCTATTATTAGAAATAACAGACAAAAATGAAACACCTAAAAAAAAGACGACGAATACATCGTTATTATTACACGCAAACCTACAAGCTGTAAAATAAAAAATCCAATAACATAAAAAGAGTTCTTGCCAATAAAACGAACCACATCGATGTAAGAAACTGGGTTGATGAGGCTGAGCTGCTGCAGGACCTCTTCGGTACATGACGACCATGCACTACCATCGACTGTCTCATTCCTACCTTGCTTGTTCCTACAACACCAATCCTCCTGCCACGGGCTCGCCTGTGTCAAGACTCTCACCATATGATTCTCACATTCATCTTTAGGGCCGGGAAGCCAGAGACAAGCCAAAGGTCACTACCAGAATCTGGCCCCAGGAGAGAGAAACGATTGAGAAACCCTAGTCCTCACGCGTTAGAGAGAGAAAGAGAAGAGGAGAGAGAAAGAGGGAAACTTAGGATCCTTCTTAATCAAAAGAAAAATTTTTAAAAAAATTATCTGAGAAAATTATCTAAATAACCATATTTTTTCATCTATTGACTAACATAGCACAAATTCTCTACTCTTAACCACGATGACATATATTTTAGTTAACTTTAGTTTAATTTTGTGTCATATTGGATTAGTGTTAACTTTTTGTGTCATATTGATAATGATCTCTAAATTTGTATTATTCAGGTGCTTTCCCCAAAAGAATATTTATATGCATTTTTGAACTCTACACTTTATAAAATCAAGTGTGAAATTATCATTAAACTATCATAATATTTTTTTAGACAATTTGAAAATATAGTATTTAACTCACATTTTAGTTTTGTGCCATTCATTTAAAATTCTATCCTTCAAAATGTTACAGTTTTTAAAAAAATGTATAAATTTTGATGTCCTAGTGAAAGGGCCCTCTTCTTGATCTCTCCCCACTATTTTGCTGAGAATTATTTACATACATGTCTAAATTGAAGACTATAATTTAAAAAATGTCTATTTTTTCTTTTATTTACATGAATGTCTAAATTAATACTTATAAAGACTATATTACCCTTTCATCAAGAATTGGAACTAAACAAATAAAAAATTGAATAAAAAAGGAAAGAAGAAATCTCTAAAAAAATGTAAAACTAAACAAATCTTTTATTAAAGGGAAAAAAAAAACCATTTTACTTGCTTTATTATAAAGAAAAACGGAACTGATATTAGTTGTATGATACATGAAAAACATTCATTATAATAAATAATTGGTTATTAAAATAAAATTCACAATGAACGTATAAAAAAATTAAATAGATATTGTAAATAAATATAAAACACTTTAAAACCTTAAAAAAATCATAATGATATAATAATTATCATAAAAAAAAGACATCATAATGATATAGTAATACCTAAAGACAAAAAGCATAACATATTTAAAAAAACATCATAATTGTATAGTAATTATCATTAATAAATAAACAATTTCATCTCACACTTAAACTTTAGAAACTAACTATAAAAACAATACCAATAACAAAAAAAAAAAATCACAATAACGTTACAATTATTATAAAGAACCTAAATAATACTTAAAAAAAATAGGTTTATAAGAAATCTAAATCATATTTAAGAAATATGTTTATTAAAAACCTTAATTATACTAATAAGCCATCACTATAATAAAGAACTTGTGAAACCCTGAGACACTAATATATTTTATGACAAATTCAAGTTATAAAGTTCCAAATTATGTCATCGAATAGAAATTTCATAAACAACATGTATCATCTCAATTATAGTGCCTAATCCAAACACTACACATGTGATGAATAATATTGTTTTTCAAGACTTAATGAAAAGTGATTTATTAAGTGCTCATGTGTGATGAGTGATATAACAATTTTTGTGGGTCACTTAAGTTAAGATAATTAGACATAATAATCTTATTTTACATGATGAATAATTAGAATTCATCAAAATAAAAACCAAGTGTTGATTAGCACAAATTAGTAGCTAAATCTACAATTAAATTGTGTCAACCTTATATGGCACATAAAAGAACATGGAAGAAATTCCATTGTCAACATTTTATTGTGGAAAATCTAGCTTTAGAACCATGTTGGAGATTAGTAAATAAATCAATGGTGGTAAGCCAATGGTGTTTTCATCCAATGGACCAAAAATAGAGAAGATAGCCCAATCAAAAATTTTCTTCTATGATTGATCGATGGGGGGGGGGGGGGATCGGTTTTGGCATTTTGGAGCCAAAAATTTGAGAGACTTGATACAAGTTTTGGCAAGAGACCAAGCATGTCCAAGTCTCCAAGAGATTGCATGTACAAAGAAGGAATATATGACACACTAGGACATGTACATACTAGTACATGCCATAAGTGGTCCCTAGTTGGTCAAAACGGATTCAAAATCACTACATACACACACAAGGCTTGGTGAAAACGTTTTTGCTTCTGAAGATGGGTTTAAAAATTGTTCAAAATACATAAGATTTTTCCTATAAAAGGTTTAGAATGAAACCATAGCACCTAGTACCTTATACCAAGCAAAAAACTACACTTTTCTCTCCATTTTCCACTACAAAACCACCCTCTATTCCTTTGATTTTCTCTCCTCAAAAGTCACCAACTTTTTAACCATTCTCATACTCTGCCCAAGCTAGCACACAACCCCACAAAGATACTAAGTCATCTAAAGGTAAGAACGGTATTTTATTTCTTGTGTTTCGCAAAGAGAAAAAAATGGTGTTCAAGTTCAAGGGCTT